>OY776299.1:20145158-20726576 GCA_963675345.1 Trididemnum clinides | reverse complement strand
TGCTAGTGAAGTTGGTTCTGGTGATCGGATTGCCAGATTGTGTCGTGATTTAAATTCAAGCCAGAAGCCTTGGCCTGCTTTTTTGTTTACTCACCAGTTTTCAGGAATATTGACGTTGTTTCGCTCGGCATATTCGTATATCAAGCAGCAGCATTTCTCTTTTGATAAACCGTAAAATCTTCGCGCCGTATCTGTAACGTGAATTGCCAAATCCGCTTCCATAGCTGTTGAAAAAATTATGTTGATCGTCTTACACCTTTCATAACCTGTGTCTCTTTCTGGGTTTGCACGTTGCTTTGCCATGAAGCGTGACAAAGTCATTCTATCAACGTTGAATTCTGCAGCAGCCGACCTGATACTTTTGCTACACTTCGCAACTGCGTCTGCGGCAGTCTTCAGTTCCTCGACCGAACTCCCACGCTGAGTTTTTCTTTTATAATTCTGAGGCATGTTTCTGCAAGAAAATATACAGTTTGCACAAATTTGTATGAATGCAGTTTATTCATGACTTACAGGAAAGTTAAGCCATGGCTCAACTCTCCCATAAGGCAATGGCTCAACTCTCCTTATGACGGCAATTAAAGAATTTACAAGCTTATCTCAAAACTGGCAAATTAGACTTACATCAAACTTACTTCAGTTAAAGATAGTTACATAGGCATAGTTACACGAAAACAGTCACCCACCTAACTGCTAGAAAAATAGTAATAAAAAGCATCATACCTGATACTTTGAAATTTACTTTTTGTAGCTTTTTCAGTTTTTTGTAGGCAAGATCTGTGTGATACTTCCAGTCGCTCGAGTGATAGTGCGAAAATGGCGCAAATGGAATGACTCACCGCTATGCGGTACTACTGAATAGATATTTTGCCTTTAATTAGGAATTTACGGGGGTGGCTCAACTCTCCTGCATTTCCCCTAGGGTCCGACCATTGGTAACCTCGCATTACATATAAAGTCCGATCATTGGTAACCTCATATTACATATAGGTTCCGACCATTGGTAACCTCACATTACATATAGGTTCCGACCATTTGCAATTCACATTACATATAGGGTCCGACTGTTGGTGACCCTGCATTACATATAGGGTCTGACTGTTGGTAACCTTACATAACATAAGGGTCCGACCATTGGTAACCTCACATTACATATAAAGTTCGACAATTGGTTATCTCACATTACATATAGAGTCCGACTATTAGTAACCTTACATTACATACATGGTCCGACCATTGGTAACATCGCATTGCATATAGGGTCCGACTATTGGTAACCTCGCATTACATATAGGGTTTGACTATATTGGTAATTCACATTACAAATAGGGTCCGACCATTGGTAATTCACATTACACATAGGGCCGACTGTTGGTAACCTCACATCACACATAAGGTCCGACTGTTGGTAACCTCACATAACATTTAGGGTCCGACCATCGGTAACTTCACCTTACATGTAGGGTTTGACTATTGGTAACCTCACATCACATACATGGTTCGACTAATGGTAACCTTACTTTACATATAGCTATGAACAGCCAAACGTTAAATAAAGTCTCCAACAAAACTATCAGAAACTAGTTAAGAGCGCAGTAAAACAAAGTAATTAATTTTTATGTCACTGTGGTCAGCAATAGTTAGTTTTTTTAGCTTTATAGCTTGAGTAAACGAGCTATCTCGCCACTACCATAAGATCACTCTCTCTTAATCTTGCTGTACATACATTTTTTCTACACTGCAATAAGCTGAGTGGGATACAAAAAAGATTGCTCCAATAGGTTTGTTTTTGAAAGTTGTTTAAGTGATGTTAGACTTACCAATTTGTTTAAAAGTATTTTGTAAATCAACAGCCTTATTTAGTGGATTTTGTGTAGCCAAGAACGGCCATACTTTAAATATAGATTACTTTCAATTTTCCTGCTCCTTAATTTTGGTTGAAGACCTTTTTTCTAGTAAAGGGTGTTCCATAAAGCATGCCGAATTTGAATCGGGCGAACGCTTTGCGTGTTACAAGTTTAAAAGCATGCTTTTATCATTTTTGCAAGGTGCCTTCACTCCGATAAATTGTTTTGGTGTTATTTTGCAGAATAAGCAAAATTGAATTATTTGCAGAATAACAGTACTTGTTTAGTAATTGTTGCTTAGGATATTGAGTCATTCAGGGTTTTAAACTGCGCAACGAGTTCTTCTTGTTGAAACATTTTACGAAAATGGAGAACATGCGACGCAAACAGTGTGAAAATTCCAAATCATTTTTGGCAGAAATGAATCTCCGAGCGAGTCTATTGTACGCAGACTAATGATAAAGTTTGAAACGACTAGTTCAGTTTTAAAGGTGAAATAGCTTAAGGGGAAACGTTCTTGCCGAACTGAGGAACATTTTGTTCTTGTGAAAGACACTGTCACTGTGAGTCCAGGAAAATCAATTCGCCGATGTTCGCAGCAGTTGGATATCCCGACCTCTTCATTGCATCGAACTTGCATAAAGGTCTCCATATGCACGCGTACAAAATTCAACTTCGGCGGAATCTCAAGCCAGCTGATCACGGCAGGAAATTTGCTGACTGGGCTCTGGAGAAACTTGCAGTGGACAACAATTTTGCGAAACAAATCAATTTCAGTGGTGAGGCCCATTTCCACTTAAATGGATTTGTCAACATGGTGTTCGCAGCCGAGTTTCTGCACTGCACCAATGCGCCATGGTTCCAGAAGCAGCTAAAGCAGCTATACCATCGCCAAACGTTGTTCTGCTTTCTCTCGTTCTATTACACATTCTACTCTAGCTTCAGGGAAGAGTGACAAAGCAAAGATTGTTCGTTTGTAGGAATAGAATAGAAAACATATAAATATTTATTCTGCCATGTAAGATGGTGGTAAAAATACTCAGTAAACATGTTGTTTTATTTTTCTTTACGCAAGTGTTAATAAAATTAAAAGTTCTTACAATAAACTATGCATAAAATTTATTGTTTTTGATTTTGTCTCCAAAGCATTGTGTTTATTTTTCGTGATGTAAGGTGGAGAAAATACAACAAAAAACATTTTTGTAACTATTTACTTTTGGATACTTTTTGGCGCAGAGGTGAAAATCAATATAAAGTAACACATTTAAATATTTTATTCACCATATTTTCAATACTAATTATTTTACTTTTATTCAGTGTGTCCAAAAATTTGCTACCGTTCAAAAATCCGTGTATTAATTATCATTTGTTTAACAAAGAATGCGATAAACTCGCTCATGTTCAAAAATCCATGTATTGTTTTGGAATATCAAGCTTATTGGATATTCTCCTTACTGAACTTTTTGGATCATCATTGACACCTTTCTCCACATCATCGATCGCATCTCCCTGTTCAGTTGGTCTTCCACTCTTCGGTCTGTCAAACAGGCTACCAGTCTCCAGTAACTTGTTACTCCAAGCCTTGATTAAGTGATATTCTGGTGGTTTAATATCATACTTTGCACGCAGTCTATCTCTGACAAGCTTCATGGCATGTCTAGTTTGGTCACTTGTGATGTAAAATGAAGCAGCGTGAATTCTATATTCAACCGTGTAGTTACTTGTATCAACCATCTTTACTGAATAAACTACGAAGTACGAAATATCAATTACTGTATGTGCATGTGAAATGAGAAGTTGCTGTAAATTCAAAATGTTAGATATCTAGATAATGAATTTAGAAAATCAATGCATACATTCATGGTGCTGTCTCTAGACAGTAATGCAAATAACATTCAAATTTATTTTTACATTAAGAATTTAAAATTGACAAAATTTGACAAAATTTGAACGGTAGCGACTTTATCACATTCTTTGTTAAATTAATGATGGATATGGATAATACATGGATTTTTGAATGGTAGCCACTTTTCGGACACACTGTACAAGTGGCTTTGTAAAATGGTAGATCTTCTAAATGGTGCATCTGCATTAAATGATTTGCCCACTCTTGCTTTGAATTATGCCGAAACACTTTGCTTATCTTTTCACACATGATACTTTGCATAAACTTTTTGTTTGAGTGTGGCTAGCGGAATACAAAAATCAAACACTTTAAATGATGGTTGTGGCCCTACCGTTCACCGGTTTATGCTGAAGGCAATAGGTTTCTGATGAAGGATCGCGCTGCTTTTCGCCGCCAATCAGTTGGAATTAAAGCATTTACTGCAGCATATATTAATAAAATACATCACACCCCAACCAACTCAGTGATGATTGCAAAATTTTTTGACAAAGTACGTTTGTTGTTGAAGTGTTTGGCGACCGCGTCACCGGTGGCAGCAGGCTTTGAAAAACGAGTGATGACGTCAACAGACTGTAATGCAACAATGTTTGTCAAGGAGAGAAACCAGTTACTTTTAAAATGTATTTTTCGTAAAAATAAGAAGTTAATTTGCATCGACATCGAGAGCGTTCCACTTGAGATCATAATACTCCTTAAGTTTATCAGAAACTAAATCTGGCCGACAGCTCTATAGTATGCTGGTTTTACTTTGAAAGAAAGAGAGATTTTGCCTGATATTAAATAGCAAACATGCTTTTGAAAATAGACTGCTTTCAAAAGACTTTGGAAGGATTGATCTTCACCTGCAACAGAAATAGTTTTAAACACACAATTACATCATTCTACTATCCGGTCATGATCAGAGAATGACTCCTGCTCAAGAATGTAGAACAAGACTCGAACACAAACAACTTAACATAAGTAATGTATTGTGCAAGTGCGAAAATTTTGGAAAGTGAGCCAATTCGAAAACATAACAACGTTATCCAAGTCCATATCTAATCCAAATATTATTTTTAAACTTTTAAGCAAAATGATATGTTACTAACATATTAATCTGGTGCTTTACTAATGCAACAAACTTAAGGTGTAGGCTGCCCGAGGTTAGGCTATCTTCGTACAGTCTTGTCGCCCAGCTGATTAATGTTCAACCTGAAATACATGCGGCTGACGTGCAGTAAAGTGGAGTGAGATGTGGAGTTATAATGTGAATTCTTAGAGTTGTTTGAAAACTTTCTGTCACTTTTGCCCTAACATTGGGTCGGTGGGTTATCCACTTGAGTCCTGACCTGCTATAATAACTGAACTGTACGAGCTAGAACCTGGGCTAGATACTCTTACTTAATTAAAAGACTTTTACTTTACTGATTGGGACCCTCACCTTGCTGATTGCCCTTTGGACATCTAAACCGGGATAATAAAACATAATCGTAGCCATGTACTTGCGATTGCAGGCGTAAAAAAAGAAGCTGAAAACTTCTTCACTTCTTTTAGCTCGTCCTCACTCACAAAACACAAGTATAGACAAAAAGTATTATTTTCAAAACATAAAGTCTCACTAGTTGTTACAGCAAGTTTACTCATTTTGGTTTTGTCTAGTATCAAACCCGAGTTTTTAGGTTCCTTATTGTGTTTCCTTTTTGTTTCTATGTCTTGAGTCGTGCTTATTTAAGCCTAAAGGTGCTTTCGTTGGTCGTTTTCAATTATCGCCTGTTTTGAGACCCTTCATATTTTACTGTTTATACCTTGCCTAAATAGATTTTTTGTTGAACTTTGTTATGCCGACTTCATCATAAGTAGGTAAGTATTTGGCGTTATTTTTTAAGGTAGAAAAGTTTTTGAATGGATGTTTGTTTTTAAAGAAACATCGTTGTTTCATTTTGTGAATTAGTGTTGTGGATTTGTATTACTGTTCGAACGATTCTAATAACTCTATGTCAAGGAATATTGACGTATGTTTCTATAAAGAGGCAGTTCAAACTCATGATTTTCTGCAACAAAATAGTTTTCTACTTATATTAAGCTTTCAACTAATTAAAAGGGTGCGTTCTTCATACAGTAGATCCCTCTGGTTAGAAGTTTGCAGCCTTTGTAAATAATTTTGACACTTTATACAAAAAACTAAGATTATGATGCAGCAAAATACTTCATTTATTTTTTAGTCACTTGTAATTTAAATTAGTGACCGTTATTCTAAATTAGAAGACGTAGCTCTGCAGGAGAGCAAAGTATTGGAAGATTTTTAAGTCGACTGGAAGAAATCCACAAAGCCGATGCGTTTTTTTGTTAAGAAAGCTACAGCATGGTTGGATGAATCAATCCATGTTGATCAAAATCCAAACGCCAGGTACTATAACCGCTTCTCGTGTTTTAAGGTCTCAAGTTGGTCACTCTCGAACTACTTCGGTAGAACGAGCATGGCCAACGCCATTGCCAAGAAGTAGCACAATTGCGATTACGTCAGTTGCACGAAGAACGCGCTATGCAACGAAGAAAAGAATTAAGCTTGAATTTGAAGAGCAATTACAAAAAGCTTATGCTTGACAGCAGGTCTCAATCGAGCGCCAGGTGTTAGAAGAAGAGCTGAATCATGGTGGTTATATTGGACCGGAAAATTCGTTGGGAGAAATTTCTCTTGTGCGAGCCACTCCCAAGAATGAACTGCTGCAGAACAATGTTTTAATCTTAACCCTGTTGCACCTAACGAATCCGTTTTAGATGAACGGCTGAAAACGATCATGCGATTCCAGTTTGTTGTTTAAATCCTAACCAGCTGTTTCAGATTTCACCTGCGATATTTAGCATCTCGCGCGGCTTTGGACTTTGTGGACTAGGCGAACAAACCAATATAGGAATTAGCAAGTTCAACGGGGATCCTACTTTGTATCTACGCTTCATCTCTTTGTTTAAAACTACTGTGGAAGTGGTCAGTGTAACAACAGACGGAGACTGTTTTACCTTATCCAACATTGTACTGGTAAGGCAAAATCTTTCATTGAGTACTGCTTATTGCTGGAACCACATCATGGGTACTCCAAAGCAAAGCAAATCTTACACGAGAATTTATGGTGAAAAAAAGTGACTGCTTGTTCTTGCATTAAGTGTCTACTGTAGAGTCCTCCCATCAAAAATGTTAATTCAAAGGCAGTAATCGAGCTAGCTCATAAGTTGGAAGAATGTAACACTACTTTGGAACATCTGCATTGTTTTTCAGATCTTGATCGTTTCGAAATTATTTACCAAGTTGGTTTTGCAGGTTACCAAATTTATTTTCAGACCCGATCTTAAGCAAAAAACCCTTGATCTTAAGCAAAAACCATTAAAGGATGATGTAAAAATAATAAAGCGTTTTTGTGATATTGTAGTAAATGCGGTCATATATCTTAATTGTGCAACTCACTTCTGCCTCTACTGTACAGGGCTGTAAATCAAAAACCTCACACTTTACCAGAAGATGACGCCCCGTCAACCTCAATTTTCATGATCATTTACAGCGATACCTAACGGCGAGGTCTTTCTTTAACGCACTGCCGATAAAAGCATCCAACGGTTTAAAGAGAGTCTCGACTTATGCGTTCTTGGACCAAGTATGTACTCCCAACGCTATGTGATCAAACGCTTGTTGGATACGTTTTAGTTGGCTAGCCTACAAGCTTCTCCGTTTTTGCAGTCAATCAGTTCAATCTTGGACAGAACAAAAAGTGAATTTAACTCTTCCGATTCTTTACAGAAAAAGGTACGTTGTTCTTGCGAGGTGTCTGTCGATGGATCGATTGCCGGTTGCTCGTAACTATTTGCTGACCTTCGACATAATAATTGGTGGGCCACATCGTAAAGGCTTGAATCTTGTGAGTTTTTGCCTTTTGGGTTTTGGAAGAACGACGTGGCAATCGCAAGGAACTTTACGCGATTGAAATCTGTTTAGGTTGGCATTTGATTGGACCTAGAGCAAGCTGGACGCGTACTGCGGTAAGCCAATAGTAATCCTCATCAGCTGTTAAATTCTCAAATAGGCGTGTGGCGAATAGATAAAATGCCTTTTTATTTTAGTAATGATAATTCTTTTTTGAATGAGGATAAATATGCCTTGGGGAAGATGAAAAGATCAAAAAGCTTTGAAGATGGTCATTACCAAATTGAGATTACCTTGTAAGCCGGAGGCACCTCAGCTTATTGATAGCAATGAACAAGCAAAGGTGCGGTTTAATTACTAGAAAAAACGATGAAGGAAAAAAGCTGGAAAAGGTAGATTGATAGACTGGAAATGGAAAACTAATGCCCACAACTGGTTCCCCATGACCGAGCTAAACCAGGAAAGATCCGACTGCGGTGCCACTTATGCTGGACACTCTTTAAACGATCAACCGCAAAGTGGACAGGACTGCTGAACAGTTGGTGAGCGTGCTTGTAACCAGATTCCGCATATAAAAGGTTGCAGTGGTTGCCGATATTAAACAAATATCTCACCAGATATTAGTTGATCTCCCGCAAGATAGAAAAAATCGTTTTTTTGTGGTGGCCTGAAGGGTGGAAGAAGCGATTAATTTGGAACAGGAGGTTTCGGTGTTGTTGGCGGAACAAGGGCTTCGATATCACAAAGTGACTGTCCAAAGTCACAAGATAGTTCTTGACAAAATTCCAAGTGGTGCATCAGCAAGGTCTGAATTAACATCAAGACAACAAAAATCAATTGTGTGAAGAGTGTTGGGCCTCGAGTGGAATACTGAGAAACATTTCTTTTGTTTTTAATATTGATAATGTAAAGGAAGGCCCATTCGCTTGCAAAGGTTTGCTACCGAGCTTCTAACGTTCACTGTTTGACGGTTTAGGATTTGCTGCACCATTGCTCTTGCGAGCTAGATTTACTACCATTGATCTTACGCGCCAGAATTACTTCGAACAACTATGTCCGATAAAATTAACCTGTGAAGAAACTATTCCGCAAGATTGAGTCCATGTGTTGATGACTTGGTTGGAAGATTTGTTGGAGTCTTTATATCAGTTATTACCCGTGCCCCGATGGTGGGTATCTGGAAGTATGTTATTGTTTGCTACATTTGTTATTTTTCTGATGCATCTTCAGAGGCTTACAGCAGCGGGTTGTGTTGAAGATTTGTTGCTCCGGATGGGTCAGTTGCGTGCAACTTCCGAATGGGTAATGGGTGGGTGCGGATTGGCGCTCCTAAAAGCTGTTTCCGTCGAAAGATTGCAGCAACCATGGCTAATCGCATGGATAAGTTTTAAGAAATGAGGTAAATGAATGATCACTGATTTTATTTTTTGGACTGACTCGCTGGTCTTACCGGACATGACCAGAAACTCGTCTAAACGCTTTTCCCAGTGTTTGTTGCTAATCGATTTTAAGTTCCATTTGATTTGTCGGAAGCCGCTTAATGGCGTTTTATTAAAGGTCGTTTGAATCCTGCAGTTGTAGGTACACATCCGGCTCGATCGTTAAGCTTTCCTTCTAACTTCAAATATTCTACTACTTCTACAAATTTCTGAAACTTTGGGAATAAACCGCTTAAGAAACTTAGATCTGATAATTTGCCGAATGTTGAATTTTTATCGAAATCTATTCGATTTCCCAAATATGTGAAAACAGAAATAAGAAAAGATTTAAAGTCTTCGACTATCTTTTGAGCCTCATCAGCATCTAAATTTTTCGATTGTTGTTGAACTTGATAGCCAAAAAATTCTGCCACATATCGTGATCCTAATTTGTTTTTTAAATCTGCTACGATATTGAAAATATCTACTGCTGTAGTTTCAGTCTTTTCAAGTTCTTTAATTGATAATTTGAATACTTCCATTACCTGTTGCGAAAACACGGTGTGTAGTAGTTAGAGCGTCCGCTTCGCAGTCGGTAGACTAGGGGTTCATTCCCCTTGTCGAGTCATACCAAAAGACTTTAAAAAATGGTATCCACAGCTTCCCTGCTTGGCGCTCGGCATTTATGGGAGGTTGTAGAGAACAAGCCGGCAAGTTCGCTTGTTGTGTCCTTGGGCAAGGCACTTAACGGGACGCCTCGGTCTTTATGTGGAAGACAGATGGCCCAGACACCTCAAAAATGGCAACTCCCAAGAGAGTGCGGACGTCCCGTCCAAAACATAGCGATACAATTCGCTTTCTCGTGAATGGAGAATAAATATGAACAAATACAAATACAAATACAAAATACATCAGATAAATTTCAATAGTTTAGGGTATTTCTGTGGAATCATCATCAAAGAAAAGAAGTTTATATAATTGTTTAGAGCAATCAGTTGGTATACTTAAGAAATAGGAACTCAAGGCTTTCCAAGAAAGTAAAATTTTTTCAATACATGGCGGAAGTGATAACCTTATAGTAGGTACATCCCGACGAATCTCTCTATATTATGTCTCTACTAATGAATGAAAGTCTTTAAGAGTTTCACGCCTTTTTTTGATACTGAAAAATGCCCATTTATGTTCAAGACGATATTTTCTGCATCTACATTTAAGTTTTCCATAGCAGTTTTTATTACATTATTTAAAATGTGCGCATTACAATTGGCCTTAACACCACTGTCATTTAGTGCAAGAACGTTAGTACATAAAGAATGCCTTACTCCAAAAGTGCAATTTGCATTATCTGGGCTAAAATATGAAACTCTTTCTCAGTCAAGCTGAAAATTGTCCATAGTCTTTCTCAAGCATCTTAACCGGTGTTTTCCGAAATCTGTGCCGCGGAAGATTTGCAAGTGTGCGGCGGGTTTTTTAAACTTAATAGTTTTCAGCCAAAATTGAGGAAATGCTGCCATGAAGTAATGGTCGATTTCCAAAAAAAGGTCATTATCTTTCTCGCTGCCACCGGTAATGCTATTCGCCATCAATATGAATGGATTCATGCGGCTGTTGGGCGGCGAAATTGGTTTAGCTTTTTTACTGCGCCCACAGACAAAAGAGTCTGGGAAATACTGATCTAAATATTCCATCTGCGCTTTCATCAACTTTCTCAAAAAAGTCAATAATGCAATTCACGCACTATATTCCGTATTGAAATACCGAACATATACGGGAAACATTTTCCTATTTTTGTGGTTAGAGGCATCAATTTGAAGGCAAAAATATAGAGGAGGATCATGTTGTTTCAAATCTTTCAATTCCAATTCTAATGTTTTTTACCTGACACACTTGTACCTATGGCCTCCGATTTGGTCCGACCACAAGATATTTTTCCCGCTAGTTTGGAATCCTGGTAAAGTTTTGAATTCAGTTTTGAACTACAATCAAGGGAGATGTGGGTACGATTGTGTTTAACTGCATGGTATGTTTGAGTCACTTCTGAGGCAATTACATTATCTTCTTCTTTTATATTGGTTTTCACAAAAAGTTTATCAATTGAAGAGTTGGAGGCTGAAGCATTGCAGCTACTTTTATGACTATCAGAAGTTTTATGTGGTTTGATGCCTACAACACCCACATAGCCAATTTTAAAGGTACTATTACAAATCATGCACTTTGCCTCTTTTATATTATTAGTTGCAACTAACCGTTTATACTCTTTTTCCCAATCTTTGTCGCATGAGCACAATCTCTTCTTCTTTTTCACTGAGGGTTCCATCTCTACAAAAAGTTAAGCAATCTTGCCTTGATAATGTTCAGTGGTAATACACTACGAAAGAAAGAAAGAAATGAATTGGATGGTTGCATAAAGTTTTGGCTAAAAGCCACGCACTGGAACCGTAATGTTGCTCAGCACCTAAGGAGAATGAAAGACATAGGAAGAAGAAAAGTGGAGCGAAAGTAGCTGACAGAACAAGGAGAAAAAATGGAAAAAAGATAGAGACAAGAGTGAAAGACCTCTACAAAATTAGTTTAAATTACAGCCCAAGCCAGAGGCCACCCTTACATCTGGCTCAGACTGTCATTTTCTAAGCCCCCCTACTGCGGCAAAGGGTTAGAGACAGAGGGGAAAAATGAATTCATTTAGTATTGAAATAAAATACAGGTTGCGAAACAACTTCTAGAGTCAGTGCATGCACTTCAAGCAGGTCAAGAAAAGATCAATGATCAATTTTATCCGCACACACTCCATTAGAAGATATTTCAAATAATATATAAATGTAGCTTAAGCTATGGCAGGTCTATTTAGCTTCTGAAAAAGCAAATTGCGCTTGTGCATAAAGAATGATAAAGCCCAGAATTTTTTATGACTTCAAACTCCTGAAATTATCAGCTAACTTACTTCAAGAAATGTTCTCTAGCCTAATTGTTGGCCATTTGAATGGGGGGGGGGGGGGGACGAGGGAGGGGAGGTGCAAGAGAACTAGCATCCAACTGAACGAGCAACAAGCCCTGGGCCTCTCGATGCTGTATTGAATTTGTAAATGATAATTCTTAATTATAAATTTTAATCAATCATGACAATGTCAAGCAAAAAGATACTATATGGCTAAACAAATATGTACGAGTATCTAAAAAGTGAATAACCTGAAATGTGAATTAAATTCGAAATGCTAGCACTTCAAAAATTGGGCCTAAACAATGCAAAAATGATCATGTCTCAAAAACACACTTGCAATTAATATTTCTATTTGATGATAACATAAAATATCGGCAATTACTATTACAAGTTTTTTCACATAGATTTCGCTGTTCTGGTATTTATATCAAATTGTGGTTTAATTTTGTGAGGGGCCTCATTACAATTTTGTTGTAAATACGCCATACTTGTTTTGGTGGCTTGATGGGTCCCAGCCTCCCAGTTCAGTTAATAGGCGGAGGTATCGTCTTTCCAACTGCACCTTTTTTCTTTCTCTATTGCTTTCATTTTTGTTGTTTGAGAATCTCGTATTTAGTAAAATAACTTATGATTTTCCCAAAATGAGGCTCTTTTCTTTGATGAAGAATTGAGTTGTACATAAAATAACACTTCTAATCATATCTTACGAGCAGGAAATTGAACTACCAATCAAAATAATTTAAAAATAAAGGACAAATGGTGTCATTTTCAATCTCAATAAAGGACAAGGACAAACAGAACCGCACAAAGGACTGTCCTTTGAAATAAAGGCCGTTGGCAACCCTAGTGACTGTGGAAGACGAAGAAAGAAATATAATGACACGAGATTCTTCGTTTGTGAAACAGTATTATGGCGACAATGAAACTCGGTGCGAGTCGAATAACAATTCAACATCAGCCGCAATTGACTCGGGGAACAACGGCCTAAGCGTAACATCCATCCACCTGTTCGTTTCAAAGAATATTGCATGTGTTAAACTTTATTTTTTGTTGCGGAGTTATTTCATTTCATTCTTATATTTTGCGTTATATGCTATTACGCTTAAAGTTAAGAAAGATAGGGGTGTAGCTATTGAATCAATGGAACAACATTTTACTGCATAAGCTAAATATGACATTATTTCGTACGAATTTTGTATTCGCAGTTGGAACCAAAATATTTGTTTAGTAACCTGAGTCACATCCCCTGGGACTGAATAATGATGAATAAGTTTTTCTCGCCCGAGAAACCTGTTGCTCAGTATTATGTTCGTCAGTGGAATGGAAAGCTTGTAAATAAATTGTATTGAATACCTAGTATCAACAATATATCGTGTTCTTTTGGTAAGACTTAAGCTAAAGTCAAGTGCAACAGAAGTCACTACAGTGTTTTCAAAAAATAAAGGCCAACTTTATTACAGTTGTGGTTTAGATGTCTCACTGTCGTAAGGCTTAGAGTACTGGTGAAACCTAAAATTTTGACGCTTGCAAAGAAAAATTATTCGCAGCAAGTCTAAATTAAAAACTAAAACCCAACATATTAATATTTTTGGAAAGATGAAAATAGAATACTGACATGCATTTTAAATTTTGTTTTGTTGTACTACTTGGCTGAAAAATATTCAAAATGGAAATACATTTGATATTTTTAATTTTTGCAGCGCTGCAACTAGACAGCAAGCATTAATGGCGCGAATGATATTTTTAAGTCCTAAGTGTTGTTTTAATTCATTGCAAAAGCAAGTGTTGAAAAGATTAGATTCTATTTTCAATCAAACCCTTAACTACTTTTACTGATAATAAGCTTGTAAAGTCTGAGGAGAGTCTTACTGGAAGCCGGAAGAGATCACTAAATTTGTCACTGAAATATTATCGAGCATGCAGTAGTGTTAAATTTTTCTTCGCTCAAATGGTTGAGAATTCATCAAAAATGCTTGAGTTTGTAATAGAAGAGCCATTATACCTGTTATTCAGTAGTTTGTTTTAGTCTATCACAGAAGCAATAAAAAAACAAGTATTTTTTGCAGTTAAAAGATTAACCAAAAATTTTGGCTATTACTTCACAACAAACTAGATCAGTGGTTCCCAACCTTTTTAATGGCCTGCACCCCTATATTGTAATAATATGTTCTCGCACCCCTAAAATATCTTAATATGTTCTCGCACCCCTACAGTATTTTAACATGTGAAGAATAAGGCCATGCACTAACACTCTGCAGTGTAAAGAACGATCAACTCAGGTTTGATCACCAAAATTAAAGGCGCAAGCTGAAATTGCCACTAAACTTCACGTCACACATGTGATGACCTTTTTTTTTTTTTTTCTTTTGGAGAACACCGCAAAATGTGGCCTTATTTTGACTTCAAAGCATCAAGACACTACTACACGCTTGTGAGCAACGATGCTTTGAAGTCAAAATAAGGCCCACATTAAGCGGTGTTCTCCAAAAAAAAAAAAAAAAAAGGTCACCACCTGTCTGACGTGAAGTTTAGTGCCAAAAATGCAACAGAAAAATCTGACTGACCATCTCGCACCCCCTAGGATGCTGCTTCGCACCCCTGGTTGGGAACCCTTGAACTAGATGAAAGAAACATGTAATCAAGGATTCAACAGAACACAAGCAGTGCCATTGCTTAGTTGTATGGCAAAGTACGAACGCAAACAGCTTTTGGATGAAGTTTAACTGTACATTCGGCTTGATAACTTATCACAAAGTTTGCATCCTTTAGAAAGATGCTTTAGCGCTAATATTTTCCTATAGCAGAGTTGTTTACATGTAGTTAGTTGTACAGACATGCTCAGAGCGTTCCTAATTTTCAAAAACGAAGGAACAAGATACAAACAAGCATAAGTCACTACCAGCTGATTTCTAAAAAAGTAAACGTCTTCGAGTTGAAGCAAGCGAACTTTCAACGTTTCTGTTCAAGTTTAAAAGCTAAGAGGAATAAGTTTCCCTTTTGCTTTGAACTCTTGGTTTTTTGTATTGATCATGTTTATCCTTATTCACGAGAAAGCGAATTGTATCTCTATATTCTGGACGGTCCGCACTCGCTTGGGAGTTGCATTTCCGAGGTGTCTGGGCCACCTGTCTTGCACATAAAGATGGGAGGAGCGTCTTGTCAAGTGCCTTGCCCAAGGACACAACAAGCGAACTTGCCGGCTTGTTCTCCACAACCTTCCCTACCGAGTGCGAAGCAGACGCTCAAACCACCACATCATCGCATCGGTTCTGCGCGACGGCTCGTCGATACGGAAAAGTGTAGAAAATGTAGCTTCACCTAGAGCTGTGGAGCATACCAACGTAGCAACTGATGCAGCCATGTAGTAAGTTTCAGGAAAGGCTTGTAACTGTATAACGAATTTCTAGTACTGTGCTTGGACATTTCTTCTGCAAAGTAGATAGCTCTCGCAATACGGTTGATTTAGCTACAGTCAACTCTTTAACCAAAGGTAATGAATTGTTCAGGTTTTGTTGATAAGTCAGTTTGTCTCTAGAAAAAAAGTAGTCAGAGGTCTGGTTCAAGGCTGCAGTGAAAATGGTGGATCCAGCTCAAGAGCTCCATTGTCAATTGCTTTGAAGTTAGTATCGAAATTGGTCTTCACTTTTTCGACATCCTGTTGAATCAGTAACTATGCTATCATTTAAAAGTACACTTTGGCTGCAGATTCGTTTGTTGGATGGCTCAGGCAAATTGACTGCTGAGCTTGAAGATGCGGAAGGTGACTAGGCAAGACTTGCATGCCTCATCAGAACGAAGATTCTTCAGTTCTGATCGTGTGACTTTAATCAGCTGGAGCGCATCTGGCAAATTGCAATCACGTGCTTGCAAGGCTTTGTCTGCGGAGGCAATTATTCTCACTATCGACTTGGCAAGCAAAGCACTGCAGCAATATGATTTTGTTTGGATAACTCATGATAGACCGTTGACATCAACAACTATTTTTCCATCACCAAGAACATTTTCGTAAGCAATAGACTGCGGCAAATGACAGATTTCACAATAGTTGTTGACAATTGAAAGAGTGGTTTAGGATGCCCTGACAACCTATGCTCCGTCAAACGATGAAGATGGGTTCCTGAGTGAAGACCAAGAATTTTTGGTCGCCGTAAAAAATGAGTTTTGCAGTAATCAAAATATTTGGTAAGGCCTGCCATAGACGAAATGCAATCAACGACTAGATGTAAACGATTATTGAAGCTATGTAGATACGGAATTACTCAGCAAAGTTTTTGTTGAATTATTGATGCACTCTTTCTCTGCATCCGGACATCACGCTTGCTCCGTCGTAAAACTGCGATATCAAATGATCTGTCGAAACGTCAAGGGCGTTGACTGCATCAAGCTTGCCGTCTTGGAGTTGAGATACATGAACGAGATTTTTAAAAACTTTTTCTTGTTTCTCAAAACGAAGGCCGCTTGAAAGGAATTCATGATTGCGTTCATCTCTTGTTTCCTCCATGGAAAATCTGTCAAATAGATAATTTTAGTTAAGTGGTTAAAAGCACTTAGCTAACTGGAGACAATGACACTGTTTTGACCTATCAGGTCTCTTTAGGGCAGTTGGTGACCGACATGAAGCTAGAGGCTTTTAATAAAGCATGGCTTAGCCTTAGACCGTCACACTTGTGGGACAAGCAGCCCTACAAAATTATTTATGTTAACATCCGCATACTTCACATCATCTACGATGTTAGCAGCAACCATCTGTTTCATAATTTACATTATTATATTTTGTATTTTTCACGATGTGTATTTTGCGTTATTAGGTATGATATCAAATGGTTCTTTCAATTTTGGATCTTTTTCCGTTGTATACTGAAACAAGCTTGTAAACAAGCTGTTACAGAGTCTCCAAACAACAAAAACCTGTTTCACAAATGACCGGGAGGAACTCCAGAAACTTTGCTCTTCCTTCACGACAACAGCCAAAGTAAAACTTCATTGATTGGGGTCAACTTAGTCAAAATAAATAGAAATGCAAAAAAATAAGGTAAAATAAATTCCAATTCATATAGCATAGAAAGAGAAAAAATTCACCGAGGGTGTCCTTCGTAAAACGAAATTAATTGCAGTAACAGAAAATAAACCTTCGTGCAGTAACCAGTGAAAAACAGAACTACTTCAACTAAAAAACGTTATTTATTTAGCGTTTGGAGCGAGAGGCCGGCCAATCAAATGCAAATCTCCGCTGGTTTTAGGCAAAATGTACAAGAGTTGCATTTCAACCTCAAGCTACCAAATAAGGAAAAGAAATAAAAGGTGTGCGAAAACTAAAGGCGCGAGTTCAGTTCAGCTACGGCAATAAAAAAATATTTTTTTGATTATTTTGAACCCGATTCTGTAGCGCAAGCCTGTATCTTCATTACAAAGTTTGTCCCAAGTGCCGGGCAAAGCTAACTTATTCGCAACTAAAAACTGGATGACTTGTGTAACGGAAGTAACGTAAGTAGTATATATGTAATACGACTTTCGACCCGGTTTTTGCGGAGGGTTTTGCGGAGGGCTACGTCATTTCCGAACGTGACTTCCGAACGTGGTGATACGTCATTTCCAAACGTGCGGCTACGTCATTTCCGAACGTGTTGATACATGAACTTGAAGTACATTGTAACAGCTTGTAAATACAACGTGTAACAACTTGTAACAACTTGAAAACAAATGGTAATACAACTTAAACAAATATATTTGTTTTAGGAATGGTTTTATTTGTTTGAGTTCTTTTTAGGAATGCTTTGAAAATGTTCTTGTTTTAGGAATGATTATATTTGTTTTTGGAAACGACTTTATTTGTTTGATTTGTTTTTGAAAATGTTGTTTCTTGTATTTAGGAATGATTAGATATATTTGTTTGAGTTCTTGTTAGGAATGCTTTGAAAATGTTGTTGTTCTTGGAAATGGTTTTATTTCTTTTTGGAAATGATTTGAAAATGTCCTAATTGGTTGTACCCTCGCTTCAGAATACCCTCACTTCAAAAGTTCTCCAATTGATTTCACTTTTCAACTCGTTTACGATTTTTTGTCTTATTCTAAGCACAACTGCTGTAAAACGGAAACATTAACTTTAGGTCGTGACTGAAGCCTTCGATAACTACTCGTACTTCCTTTCGAAGCGTAAGCATTAATCGCGCGTAATCATTCACAGCTTGAAATTCTTGATAAAACCTCTGATCGATTTCTCTTTTTGATTCCCTAGAATGTTGTTTCTTTACTCTTCTAGATGTGTTTATTGGAGGTGTTTTCCTTTTCTCGCGATATTTCTGCAGTTGGTTGGAATTAATTTACATCTATTTCAGTATGTAGGTAATGGATTCAATCTTTCTTCAGTCTTTTTGTCAATAATTTTCTGACTACACATGGCTCTCCCCACTCTCTTTAAAATTGCGTTTTCATTTTCTTTTAAACACCATATCTCAGTTAAATCACTACTGTTTACATCGTAAAATCGAAAAGATTTAGTTTTAATTCCGCAAATCATAAAACATTCATCTCAAATTTACATTCATTTTTCATAAAACTAGAAACTAAAATTGTATCCTATCATCACACTGTTTAAAGATTTTCCCAAAATTTAGCAACTTTGAACTTATTAACACAAAATTTTTACTACCTTTCAAAGTCTCCTCAACTCACCTACATAGAAATAAACACAACTTTTGACACTATTCGTAGGACATTAACATAAAATTCAGGGTTTTCAAAGTCTCCTCAACTCACCTACATAGAAATAAGTCAAACTTTTCACATTATTTGCAGGACATTAGCATAAAATTCATGGTTTTCACAGTCTACTTAGCTCATCTACATAGAAATAAGCACAACTTTTGACATTATTTGTGGGACATTAGCATAAAATTCATGATTTTCACAGTTTACCTAGCTCATCTACATAGCAATAAGCACAACTTTTGACATTATTCGTGGGACATTAACATAAAATTTATGATTTTCACAGTTTACCTAGCTCATATACATAGCAATAAGCACAACTTTTGACATTATTCGTGGGACATTACCATAAAATTCATGGTTTTCACAGTGTTCTTAGCTCATATACATAGAAATAAGTCAAACTTTTCACATTATTTCAAGGACATTAACACAAAACTCATGGTTTTCACAGTCGAATTAGTTCATCTACATAGAAATAACTACAACTTTAACATTTTTGTAGAACATCAGTAAAACAAAACACAAAAATTATTGTTTATTCTTATTAAAATGAGTATTCACCCTCTACTGCAAATAGAAATTATTGATCCAATTCTTTAATTTTTCGTTGTTTGCTAAAAACCACAAACAGAAAACTTCAAAACAAATCTGACTCTGTGCTATCACCAATCTAAAACTCATTGCTTTAACAAAAATTCTCAACTTATCCGTTAATTTGTAAGCACTTGAGCAAACATACTTACGTATTGTGACAAATCGTCTTAGCTGATCAAAGACTTTTGTTTCGTACAATTAAACTCTTGCACTAAGTTTTGATCTATTTGAAACCGCTATTTGTAATTCACAACTTTCAATTCGCATCATATTGTCTCCCGTATAGACAAATCAAGAATTTTACCTAAATCCTGGCAAAATTACATTAAGTGATATCTATTATACACTTCTTATACGTAATCACTGCTACACACGTTTGCAATTGCAGATTAGACCAAGTTGATTCATTACAAAATCTCTTACTATCTATAATCAAACAACTTCAATGCTACTGTATTAAGTATAACCCATTAATTAAAAATGTAAAATCTGAACTTGTTGCTAAACGTTTTTCTACTAGCTTTCTCAAATCTAATGTTCTGTTAGAAGCGAACAAACTCTCATAGTAGCATCTAACATAAACTTACAGTTGTCTTTCTCAGTGACCTCATTAGTAATTGCTGCGACCAACACACAAACGTTTGAACGTGGTCTCGTGATAGTCTTGACTAACTTTCTGACAAGCCACTTTCCATTCTTAAAACAATTTTTCCTCACAATCAACTGCTTCAATGCTTTTAACACCTCAAAATCTAAACGTATAAAATATTTTCTGAACTTTACCTCCATATCTTCACCAAGTATTGACTCGCGTAAAAAATCATGACCCGCTATTTTCAAATTTCATTCAAGTTTTTTACCAAACTCGCAATTTGATTCTCATTTGCACAACAAAACTTATCGTTTATTTTCAAGAAACACAACCACAATTTCTGATATTGCTATACATGACTCTGAAGCGTAAATAATTTTTATTTCTCAACCTATCAAAGTTATATAACCTCGTTCTGATTGATTCGTTTTGGTTTATTGTTTTGCTCTTACTTATTTCATCATGTTGATATTGATTTATTCAACAAAATATTTGCCATTAATCGCTGTAAAAGTTTTATCTGTTCACCTCCATCCAAGATTGAACTTGCACCATTTCAAAATAAAGCTTTTCATAGTTTACCAACAAGAAAAAACTCAAACTAATCACTGTCAACAGACACATACTAACAAACTTGCATCGAATTACTTTAAAAATTACCCATTTAGGTAGAAATCTGCACAGTACGGTTTATTCTTTCCAATCAAAATTACTATTTGGAGCGCTATTTCGTTGTGATTATGATAAAAGTACAAACCATATAAATTTCTTTATCAACATGCAATTTAAAGCTATTTTCATTACATCCACCAAGCTTCAAGTTTAAATTTCTAACACTGTTATACGTAATTGATATGCAAAATATCTAAGTTATATTCAATCATCATTTAACTTTCTCATCGAATTTACTTTTACCCTACACCTCATTGTGCAACAAAGAATTCAATTTCGCCTAATTTACACCAACGTCAATACACTTGAATTCATATCAAAATTTTACAAATCTACCTATATTCTTCGGTTGAAAATGTGGTTGGAGACTTTAAAATTTTTAATAACTTTTTAGATTTAGTCACTTGTTAAAATCTTCACCAAATGTTGAACACGTTGAGACAATAAAAAGCTTTATCTGAAGCTCTCATGAAATATTTAAGATAAAGACCACTAAGCTACATTTGTGCGATCAATGTATTGTTTTCTGATTTTAGCACAGCTCTTTTTAGCAAACATACATCATGTGATAACCCCAACTTATTCCGCATCTCAAATTTGTAGTATGATCTCAAAAAGTTTAGTGAAAAGCTATTTTCTCAGCTGTAAGAACAATATCTGTCAAGGTAAAGTTATTACTCTTAGATTAATGGCCGCGAATTGTAAACCAGGAAGTTGTTAAATACACACAATTGATGTAACCAGGATGTTATGCAACAATATGCTAGAGAAATGACTGGAAAGATACCAATCTCTACTGCAAACAAATAAAAATTGGCAAACGAAAAGGAGATGAGAAGCAATAAAATGATTTAGGTGTGGATTGGAAACAGGTGGTCTTTGAAATTATGTGTAGTGGCAATGTAATTTTTATTTACTCCTATGAGTTTGCAGCTGGCACATCGAACCCACCACCTATCTGTAATGTAAAACACAATGAAACAAGCAAGCTAGTCTTTCTCTAAACAAACCTGACATGCTGAACACTACGCTGTAATCACTTAAAAGTCTTTGACAAGGAAATCGAACCCAGGTCTAATACGCTTTAACCACCATATTTGCTCGTTTGATAATTGGAAAAAGGTTGCAATCGTCATAGGTTTGACTTTTAGTTACATAAAATAACTTGTAAGGTAATCAAAAATTGCTTTGTTTCGGTGATATGTGTGTCGAAAGTTACAAATACTAGGCTTGATACATAAACTTTTAAGAGTTTTGAGATAAATATAATTTACAGTTATGTACAGAGGTGAAAAATGTGGTGAGTTGAGTGCGCGGTAAGAAAATTTAAGTTTGAAAACACGGTAAGATAGGGTTTTTTGATTTAACATGCAACAACAAAAGTATTGTGTGATGCAGAAAATAATGCAAAAATGCGTGATGGTTGAAAAACATTAGACTACTCGTTTACCATTGAACTGAGTTGTGCTAAAATCAGAAAACAATACATTGATCGCACAAATGTAGCTTAGTGGTCTTTATCTTAAATATTTCATGAGAGCTTCAGATAAAGCTTTTTATTGTCTCAACATGTTCAACATTTGGTGAAGATTTTAACAAGTGACTAAATCTAAAAAGTTATTAAAAATTTTAAAGTCTCCAACCACATTTTCAACCGAAGAATATAGGTAGATTTGTAAAATTTTGATATGAATTCAAGTGTATTGACGTTGGTGTAAATTAGGCGAAATTGAATTCTTTGTTGCACAATGAGGTGTAGGGTAAAAGTAAATTCGATGAGAAAGTTAAATGATGATTGAATATAACTTAGATATTTTGCATATCAATTACGTATAACAGTGTTAGAAATTTAAACTTGAAGCTTGGTGGATGTAATGAAAATAGCTTTAAATTGCATGTTGATAAAGAAATTTATATGGTTTGTACTTTTATCATAATCACAACGAAATAGCGCTCCAAATAGTAATTTTGATTGGAAAGAATAAACCGTACTGTGCAGATTTCTACCTAAATGGGTAATTTTTAAAGTAATTCGATGCAAGTTTGTTAGTATGTGTCTGTTGACAGTGATTAGTTTGAGTTTTTTTCTTGTTGGTAAACTATGAAAAGCTTTATTTTGAAATGGTGCAAGTTCAATCTTGGATGGAGGTGAACAGATAAAACTTTTACAGCGATTAATGGCAAATATTTTGTTGAATAAATCAATATCAACATGATGAAATAAGTAAGAGCAAAACAATAAACCAAAACGAATCAATCAGAACGAGGTTATATAACTTTGATAGGTTGAGAAATAAAAATTATTTACGCTTCAGAGTCATGTATAGCAATATCAGAAATTGTGGTTGTGTTTCTTGAAAATAAACGATAAGTTTTGTTGTGCAAATGAGAATCAAATTGCGAGTTTGGTAAAAAACTTGAATGAAATTTGAAAATAGCGGGTCATGATTTTTTACGCGAGTCAATACTTGGTGAAGATATGGAGGTAAAGTTCAGAAAATATTTTATACGTTTAGATTTTGAGGTGTTAAAAGCATTGAAGCAGTTGATTGTGAGGAAAAATTGTTTTAAGAATGGAAAGTGGCTTGTCAGAAAGTTAGTCAAGACTATCACGAGACCACGTTCAAACGTTTGTGTGTTGGTCGCAGCAATTACTAATGAGGTCACTGAGAAAGACAACTGTAAGTTTATGTTAGATGCTACTATGAGAGTTTGTTCGCTTCTAACAGAACATTAGATTTGAGAAAGCTAGTAGAAAAACGTTTAGCAACAAGTTCAGATTTTACATTTTTAATTAATGGGTTATACTTAATACAGTAGCATTGAAGTTGTTTGATTATAGATAGTAAGAGATTTTGTAATGAATCAACTTGGTCTAATCTGCAATTGCAAACGTGTGTAGCAGTGATTACGTATAAGAAGTGTATAATAGATATCACTTAATGTAATTTTGCCAGGATTTAGGTAAAATTCTTGATTTGTCTATACGGGAGACAATATGATGCGAATTGAAAGTTGTGAATTACAAATAGCGGTTTCAAATAGATCAAAACTTAGTGCAAGAGTTTAATTGTACGAAACAAAAGTCTTTGATCAGCTAAGACGATTTGTCACAATACGTAAGTATGTTTGCTCAAGTGCTTACAAATTAACGGATAAGTTGAGAATTTTTGTTAAAGCAATGAGTTTTAGATTGGTGATAGCACAGAGTCAGATTTGTTTTGAAGTTTTCTGTTTGTGGTTTTTAGCAAACAACGAAAAATTAAAGAATTGGATCAATAATTTCTATTTGCAGTAGAGGGTGAATACTCATTTTAATAAGAATAAACAATAATTTTTGTGTTTTGTTTTACTGATGTTCTACAAAAATGTTAAAGTTGTAGTTATTTCTATGTAGATGAACTAATTCGACTGTGAAAACCATGAGTTTTGTGTTAATGTCCTTGAAATAATGTGAAAAGTTTGACTTATTTCTATGTATATGAGCTAAGAACACTGTGAAAACCATGAATTTTATGGTAATGTCCCACGAATAATGTCAAAAGTTGTGCTTATTGCTATGTATATGAGCTAGGTAAACTGTGAAAATCATAAATTTTATGTTAATGTCCCACGAATAATGTCAAAAGTTGTGCTTATTGCTATGTAGATGAGCTAGGTAAACTGTGAAAATCATGAATTTTATGCTAATGTCCCACAAATAATGTCAAAAGTTGTGCTTATTTCTATGTAGATGAGCTAAGTAGACTGTGAAAACCATGAATTTTATGCTAATGTCCTGCAAATAATGTGAAAAGTTTGACTTACGAGGTGCATTCAATAAGTTTCCAGACTTTTTTGGTATGGACACTTTTGTTAACCGTACACACAAAAAGCTATAGTCCCCTTCAAAGTATTCTCCTCCGACATCAATGCACTTGTTGTACCGTTCCAACAACTTCTGGAAAGCCCCCTGAAAGTCTTTTTGTGTGAGCGTGTTTAGGACCATCGTCACAGCCTCTTTCATGTCCTTAATTGTGGAATAACGATTGCCTCTGAGGTTTTCCTTGAGCTTTGGGAATAGCCAAAAGTCGCAGGGAGCAAGGTCCGGGCTGTAGGGAGGATGGGGAGCCGTCTTGATGCCCATCTGGGTCAAATAGTTTGTGACGAGGATGGAGTTGTGGACTGGGGCATTTTCCTGATGGAAATGCCACTGACCTGATTCGAAGAGTTTTGGCCTCTTCCGACGGAATCTCTTCCTGAACTCCCTTAAAACTTCAATATAGTACTCCTTGTTGACTGTGATTCCAGTGGGAACCCAGTGAATGTAGATTATGCCCATGCTGTCAAAAAAAGGGATCATCATGAGTTTCTGGGTGGACTTGCTCTGTCTGGCCTTCTTGGGTCTGGGAAATCCAGCATGCTTCCACTGGGAACTCTGTCTCTTGGTCTCTGGGTCATAACAATAGATCCAGCTTTCATCGCAGGTTACCAGGGCATCAAGAACTTGGGGATCTGAATTAATGAGCTCGACCATCTCCTTGCTGTCATTGCAACGTCTTTCTCTCTGATCTTCACGGAGCACTCTTGGGACGAACTTCGCGCAAATCTTCCGCAACTTCAGTTTCTCAAGAATGATTATGTGTACAGCTCCCACACTGACATTAAACTGTGCGCTTAGTGTCTCTATAGAAACACGACGGTCCCTATTCATGGAATTGTTTATTTGGCCAATCATCTCTGATGTTTTGACTTCCCTACTCCTCCCACATCTCTCATCATCCCTCACGGACTCCCTACCTTCCTTGAATCTCTTGTGCCACTGAAAAACTGATGATCGATTCATGCAAGATGGTCCATAAGCAGTCTGAAGCATACTATACGTTTCCGTGGCAGTTTTTCCAAGTTTTAAACAGAACTTGATCGCATATCGTTCTTCTAATGTGTCCTTACGTCCAGATTGCATTTTTGAAATTCACCAGCTGTGACAATCAGGATTTAGTAAGGTGTACTCTAATTCCTACTGTAGCTATAAATTTGCACCTAAACAAGAAAAAATTGGTCAATCATCTCATAAGGAGTATAGTAACAACATATTGAAATATCTCGAGTTTACGGCAATTATAAATGCCTGTACAAAAAAAGTCTGGAAGCTTATTGAATGCACCTCGTATTTCTATGTAGGTGAGTTGAGGAGACTTTGAAAACCCTGAATTTTATGTTAATGTCCTACGAATAGTGTCAAAAGTTGTGTTTATTTCTATGTAGGTGAGTTGAGGAGACTTTGAAAGGTAGTAAAAATTTTGTGTTAATAAGTTCAAAGTTGCTAAATTTTGGGAAAATCTTTAAACAGTGGGATGATAGGATACAATTTTAGTTTCTAGTTTTATGAAAAATGAATGTAAATTTGAGATGAATGTTTTATGATTTGCGGAATTAAAACTAAATCTTTTCGATTTTACGATGTAAACAGTAGTGATTTAACTGAGATATGGTGTTTAAAAGAAAATGAAAACGCAATTTTAAAGAGAGTGGGGAGAGCCATGTGTAGTCAGAAAATTATTGACAAAAAGACTGAAGAAAGATTGAATCCATTACCTACATACTGAAATAGATGTAAATTAATTCCAACCAACTGCAGAAATATCGCGAGAAAAGGAAAACACCTCCAATAAACACATCTAGAAGAGTAAAGAAACAACATTCTAGGGAATCAAAAAGAGAAATCGATCAGAGGTTTTATCAAGAATTTCAAGCTGTGAATGATTACGCGCGATTAATGCTTACGCTTCGAAAGGAAGTACGAGTAGTTATCGAAGGCTTCAGTCACGACCTAAAGTTAATGTTTCCGTTTTACAGCAGTTGTGCTTAGAATAAGACAAAAAATCGTAAACGAGTTGAAAAGTGAAATCAATTGGAGAACTTTTGAAGTGAGGGTATTCTGAAGCGAGGGTACAACCAATTAGGACATTTTCAAATCATTTCCAAAAAGAAATAAAACCATTTCCAAGAACAACAACATTTTCAAAGCATTCCTAACAAGAACTCAAACAAATATATCTAATCATTCCTAAATACAAGAAACAACATTTTCAAAAACAAATCAAACAAATAAAATCGTTTCCAAAAACAAATATAATCATTCCTAAAACAAGAACATTTTCAAAGCATTCCTAAAAAGAACTCAAACAAATAAAACCATTCCTAAAACAAATATATTTGTTTAAGTTGTATTACCATTTGTTTTCAAGTTGTTACAAGTTGTTACACGTTGTATTTACAAGCTGTTACAATGTACTTCAAGTTCATGTATCAACACGTTCGGAAATGACGTAGCCGCACGTTTGGAAATGACGTATCACCACGTTCGGAAGTCACGTTCGGAAATGACGTAGCCCTCCGCAAAACCCTCCGCAAAAACCGGGTCGAAAGTCGTATTACATACTACTAACGTAGTATCTATTGCACTGCAGCTGACTGGGTCATTGACGAGGGTTGAAATGCTACTGCCGGTTTCGAATCGTTTTTTGTGTTCTTCCCACTTTTGCATGGCAGAAATATGAATCAGCAATGAGTTATGCTTGAGAAAGTATTTATCTTTTTCGCTCAAAGCGTGTTTCCAATTTTTATGTTCTTCCTTTTTGAAACTATTTCCTTTAATGTGGGGATGAAATCTCTCATGAAAAACAAAAGACTGCGTCTCTACTAATCGAATATTCCAGCCACTTATACCGATCGTACCAGCAAAACGAAAACAACAATTATTTTTGTCTTTCGGAAAAGAGCTAAGCGGTGGTCGCGAAGGACTATGAAGAATGAGATCATCGGGGGTATCATGGTCAGTTGCTGATGAGGAAGAGATATTAGAAGTTGCTTGCTGGGACGTTGTACTTAGATTATGGTTCTTGGTGGAGCTGGAACCTCTGTCAACTCTTGTAACCAGGGATGTGGAAGCGGAAACGGAAGCTGGAAGCGAAAAGGTGGAAGCGGTCCTTTTTCTGTGGAAGTGGAAGCGGAAGCAGAAGCGCGAAAATTCTACCGCTTCCGCTTCCACATAGGAGGGAAGAATTGAGGATAAAAAGAAATTGGTTCTGCTATCCTTCGGAGAAGAGCGAATAGGGGGAGCATAAACATTAAGAAAGGAGAGCGAGGAGGAGTCGTTTAGAGAGATGTTGACTTCTACATAATCAGAGTAGGGGTCAGGCGAAGAAAGAAAGGAGATAAAAAGCTCAGAGAAGGATAAGCCCTGCCTGACGAAAATGATGACGACGCCGCTAGCGTCTGTGACATCAGTAGAAAAAATACCAGACCGGGAGTGGGTGCCATCGGACCGCAGAGCAGAGAATCCAGGGATCCGGAAAGAGAAAGATAAATTAAAGTTAGATTCCTGGATTCAAATGAGGTCAACGAAATAAGATGAAGTAAAGTGTAGCAGTTCAGTGCTCCTGGATCGGAGACCCCCAGCATTCCATTGAAGAACTCTGAGGGAGTTATGGAGGGAAAGAGAAAGCAGGAGGTAAAGAGAAACAGCCAGGAGCATGAAGAGGTGGTGAGGGTGCAGAGGGAGACGATACAAAGTGGGCGGAAAAAGGATAGAAGGTTTGAAGGTGAGGGTGGGGTGCGAGTGCTGCATTAGCAGAAGGGGGTCAGATGGGTCAGATTGAGCAGTGGAGGTATACCAGCTGGAGGAATCCGAGGAGGAAGTCACAGTGCTGGTAGGTGTGGGATCTCCAAAAAAAGCAGGAACGCAGCAGGGAGGGCAGCTCCAGGTGTGAGAGCTGCCAAGAGTTCTGAATCTAGAAAAGGAGAGTAGTAACCACTTTAAGTGAATCCAATTAGAGCATGTGCAGCATTGCACTAACCTACCCCGCCAGGTCACATTTCCAGCGCACACTGAACAGGGAAAGACGGGACAAGGGTTAGAATGAACGTTTCCGCTCATCAGAAGAAGGAGAAGAATGAGAAGACGGGCAAGAGAAAGGCCGGAGAAGAGAGAAGACAAGCGACCAATTGTAAAGAGGCTGCGTGCTGCCCTTCTGCAGTCGTTCAGGGGGCTGCACGGTGAAAAAATGGTTTGTGTGAGGGGAGTGCCCGGGGTAACTGGGACTCTTGGGAAGGCCAACAGCCATTTCGGCCCAACCCAAACGGGGTTGGGGACCGCACCACCACGTTGAGGCGGCTGTTGAATGGTGCAGTTCAATTTTGCTCGCTTTACATGTACATACTATATATACGACAGAAATTTCGCACTTCCCTATCCAAAAAGATTAGAGTCAATACGTGTTTTGTAAACGGACAGAAAGTCCGTAATGATGATTAGAGTTAAAGTTTACTCAAATTCAGAGTTAGTTGAGGATAGAGAGGGATAATTAGCGCTATACGGTGTAATTTGTCGTTGTGACGAGAGGTTATTATCGAGAGCTATAACATGTGGTCATACGGTTTAGATCTGAGAAGCATTAAGTTAACTGTTGTAAAAGTAGTTGTAAGTAGTGAAGAAACTTGTAATAACTGTCTATTTGTTGAAGTGTTTTATTATTTTTGAATTGTAGTACGAAATATTTGATTTTCTTGCAAGCAATTCGTGATTTTTAAATTTTTGTTAGTGGGGATTCCGTGACAAACGCGAAAGAGCATCAGGGGTTCCGCGATGACAAAAAGATTGAAAAGCACTGTTCTACATTCAACACGAGTTCTGATATTCAAGAAAAACAAACACAAAGTAGTTCGGAACAATAAGCTTAAGCGAAGTAGGTAAAGTAATAATAATAAATGAAGGTTTTTGTCCCCTCAAAATGATGAAGTCTAGGAGAAGGCAGGCTACAAACTCACAAAAGTTTAAAAAAATTGTTAACGGTCATTTTCTCGTTTTTTGTTGGTGGAATCGGAAGTGGAAGCGTTTGAAAAATAACCGCTTCCACATCCCTGCTTGTAACAAACCGATTCATAAAAACAGTAAGAAATGTAACACTCAATATCAATTTTTTCTTGTTGTAACACCATATCTAAATGAAACTGCTTTACTTTAATGTTGGTCGTTATTTTGGAATGATCATCTAAGTCGACACTATACAGGAGATAAGCAAGTCTTTTTTACAAACATTTTTGCAGATCTCTTTCATATTTACTTGACCTAATAAAAGAAGATATTGTAGTTTACAGAAAGTCATCTACCATAGGAGCAGAAATAGGCATAACTATTCCAAATTACTTTTTTTTGGTGAACACTTACATTTGGGGTAGAACACGAAGGTAACTCAGATCAAAATAAAAAAGAGCTGGGTGGACTTATCCAGGTTGGAGGTTATCGTTATGATTGTGGACTTTATGGCAAGTAGGACTGCTAAGTTAAAGGTTAAGTTATCATAATATAGGGTCCGACCATTGGTAACTTCATATCACATATAGAGTCCGACCGTTGGTACCTTTGCATTTCATATAGAGTCCGACCATTGGTAACCTCACTATACATTTAGGGCCCGATTAAATGGTAACCTCATATTACATATAGGGTCCGACTGTTGGTAACCTCACATTACATAAAAGGTCCGACCATTGATAACCTCACATTACATATGGGATCCGACCATTGGTAAATCACATTGCATATGGAATCCGACTATCAGTAACCTCGCATTACATATAGGGTCTATTCACCCTGCATTACATATAGTTTTATCTTTTGGTACAAAATATTAGTGATATAGTCTACCTACATATCGTCTAAATGTTGAAGCAATTTCCTTTGAATTATGTGAAGCCGGCACAGCCGGCTAATTTGATATTCTTTAACAGTTGGGGGCCCTGCTATTGTAATATATAAGTTACCTGTAAAGGCTTCATTTTGGCTTAGTTTGCATGGCAGCGTTTATGCCAGGACCAAGCAATATCCGCGCAGCCAGAGGCTTTAGGTCAAACAAATAGACATACAATAAAGAAAAAGTCGTCAACAGTTTGCCTAATATTTGACAGGTTATCCCTAAAAATACATATCAACCACTTTGGCGCCCCCTCCCTGCCATGCAACCGTTCAAAAACTATTATTTTGCTTATGATGACCTGTGTTTGCAAATCTTCTCTTAACCACTTTCAGTCAGAAATTTTATTATAGGTTCAAAACCCAGCATCAGCATTTGTTTTGCAAAATTTTAAAAATGCTTTTTTTTAAGCTTTACAAAATTGCAATTTGTAGAAAAACTAATTTTTTTGGTACATTTTGGCTATTTTTCCTGATATCCATGGTTATTTAGCTGTCTGTATCTAAGTTTTCAGAAAGATTGATCAAAAAATGAAGTCTGTGGAATTTTTGATAGATACCCGACACCAAGCAAAAAAATTGGTAATTTCTACCCCCAAAAAGGGGGGATCAACATGGTCCTGTATCATCTTTACCAACAAAATTTTTATCCCAAACTACATATTATCAAAATGTTCAAGAAATTTCCTTTCCAAAAATATATATTGTTGCATGGTTCAGGTTAAGAGTTGTTCTATAATAACTGATGAAATTGGAAAATTTTGTATGAAATTGGAAAATTTTGTAGGCCTAATCTGTTTACAGTACCGGCGAAAAACATTGAAAATTTGGATTCTTAAGCTTCACAAAAGTGCAATTTGTAGAAAAACTAATTTTTTTAGTACATTTTGGCTATTTTTTCTGATATCCATGGTTATTTAGCTGTCTGTATCTAAGTTTTCAGAAAGATTGATCAAAAAATGAAGTCTGTGGAATTATCGATATGTAGCCGACTCTAAAAACATTGAAAGCAAAAAAATTGGCGAGTCCCCCACAAAAAAGTTAGGGAAATCAACATAGTCCTGTATCATCTTTAGCAACAAAATTTTCCTCTCAAACTACATATCATCTGAAAGTTTAAAAAATTTCCTTTCCAAAAATATATATTGTTGCAAGGTTTAGGCTAAGAGTTATTCTATAATGATTGATGAAGCATGGTATCTATAGTTATCTTTAGTACCGGCCCAAAACACTCAAAATTTGATAGCTGGACCTCAGAAAATGCAAATCACACAAAAAGTACTCTCTTTTCAAATTTGAAATCATGTTTATGCGTTTACATAACTCATTTTTGCGCCCTGTATCAAGTTTCCACGGAGCTGGTGTACATCAAACACTTTTTATAGATTTTGCAAGGTAGGGTACTCCGGGTGATAATCTGGTTCCTCCAACAAAAAAGGGGGGTGTAAAAATGGTCCTGTTTCATCTTTATGAATAAGATATTAGTTTTAAGTTTTATATTATCTGAAAGTTGAAGAAATTTCCTTTTTAAAAATATATTATAATACATATTTTAGGCTAAGTTTTGATTGGTAAAAAGACTAGCCTACATGATAAACCCTAAATTATCTTCGGTACCGGCCAAAAACCCCCCCAATTTTGGTGCTAGACCTCCTAAAATTGCAAATTGTGAAGAAACCACCCCTTTTAAAAACCTTAAAACATTTTTATAAAATAGCACAGTTCTTTTATCACGTGGTATCAAGTTACCAAGGAGAAAATGCCAACAAAACACTTTTTATTGCCTTTGACAGGCGTGCTATAATCAATCAAAATTAGCTTTCTCCCAGCAAAAAGGTAGAGGGAAAGAGAAGCTTATGTTTCACCTTAAGCAACAAAATAATCTTTTTAGACTGCATATTATTTGAATCAGGAAGAACCTGTCTTTTCAAAGATAAGCAATATTAGGTGGTATAAGCAAAGAGTTATTATGTAACGACTGATGAAAAGGATAGTTGCAGTAGATTCCAGGATCCCCCAAAAAGGCCAAAAATTTGGCTTCTGGGCTTCAAAAAAATTGAAAATAGTTCAAAAAATTTGTCGTTTGGTAATTTTTGACATTTTACATTAAAAGTATAATTCTTTTACATCATTTAGCGGCCATTTTCAAAAAAATTCATCCACACGCGAGGCCTGTAATATCTTTTGAACTTGGGGTAACATTGGTTTCCCTCACCAAAAAATGAAGGGGGTAAAGATGTTTTTGTCTCATTTTGAGTCACAAGGCATTGTTTTTAGAATGCACATCACCCTAACTGGGATGAAATTTCCTTTTCAGCGATATAACATAATCTATATAATAGCCAATGGCTTAAAACCAGTGAATGATAAAAGTAAACATGATTAATGGTTTTTTATGCAAATTAGCCGTTTTTTTGCATCTGTTACAAAGAATTTCAAGACTGCTTCGCGGGTGCAAAAGAGTTAAACTAAGAGCTTTCCCAACCTTTAACTGCAGTAAATATCATTGCTGTTTACATACGTTTCCGCACTGACCGCAAAAACATTCGCGTGATATCACGCTTTCCATTGAAGCGGCAGTAAAATTTTGCGTGATATCACGCCTTGCCACAACAGCGAAGCGCGTGATATCACGCGCTTCGATGCTGTGCCAAAGCTGCCAAGCGCGGCATATGCCGCTCTCGGACGCAGAGTGGTTAAAAGCAGTGCTTTTGCCCTTTTCCTGACTGAAGACCTTTGTTCATTTTCTTAGGAGATTAAGTTTATGGACTTCAATTTTGCTTTCAGAAAGGTGCACAGCCAGCAACCATTGGGTGTATTGTGTCAATACAGTTTGATTTATGCTTGATGTTGAGTGTATTGGTGTGGTATGAATAGTAAAAAAATTTTATTGTTTCAACTTTGAAACATTTTACTCGTGAAAATTTATGGTAAACAACATAAATTTTGGCAACTTTCAGAAAATTTAGTTGGTGTATATTTATTATTATGCTTACTTCAAAACCTCGTAAAAATGAGTTTTGTTGTAACTATTGTGTATGTGTAGTCTGACAGTAATAAGGCGCTACTACGTTACCTATATTAGTATATATGTACCGTTTCCAGAGATAGGCAGTATCTAGATTCTAGATGCGTGTGTCGGCGATTGTATCACTCGATACTTTTATATCGATATCGAATCATCATTGCTTTAAAGAATGAAGTATAGATATAGATTTATTCTGTTTTCCTGTATCGCTGATACTACATGTATTCAGTGATGGGATTCAGGGGGTTCGCACGGGTTCGTGCGAACCCGTTTTTGGAGTGTCGTGATAATCAGCGAACCCGTTCTTGTTTTTTGTTATAGACCGTAGATCAGTGCTACTCAAACTTTTTAATATAGTGTACCGGCAGCGCACTTTCTGTCATTCGACGTACCAGTTATGTATTTCAAACGGAAAAATAGACAAAAGCAAGCATTATTTAATAAACAACAATTGTACCATAAACAAAGTCAAAAATGCTTTTATTTTAATCCTCTAATGCAAGGTATGGGCTTGCTTCTTTTCTATTAGCTTATCCAATTGTGGTTCAATGCGAGACAGTGCTACTCAAAGAGGAGCAAGGATATTGAGTGCATTTCTGCACTTTCCCTTCAAGTAAGTCATAGTCGAAAAGCCAACTTCGCAAAGATATGTGGAAGGAAATGGAAGTATTGTTTTAATGGCCATTTCACTTAACCTCGGAAATTCTGCTTTCACTTTAATCCAGAAGTTTGCAAGTGAGGTTGACTCGGTAATTTAAATTCTAAAAAAACACAGTACCAGTGCCTGCAGCATGTTTTGCAAGAAGAGCGTATTATGCTTTCTACAAGCTGACTTGTCAAATACTTTCTACCAGCTGATAGAAGACAGCAAAATTAGCTATTATTTTACTAATTACTAACTTTGTTGTTTTTGGTTAGTACGGTTGATACACTGTTAAGAAACTTTTGCAAGATAAATTAAAATTAGTGTCTTTGAAGTTTGATTGCAACAAAACTGCTAACAAACACATTCAATTCCATGCTAAACTATACTGTATTCTAAAGTCTAAATTAATTTGTTGCGTTTAACTAAAAAACCTATTTTCTTGTAACGATAGATTTTGCTTCTTAGCTAACGCATTTTTTCTTTCACACTAGTCGGGTTCCAGCTGCGAGAGCAGATTGAACGTTGTGCTGTCTTCCAGTAAAGATTGCAATGTCAGTGAATATGAATGAAATGCCATTTAGTCATGAAAGCCTAAGAATGTACGTGAAATTACGCTTAGAACAAAAAATACTCAGACCACTTTGTGAAAATATGTTCTGATCAGTGGCGTACGCAGAAAGTTTTCAGGCGGGAGCCAAAGTTTCGCCACAATCGTGTGACGTCATAAATCAACTTGTTGGAGAATGTCGAAGGCACGACCACTCTAGGATAGTCCGGGGCCATGCCCCCGGAAAATTTTGCGAAATTGCACCTAAAAATACGCAATTTCGTGCATTCTGAAAACAAGTTTAGTGTAATGCTTTTACGAGACTTATTAGAATGAAATCGTAAAATGAAAATCAAGCATAAAACAAAGTTAGTTGATTTTAAATTGAGGCGACGTTCCCTTTCGCAAATTGGCCAATCACTTGACTATAATCGAGTTTAATGTCGTTGTTTATATACAAAAGAGTCAATGCATTGAGCCGATTTTCTTGCATACTCGTAGGCTACTTAATTACGTTTTGATCAGCTTTAGGGCGGTAAGTGATCGTTCGCCCGTTGCCATTGTAACTGCAACGTTGCAAAAACATACCGAAAGTTGATATTTCGCAAAAGCAGCAGAGTTAATTGATCAAATATCGCTTCTAAAATAGTGGTTTGTGCGGCTATGTGTCTTCCCTCTGCAAGGTTTTGTCTACCCTCTGCAACTCTCAGTCACTTTCAAGAACATAACAAATTTTGATATATAACTGTTTTACAATAACCAGACAGTACAGTCCAGATTTCTACCAGCAAGTGATATGAGCGACGAGTGGTTTTTCACAGGAAAATCGAAATCCAGAGCAAACCCTAAATACTCGCGAAAAACCAGCTTTGCTTTTGCTGAAACTGCTTGATTTTGCTTTACATTTTTAGGGTCTGAGGGGGGCCATGGTACAGTGGCCTCCCCCTCGGTACGCTGGTGGCTCTGATCAATGTAAATGATACTCAGCCTACTCATTTTCTAACTGACCGCGTACCGGCAGTCATCTGCTTGCGTACCGACACCGGTACGCGTACCACAGTTTGCGTAGCACTGCCTTAGACGACCGCAGCAAATGGGCTTTCTAAAACGAGGGAACCTGTTGTTGTCGAAATTGATACAAAAGAGAACCTGTTCTTAAAATTTTGAATCCCATCACTGCATGTATTTGTATCATTTGTATCAGCGATACTTTTAATTAATTTAATTTTGATTAAGTTGCCTTCCAAGAAGGCAAATGTAATGAAAACAGTCCTACGCTTTACATCTTCGCATTCACACCTTTTCGATTGTTGTAACTCCTTGGTGGCTTTAATCTTTAAATATATTTTGTAAATTGGGCGTTAAAATAACTCGACATTTTGTCCAAAATACTGCATGATTGCTTTTTTGCGTGATTTTGTGTCATACCTGTGTTTTGTGTTAACAATTATACTTCCAGATCTATATTTGCAGGTTTTATAAATGTTATAGATAGGCCGGTTCATAGGTTTTACCCTTTGGTTCATTGGTCCCTCAGGTGTGGGACCAATGAACCACTTGGGAAACACTTTTTTAAAACTCTGTAATTCGCATGCTTGAAGCGTTACGTAATTAAAACAAGAGGATATGCAACTAAATTAATAATCTTCAATTTGTGCAAAATTGGAGGAATTACGACTTAAAACGGTGATTCCACTGACGAAAACGTGAATTTTGGTTCATAGGTCCCACATCCTACTTATAAAAAAAAGGAAGTATATTTGCCTAGCAATGCTTCATAAGTGTTACGTAAACTAACAAATTTTCTCCTACTACTAGTCGGTTAGGCCAGACATAGTATATTCACTGTTTATAACAACCTTAGTCATGTGGAATAGCCAGTTTTTGATGTGCTCACGCTGCATTCATCGGGGAATCTATAAAAATTTGAAAAATGTTTTCTTTGTGGTATCTTTTTAGATACCACCTGTAGAAAGTCTTTTTAAGACTGAAAACTAGCTGATATTTGTCGCCTTAATTAACGAGCAATTGTATTGTACAAAATTGTGTAGATTTATTGAGATATTATGCGTCGTGACTAATCTCTTGGATTCATTGCAGGTCTCGAAACGGCGGTGCCTAAGAGAGATCTGCTATCAATTACTAGTTAAGAAGAAATACTCTTCAAATTATATGAGTCAGGCTGTTGGCAGATATCTTACTGTCGATTTTATATGCTACTGAGGCAAATGCAAAATTGTTGGCCATATGCTGATTCAGTATTGTACTCCAATATGGGCCCTTTTCAGTGCCGATGAACATAAACAAATGGAATGCGCATATATTACAGTATAGAAACAGTGCAGTTTTCTGATATCAAACAATATCAATATACGAGTATTATTGTTTCAACACAGGCATGTTTGCTGCGCATCAGCAAATCCCAGAACCCTTTAAAAATATTGAACCGAGCTCATAGATATATTTTGGACTCCCCTGTCAACGCTACTGGTTATTGCTCACAACGATAAGCCCTCGCTTAATACCGGCATTACTTGCTGATAGATTGTTGATCAACAATGTTTTTTAACTCGCTCAAAATCCATGCCATTAGTGAAAACTTTTTTCGAAATTAGAAGTGGTAAACAGAATTTCAAAAGTAATGCTTGAAAGCTGTATATTTCTGTACTGTTTGCGATTTCATTTTTTGAAGGGTCGGAGAAATGTTACGTTGAGGCTGAAAAAGACTGCCAAACTGATGATATTGCTCAGCAAGATGAAGACACCCGGCGAAATAATAAACTCACTTCCAATTTTTTGAGGATGACATGCAAATCACGGGCACATTCACTGAGCTACAGCTGGTTCTTTGGTAACTAGTTATAAAAGTGCTCTGGTAATAAAGTGACAAAGGCAGAAACTACAGCTGTTTGGAGATTGAAAAGGAATAACTCACATATTTTCAAGAAATGGTGGACGTTCTTTTTGTCCCTGGTAGCGTCAAGGACTGTGCAACGCCCGCGCGGCACGGTCCATAAATATAAGTAAACAAAAGATGTCTAACAGCTACTCGCGTGGTGCGGTGGTCCCTCCCCATACGCGGCGCGGCTTAGCTTATCCACTATAATATAAAACAATTTGCTCCAAATGGTTAAGATATATAGCAGGGTTTCCCAAACTTTTGATGGTTTGGAGTCCTTGAAGAGGTCAAACATTGATTGCGGAGTCCACAAAAGATTATGTGGAGATTACCTTAACACTTATTAATTGTTATTTAATTGCTAGAATGCATGCTTTATTCGGTACTTGAAAATGTTTACATATCTCAAAGTCGGGCAAAAAAAGAAGAAAATCTTACGTAAATAACGCCTGACGACGCGTTATATTGCCCGAAACTTGGGTGATCTCCAAAAAAAAAACAAAGAGAAAAAGGTCATCGCTTCTCTCGCTCTCGCAATTTATGCTTTTTGAGATCAATTTTATTGTATTGAAGTAGCTCTGTATGCATTGAAAACACTGCGCTGTACATTTGGGTTGCCATTGAGAAAAGGGCTTCGCCAGCAGGATAAAAAGCCTCTTGTTTGTGCTCTTTTCTTGCCGAGCCCCTGAGCTTCTCTCGCAGTTCCCTGGGGCTCCGTACGAAGCACTTTGGGAAACCATGACGTGTAGGACCCTCAATATATAAAACATTTTTACTGAAATTCTAAACGTTTGGGCACATCACATGACCTTCCTCAGAGAATATAAATGTACTGTATAATCTTTAAATTGAATCCGCAAATAGCTATATGTACACAAAATTACTAGTTGTAACCGAAAAGCACATAAACACGTTAATAGAACGATGAATGACGTAAAACGTAACCACCAAATGTTACATAACAGAACAATTAATGACCTAAAACGCAAGAACAAAGCAAACACATATTTTGAGTTGAAACCCGCTTCCAAGTTGCCGGTACTGCTGGCATAATGCATGTCTATCGCAAGCCTGCAACCAAACAGGGGAAATTGTAATTAAGTGCTTTCCCAAAGATGCCACAACGTGACCATTGCGAGGTTCCGACACAGCATGCCTGTCGCTACGAACAGCGCTCCAACTCACTTGAACATTGAGAGCTCCAAAAGATATAAAATGTCTTTGCTTTGTATCGTCCGAACATTAATAATTTTTTTCTCATAGAATTAATTTTTTCAACTTTTAAATGTTACCACAAATAAAAAACATTATGTAAAATACTGGCCTTAAGAGTTCTTTGCCTAGGCCGACAGCCCAGCTAAATGTTTAAATTTCAACAGCAAAATAGTAAATAGGCTCCAGATATAAACTCGCAAAATAGGAAAGAAAACTTTGGTAAAGTACATTTAATAAAAAGAACATTGATTTAACGATTTATTTTTTAAGGGAAGTCACAAGTTATTATGATCCCTCTTCAAAATTTGTGCGCGGGCTGTGGCCCTCCCACCTCCCAGGCCACTGCTGCCACCAATGCAGAGTCCGTCGCGTCATGCTACCCAAACTAAATGTGTATGTGTGTTGCAATCAAAGTTGTCACAGTTATTTTTCTTATTAGACTCTATCCGAGGAATGGGGGCGTGTGAAAAGACCATGGATCCCCAGAATTCGGGAAACTGTCCAAGGCCTAGACCAGAGATTGAAAAGAGTAAAGGAGTCGCCCAAGAGCGAGGGGCACAGCGCAGAATGAGATGAAAAGTGTCCTGGGTTGGATGACCGCAAGCGCTGCACGAAGGATTCTCGATTCTAAAAAGTGTCCTGGGTTGGATGACCGCAAGCGCTGCACGAAGGATTCTCGATTCTAGAAAGATAAGGGTATAGCAGAGGCTGCATCCGTTGTGGCAAAGACGAGAGAGGATAAAGCAAGCGTGACGAGGAAGAACAAGATCTACGGTGGTTACTAAGGGGTCCTGAGGAAGAATTTCGATACGACAGTACGCCTCCAGTTCAAGAGAAAAGTGGATACGAGAGATAAGAAAACAGAGACTGTATGGACAGTGAATGGCTGGAGTAGCGCACCTCGTCTGGCCACAACACTGCTCGGAATAAAAATAAATGACCGGGGATCTATTGTTCCTGCTGGTAGAAGAGAAGGACAGAAAAGATTGTTTCTGCTTGATGTAACACAGCAGTGGTTCTCAAACTTTAATGATTCGTAGGCTCCTTCCAAAGACTCTCAACACTTTTAAACCCCTGCTCTTTAATAAAAATAACTAGTTTTGCTTTTAACGAGGGTTTTCATCAGTCATTTTATTCGCCACGTTTAATAATAAAAAAGCCAACAAACGAAAGTAAAAGAATAATTGAAATTGGGTTACTGGATACAGATAAGATTGACAGGAAAGAGCGAAAGTCTTCTTCTTCGTCGTTTGAGCTATTTATTGTGTGCAATATGCAGGAAGATGTATATACAATGCGCAAGCGCTCACGCTTGGTTTGCGAGTCTTCAGATAGACTAGAGCCACCACGACGGGTAGACTGCTTGGCCCCACCACCTCTCTGCCACGTAAAAATAGAGGCATCCAGTAAAGTGTCTTGCCCAAGGGCACAACAAGCAAGCTTGCCGGCTTGTTCTTCACACTATCTCTATTTTGCTGAGCGCCAAGCAGGAAAGCTGTGAATACCATTTTTTAGTCTTTTGGTATGACTCCGTTTGAGTAATGGACCCCAGGTCTACCGACTGCGAAGCGGAAGCTCTAAACACTATGCCATCACGCCGGTTAGAGGGAAAGTAAAGAAGTTCAACACATCTAGCACGAAGATTTCCTGCGTTCAATTGGGGAATCTGGAGCCAGTCAAAAGAAAAAGAGAAACCAAGTGGCTTAGAAGAAGAGTTGCGGTAGCGGAGGGGTTTGGGAAGAAAGTAAAGGAGGGGTTAGTGACAGGACAGAGACTTGTAAGAATGAGGGGAAGGGCTGCCTTGGCGGAAGGGTGGTGAAGTGGGAAATTGTGTACTTTAGAGGTATACGTGCTTGATGGCACAGTGTTGGTGAACTGGGGAGCCCTAGGGAAGGTCAAGATGCAGCAGGATAGACAGTTTTAAGAGTGAGAGCTGGGAATGGAGTTGACTTCGGAAAAAGAGGAAGGTGGATCTTAAATGTACCTACTTGGAGCACATGCAGCATTGCACTGACCTACTCCTCCAGGTTACATTGCTATTGCCTGCAGTGCAGGGGAAGTTAGGACCAAGATTTGGATAAATGTTGCCGCTTATCAGAAATGGAAGAATGAGAAGGCAAGAAAGAAAGCGACAGGAGAGCAAAAGACAGACGACGATTTTAGAGAAAGCGCGTGCTACCCTTCTGCTGTCGTTCACAGAGCATCACTGCCAAAAATGTTTCACTAAAGGAGAGCCCGGGGTATCTGGAACCCTCGGGAAAGCCAACAGCCATTTCAACCCAACCCGATGGGGTTGGTGAGTGCACCACAACGTTGAGGCGGCTGTTGATTTGTGCAGTGCAATTGAAGTTCGATTCTACTGTCTACGGCCAGGTCATAGCTGCATATTTAATAATTAAAACTTGCCTTTGTTCTGTGAACTACTTGCAATAGAAACGCTAAAAAATGCATATTTCAATACCGGTAGCGCATCTCTTTTAACTTACTGCAATTACTACAAAGCGATTGATTCCGTTTTACCTTTTCCACCTGCTTTTTGATGCAAGTCCCACAGTACTGGCAATAGTTGCCTTTTAATTAATGCTTTACCTAGCCATCAATTCATATCGTTTAACAAATTTAAAATTTTTCTTTAACCAACTCTTTTGGAAAAAATTTTTGCACTCAGTCTGGTGTCAATAAAGAAACTATAGGACGGGGTGGAGGTAGTTTTACGCCACAACGAATGGTACTGGAGCGTTAGATTTTGTTGTTGGTAGTAGGCGAATGCAAGAACCCGAAAACTCGGCACCTCCTCTGGTTTAGGGTTACGGAAGGGGCCAGACCTATGCTCTGACGAAATATTTAGCGTCATTTAAGTTTGTCAAAAACTTGGGAAATTGGTCCCAGCCATTTGATTTGAGAAACAACTTCTCTCCCTCTTGCGCAAGAAGTGCTTTTTTGAATGAATACTTGATCTTCCTCACAAACCAAGGTGTTTACGCTTGTATCGTGAGGGAAATTGCCAGAACAACTGACAAATTGCTCATCTCCAATAAACGCGTTTTCAGCCTGTCGCTCCTGTCTTACCTTAGGCCAGAGTACAGTAGCTCTGACTGACCTGCGAAATTGGCACTTATGCAAAAAAAAAGGGCGAGTTACTTTTAATGAGGATTGGGATTTTTTGATGGCTAATATCTTGCTTGAAGAGCAACTTGAAATTGGACATATTTGTGGGAGACAACCTACAGGCATATGCAAAACAAAGGGGGCGGAAGAAATAGGGCCAATGGCTTATAAAAACTACTTACAGTCAATCAATAACACAAGGTATTCTTAAATATTGCAGATACGAAACGTCGACCTCCAAAAAGATTATCAAACGAAATCAAAAAACGGATAGCTCTTCGAAAAGTTTGTTTTGTGCTGCAGTAATGTCAATAAAGATAAATCTAGAAATTAAAAACTTGCTGACCACTATTAGATGTCAAGAACCTTTTCTAAAAACTTGCTTTTACCTGGACTTTACGGCGCTCTCGCCTCGGACTCTCCCGGCAGCGATGGCATGGACTTGCGGATTTTTATCTCAAATTGGACCTGCAGAATTCACGAACAAATTCAAGTTACCCCTCACTAGGCATTTTTTTTATAATTTTAATAAATTGTAAGCCATCAGGAGAGCTGGAACTCGAATTGAGGATGGACCTCAAGCCCTAACACTCTTGATTATAACTAGCGGTAAGTTAAAAGTATTTTTCGTAATGCCTATATTAGGTTGGTGCTATTGGTGAGGGTATATTTTTAACAACTTTAATTTGTGGTTTAATTTCTTCTTTAAAGGATCCCTGGTTTCTGAGTAAAATTTTGTGTCATGCTTGGACACCACGATAAAATCGGACTTGGGACTTTTCCCAAAAAGTCCGCAAGTCCAATGCCCTAGCAAAGAGAAAAAACTTAACAAAAAATCCCAAAAAGCAGTGGAAAAAAATTAGTTTTCAGGCATTAGGGGATTAACCCATCTGTTTTTCTAGCTAGCAGCGATCTCGGTGATAGGCTACTAGTAAGATGATCGCAACAGATTGTCATTTGTGGATGTCTTCAAGATCTAACAAATATACTTCTTTTGCAGCACGGCACAGTAGCAACTTCCAGCATCAAAAACAGACAATAAAGAACAGACTTTTCGTTAAAGTCAACGATTATGCCAAGGTATGAGAGACTGGGCGGCTACTGTTTCTGAAGAAAAAATACAACGCCAGCTATTTAAGCCTCAACCAAATCTTCAAGCTTTTAGTTACAATAACGTGCAAATAGCGACATGGCCGAAATGATAAAAGTTGTCATTTTTCACTGAACGATAGTGTCCAAAAGGATATGTTCAAACGACTGGCTCTGCATATTACGGCACACAACACATTAAAATTGCTTTCTAAACCAATTGTACAAACTTAACTAGTTAAAATTTACTCATAAACCACGGAACCTGGCTTTCAAAATGCATTTTAAAAAGCCTTGCCACAAACTTGATCTAAGAACAACTTTGAAATTATGTGAAGCAACGAAAGTTAAAATAATTCATTTCACAGCACGATGCACTGGCCACAAGCGAGAAAAATCTTTGACAGCAGTTTAGCATTAGTCACGGTGATATACAGTGGAAAACATCAATAAATTACCGAAGTGACCGACAAGAATCATTCTTGAGTAAAATATTACAGCAAGAATGCCAAACAAAAACTTTACAGTAAAACTTTTGAACATGAAGAAGGTCAAGGGTAAATTATTAAGCTACAAATGAATGAATCTAAAACCGTGAACTGTATGTGCTTGTCACTGAAAGACTAATGACGGGCGCTCTGAGCGTTGCAAGCAGAGCAGCCGAGCGGAACCAGCGTTTGCATGAAAGCTTACGTTTCGGGTTCAAATTAAATCTTGCGTCGACTGCAACGAGACTTGGAAGACTGCTGGCCCCCAATACGTTCACAGAACTATAAGAGTTCGCAGCCTTCCACATTCTACGCGAAATTTTAAGCTATTTTTCATGCGCTGAAGTAAGCTATTACTATCATAAATGATCAAGCTATGTTTCATTACACAATCATTTAAAGACGCCTCTACACAGCACACTTGGCACCGCAGTGGTGTACCGGTAACTGGTAGGAATTCGGATCGAAAGGTCTGGAGTTCAAATTCTGCAAAGCGCCACTGGTATTCGCCAGGAGGAGCATCCGGAATTTGAAGTGCTACGACGCTTCAACAAAGTCTGGTTGGAGAGTGAGTGTGTAGTGGTGGGCATACATTGAATCACCACGTCTGCGCCTACGAAACACGGGAAAAATGACGTAAAATTGACTACACTATATGCTATGCTCTTTGCTTCCATCTTAACTTTGCGTCAATTTTATAAAAATTCGCAGCTTTGTGGTTTGTTTTCAACGAAACGGACATAAAACCATAACAGAAGAAAAAAAGTCGCGGTGTAAACAAACCACAAACGTGCACAACTTGAGAAAAAAATGACAGTAAGTCTTAGCCTATTCTATAGTATCCTTGTAAAATACCAAAATAAAATGAGATCTTTTTGGGGAAGCATGGTCCATATGACCAAACATGCAAACATTTGGAACAGCTTACTTGGCCTAATTAACCACTCTGAATGTGGACTTCAGGTTCGCAGGCTTAAAAGTGGCAGTTCTCAAGCTACATTTATGATTGACTGACTTAACATAATTCAAAGGCTGCGCACAAGAAGGCCACAATCAAAGTGGGCATGCATGAAGACTAAACAGTACTCTAACTACATCATATTACCACCATTTCCTACTGCGTGCTACACAGAAAGCCTACAAGCTTCAGAATGTTCAAAACGAATTTTCATAATGACACGAAATATCAAAGTACAATTATGGGCAACTACGCTTATGATCGCATTGAAACAAGGTATCAAGTCACGGAAGGTCTTACAAAGATTAATTCTAAATTTAGGGTAATCCGACTTAGGAAGTGCTCTCCGAAAAAAAAGAGCCCAAATTTATGTTTCACCAGATTTGAAAGACGTTCGTTCCCCAAGCAGAAGTCATGAAACACTTCAAAAGACTTCCCGTTTAATAAAGGGTTAAAGTGAAAGAGAAATGCACATTTCTGCACTGAATTTCGACTTCTAAAATTTTAATGCTAATGTTCAACCTTCCACAACAAATCAAAAGAGCGCTTTTTGAAGAATTTTTTATCCACCGGTTTAAATCCAAAATCAATTCTTTGCCAACCGCAGCTACAGCCTACACTATAAGACCCATTTATCGGTTGTGCATTATTGTTGTGCCGTACCCAATATACTTGTAAGTGCTTTTATTCAATGTTCACTGAATAGGCTGATCATTAATTCCATTAATGGAGAATACAATTGGTTACAATTTGCAATCTTTCCGAGCTGTAATACACTTAAATAGACTTAATTAGATTTAAATGAGTAATTACGTACTTAAAACAAATATTCAACGCATTGCACTTTGCAATGAACTCCCGGTAAACCGACATTTCACGTAACTAAAGTCAAGTGGTTACGTGATAAAAACAAAATGCAATGCATTTCAATAGCAGTACAAAAATATTCTGAACTCCGTTTAAGTCGACTAAAAATAAGCGGTTGAGGAGGATTTCACTGCTATTGCAATCATTTTTACGACACAACAAAAGGAAAAATAGTGACTAACATATTGCACTGCAACCCTCCATGGACGTTTCGGAAAGAAAAGTACAGACAGCTTATCGAAACTCCAATATCTGAAATCGATTTTAATTTGAGCGTTGTCCGTTGAGAGTTGCAAGCCAAATATTGGAGCAATTCTAGAACACGTAGTTTTACGATTGAAATTATAGCGCTTACCAGAACATAAAAAGATGCCAAATTTTGGTTGTTTTATTAATATCAGCCAGGACTCTGTATTCATCACTATTGAATTACACCATACATTTTCGTAAAATGCTTATGAAATTAACCACTGAAATGCTTCTACATTAAAACAAAAATTGCAACTGACCTCAGGAGTCAACTGCGAGGCAGTGATTTATAATTTCCTAAACACGACATGATGACTTGTAACAGCAACTACAACTCATTTTTTCAGAAGCTAATGCTCTTCAACATAAAACTATGCTCTGTACTGGTCGCACGAAGACCTCATAAACGACACAACTAGACAATAGTTCATACTGTAAGCTATAGATTGAACGAAGTCAGAGTAAAGTGGCTCTGAATACACTGCAGCCGAAAATCTACCAGCCTTAGGTATCATTGCTGCGATTAAATACAACACAGAAACATTGTAAGCAAGAGTAACAATGAGCAGTTTTAATAATAAATAGCAAATTTTACGACGATGGTTCTCTTCTTATTTTACTTGACAACCATGATGAAACCGTTGATTTCGCTGATATCAACGCAGTACCCATATATTTGCCAGTATTTTGGACAGCCTGATTCGCAGAGCTCATTGCATCTTCCAATTTTCTTCCACGGTCACTGCTTTGCAAGTTGTGGTGAAGACGTAAACGCATGTCATTTACTGTGTACTGCGCCTGACATGGATGGGCTGCCTTAATTTCTTGAATTGCTTTATGATCTCCAGCTAGCCAAACTTTGTAATTTATCGTGCCTTTCCAAGCTGCAAGAAACTGCTCGTTGAAATCATGCAGCTCTTTTTGATTGGCATTTTCGGTTACTGACAGTGAAAGCATAGAGAGAATGTACTCTGCAAACTGCCCTTGAATCCATTCATCCCCTCCTTCCCAACCAGTTGCATCTAGAAATACATCATCTACGTGGCTACCAGCTGTATTATTGACTAGGTTTTCAGCAAATCTCAAGTCAGCAGCACTTAAATGAAGTTGTCGTCTCAAATTTGGATCACGAATATCCAGTAATCCATTTTCAATATCGACAACAACTTCAGCTAAATGTGTTTGAGTTTTAAACAAAATGTTTGTCGCTCCAATAACGTAGCCACGATCGAAATTATCAGTCAAATCTGAAAACTGCTGTAAGGCTACATAAGGCAAACATATGTGTCCTCGAGTGAAAATAGACAACGGAAAGCCGTATTTGTTTGTCGAAAAAGTCGATTTGAAATCTTCACGTGATACTTCATCTGTTTCCTCTAAGTCTGATGGTAATTCATTTGTTCCAGCAAAATATTCATGTATATTGCTTTTAGCAGGCGATTCTGACTTTATTTCCAACCGTGAGTTACTAAAGCTTGATTGCATCCTTTGATCTTCTTCATCATCTTCAATATCATTTGCAATGTTAAGATTAGGAGCTTCGATAGCTTCGTCACTGTAGAGAGTAGAAGTTATGGTTGAAGATAGCTTTGAAGACACGGATGCAGCGATACTAAGGGCAACCTCTGAAGTAGCTTCCCACACGCTTGGTGAGGTTTGCCGAGGAGGACTTGAGTGATGCAAAGTGCTTAGTATGATGCCCTCGTCTTCATCTAAATTTGCTTCAGAACTGTTGGATAATTCAGAAGTACTCTGCTCATTTATTGAAGGAATTATCAAACCTGAAGTTGCTGCAGCGTTTGTTTCTTGAACAGGTGAGTCACTTGTTCCATTTTTTGCTTGATTGTTCACACTGCTATCAATGTTATCATTAATGGAGTTTTCTCTAGACAACTTAGTACCAAATGTTTGACAGTGCTGCTGGTAAGTAACAGTGCACTCAGAGAGACCGTTTTCAATCATGTTAGGAAATAAGGACAACAACGACATAATTCCGCCTACCAGTTTTTCAACAGGAGACGCGCAAAACAACACTCTACGTTCAAGCAACAATAATTTAAATAAAACAAGCACTTTGTGCTGAAAATTCAAAACAAGGAAACGGGGTGACAGTCCAAGAAACTTTTTAGATTCGTCATAAACTTTTATTGAGAGATTCATATGATGAAATAACTCTTTTAAGATAGCGTTTTTGGTAAAGTCTTTTTCTTCAAAGTATGCTTGCGTGATCATTTTCAGTTTTGCATGCAGTATCCCATAAATAGGTAGTTGACTAAGAGCAACTACACTCTTTTGAACAGTTTCTCTAGTAACATCTTCGTCTTTCTTTACGAGCAATTTTGCAGCGATTTGTCGGTAACAAGACACGCCATACACAGTCGTTTGTGAAGAATATTCTTTTCTTGGGGGAAGATGAAAGTATATTGTGTCCTCATCATGATTGTGAGCACCATCAGGCAATGCTAAAAAAGGTAAACACTTCCATTCTTCAGGAAGAAGAGGGCTATTGTACTCATTACCTTCTATCAACGGAGGATAAGAAAACTCAACCTGGCAACCCTTTTTGTGATGAAATCCAACCACGATGATATGTACTAATGCTTTGTTATTTAAACCAGTGTCACTCATCTTGATGTCAAAACATTAGGTGACATCAAAAAGCAACATTATAGTGTAGCTAGAGACTACACAATTTGTTTTAATCACTAAATCGCATAAAAAGAAGTTAAAAATTAAGTTTTTTTATTGACGTGCTGACTGCACATTAAGTGGGTTGTTGTTAAGGCACAATAATCTATTAAGGCAGGTCCATCATAATTATCATTCCACCACTTATTTCGACTTGATGCTATAATCTCGTGGGTAAATAAAAAGGTGGTTTTCATTACCTTCTCAAGGTTTTCTGTAGGTTGCCTTCCAACGATCATTAGGGCGTAGCCTCTCAAAAAGTATTGCAACTATTTTGCAAAGTAGAGACGAATCCGCTTAGCCTTTTAATAAAAGAAACGCAAAAAACAAGGAAATAACAAATAATTTGATTTTGAGCTCTTTGTCTCTTACGATGCCTAAATTACCACATCTTTTGCTCTCAAACTTTTTGTTCTGAAGAAAAAAATAGTTCACTGGATTAATGTTTTTTAAAAATCATAAACGATAGAAAAGACTATTTGCCATAGCAAGTGCACTTTTTGACACCAGACAACAGTCAGATGCCTGCAATAGCGCCGTAGTCTTGTATACATTAATGTATTCTAGACAGAATGAATTTGATCCATATTGGAAGGAAAGCAAACATGCATATTCAGAATGAATAACTAGCAGAGTGTATTAATGCAGTAGCAAGTGAGTTTTCAGATGGGCAACAGCGTTCAATAAAACGATCATCAGTTTACGAATTAAAGCATTAAATGATTCATTGTTCGCCTGAATTTGGAAAGGACAAGCACTGCAAGAGCAAGGGATTTTGTGCGCAATACGATAGGAATTATTATACACAACATGTAATTTTTGAAAGCTTTTCGATTTAAAAATACACCTCAATTGACGAGCATAAAATGAACAGTGAGCACTAAAGTGTGTTTTCAACAGATACCTAGGATTTTGAAAAATTACTATGCAGCTTATTTCCTGCTGCATACAAAAATTAAATCACTCCCACAATGTCATTGTCGTCAATAAGGGGCTGGTTGAAGTGAACACCAAAATCTTTTACAGAGTTATTAAAGTTTATTGGATTACCAGCAATATACAAGTTAGGCAAAAAATAGTTAGAAAATGGCGCAAAAAAGATCATACCAGTAGATTTACTGGCATTAAACACAATACAGTGCGATTTTGCATACTTGGAACATACGTTAACTAGATCTTGCAGATCATCCAAACTTATGGAAAAAAATAGCAAAGATCATTTGCACATATCGAATGGTTAATGCATTTGTTACCGACAGAGCATTCAGCTTGAAATGCATTTAATCTATTAGGTAAATCATCCATAAAACGTGAAAATAGATATGGACTTGAAATTCTACCTTGTTGCACACCATTACTCTTATGAAGTTCAGGAGAGGTACCACAACCCTACCTTACTTTCATAGTTTGATTAGCATATCAAAATTTAAGACAAAGAAAACACAAAGGAACAAAACAATTAGATAGTTCACCAAACAATGTATTTTGGTTAACTGTCACAAAATGTTGGGAGTAAGATCAAATGTAGGATTAATAATTTTTTGAACTGATATAACCGTAATATTTAAACATCATAACCTTTCTGAACTAATGGCTAAACATTGCAGAAATGATCAAAAACAAAAAGGCTGAACGTGCTGGTGGTATCAAGCCAAAGGAAAATAAAGAAAACACACAACCAGAAGATCAGGAGAATCTAGTTATGCAAAAATCAAAAAGGTTATTAGATCAATTCTTAAAGAATCCAACCGCATCAGCGAATGTAGAAGGAATGAAAAAAGACAAATATATATTTAACAGAAGAAACAAGCTTAGTCTGCAACTCCATCCTTAACTTGTTTACCTAATAACATCCAAAGTGAGAGACTATTATTTGAACAATAAAATTTTTGCCCAAATTGTAGATGATTTAGTTTTATTTGAGCTTAATAAAGAAACGAAGACATAAAAACCTGACCTTAAGAGCTTTGAAACCAGAATGATAAATTTTAAGTCGTGAATAAGAGCAGCAGCAATATCTTTAATGCAACTGTTTACTGACACATATTGTCAGTATCAAAAACAAGAAAAATTAATAAGACAATACTGTGAATGATATTTTTAATACATATCTGGGTGTTAAATAGGCAAAACATGATTTGGACAGCTCCGACAAACTGCCAAACAAAATAGCCCAATCATAATCAAATTTGTTTGGCACAATATCAAAAATCTCATTCGCTTCAAAAGAATAAAAACGGAAAGGTTGGTTAACTACTGAAGCATTAACATCTAAGAGAAAAAATTGTGACCAAACTAGCAACCTACGGAAAATTGGTGGAGTGACAGCTAGCTGGCTCAATGTAGAAAAGCCTTACTGCACTCTTCCTACTAAACAAACAAAAAAGATTGAAGTCAACATGTTCAACCAAAGCAACTTCAAGGATATTGATGAATAAAATTATGATTAAACCTCATTGTCAGTGTACTGATCTTAGACAAAGTCTATGATGGAGAATTTGAGTACACTATACCCACTAACTAAACCCTTTTTGTTTTTACTTCCAAAATTGCTAAATGATCACAATCTCTTGCCTCCACTTTAGCCTTAAGCTTGCCCTCTGGTGAAATTGCTTTCCCTGAGTATATTTATCTGTGTTGGGAAATTATGCTGCATTTTCTTTTTGAGTTAGGTGATGTCACAGCCTCAGCCTTGTCATGGACACATAGATAACACTGTAGTTAGTATTCTTTCCCAAGAGCAGATTTAAGCTATTAAGGGTTTCAAGAATGCCCATGAGGCAAGGACCTTGTTAGTGAGAAAACTGCACAGAATGAAGTGTGTAAGATGTGCATATTGTGATGAAGTTCATTTCTTTTAGTTGTTCTCCTGCTTCTTGGTTCACCTTATCCAAACGTTGGAGGAGATGTCCCTTGTCACCTCTGACATGATGTTAGTGTCACGAGGTATGCTAATACCACTTGAAACTTTCTTGAGGCACTGAAAAAAGGGATCCTGCTTCCAACAAACTTCAAGAAATAGTTGCAGTTTATTTCACTGATGAATCTGCAATCATCATAAAGAATACTTGATGAGCTGGCCAGATGAGGTGCACTGCAACAGTTTCTTGTGATCTCTCTCCTCTTCTTTCATATCCACTAATCTCTTCTTCTGAATTGTCTCATCAAATTTTTTATCACACAAGTGCCCTAGTTTCCATCATACTTCCTTGCCATCTTGCAGTACTTCTTTTGTCCTTGCTGCATTGGATATAGCCATTTTTTGCATTTTCATGTCTTTAAAACTAGCAGAACAAACAGTATTTGTGCAGCTCTTAAGGTTACCTGACTGAGGATACTTCTCATTCTAATCTGCCCTGCTGCAAATTCTGTATATGCCACTTGCTCTTTGGCGATTCTTTATTTATGACCTCTGATTCATTTTATGGAGAGTTGGAAAGTTTCTGGGACTCCATGGTCTTCTGCAATCCTTAAATTCTAAGGAAGTGGTCAGATAACAACAACAGGTAGACTTGTAATCAAAATCAAGCACAATATCGCCATGGCAGAGAGTAGTTGGTCTTTATTAACTATGATGTCAAGTTAACCATGATCTGTAAATTATGTTGATATCATAAAAACGTCTGCAAGCAAAAGGTATGGTCTAAGCTATTTCAATGACTACATCCATTATGTTACAATATTCTGACAATGACATTGCATTTGTTCTGTTATCTGTATAGCTACTACTGCATTACCCCCAGCAGCAACTCTCCCTTTTTTTGTTTCTATTATCCTATGACACAAAAACCACAGATTTTCAGATGGACTGCAAGGTGCCCTTGCAAGCATTTTGGAAAAGGAGGCAAAGTTAAGTGCTATGGCAATAGATAAGCTTAGTAGCATATTTAAAACTTGGTGCTATTATGTTATTTTTTTCAGTTTCATGGTAAATTAAGCTGTGCTAGCTTAGTGGCCTTGAATTTTTACAAAAATTTACATATTGTGAGTAAAGGTTTTCATAAATGGTGCTAACAGTTAGCAATATACTGCCATGTGTAACACGTTGTAATTTTTTGTGCCCCCTCAATAAGCCTAACATGTTCCACAAGGGGGCAGAGGCACATCCACACTTTAAAAACCACTGCACCAGGAGCTTATTCTTTTGGTTCTTCTCCAAAACAAACAGTTCTACTTGTCCTTTCAGAACTTCATGCTTCTCAGTGTAAAATTCTTTGGCAGTCTTTTAAAATGCAAATGGATGTGTACCAGATGATCCCCTAGATATTATTTAACAGTTTAAGTAACCTGCCAGCAAAGATTCAAACCTTTAACCAACATATTTGAAGGTAGCTGCTGTAATCGCTATACCATAACATCGCTACCAGAATCGTAGCAATGGTGATAGCCAAAGAGTCCTCAATGGTAAAATGCTGTTGATGGCAAAAAAGCCACTTCTTTGAGATAACGATTGACACTATCATCATATAATCTATTACACAAAAATAGTGACCTATTACACAGTTAAATGCATTTTACCCTCGTCATTTATTTTGCCTAACACTATCAATGTATCTTTAAATAAGCAGATTTGCAGTACTGCATTGAGTGATGTGGTGCAGTGGATAGTTTCATACCAACAAATGACTCAATTGCATTAGAAAATTGAAATCAAGCAAACTTTTTAAGCTAGTGGTTTTACAATAACATTAAATCTTCACTCTTTCCTCCTTTTGTTTTCGTTCTTGCTCTTTTAAATTTTACCTACGTCACAAATTCTCTCGAGTAACTTATGAACTTAAAAACAGCTTCAAAGTTTTTGGTAAAAACATTAAAGCCTAAATGCTAGGAAAAATTTTATTAAAACGTTTTACTTTTACACTAAAAGCATCATCAGTTAAATAAATAGTTACCTAAGGCTAGGCTAAGAAATACTATATTCTTTTTTCAAGAATTTCGAGTAAATCCCTAGCTCAAATGTTATTTGCTAAAAATGAAAACAGCTTTTTGTTGTCAATTTACGTAGTAGTAGACTTAACATTTGCTAATACGGTGTGTGTGTGTGTGAACTATTTTCACTTTACGATTTACTTTAGTATTACAGTACATGTATTTCCTCTGTGGTGCCTCGTGAACTGGATACGAAATACATTCAATCAAAAATCCATTACTTTACCTAAATATGGGATATCTGGACAATGGATACCAAACACTTTCTGTGTCGGAGTGAGATGACTCAACAATACTTGTTTAAACATGACTTAAGCTATTTATACGTGACTGTGTTTCTGTGCGGTAGTTTTACATAACTGTGAAAAAAACTTGCAAGGTATTTTTACGTTAGGGTAAGAAAATTTGAGCGAGCTGTTTTTATGTCACCTGATAGATAATCGAACTAAACTTCTCTTCTTGTCGAAAGCATCGGTTGGTTTTTCACACGAATCGGTTTTTCACAATTGATTAATTGATTGATGCGAAAAACTTTGAAAGCGATTTTGCTACTTGAAAAGTTTTAAGATGCCTATACAAGTGTTCAGTTGAGGGCATAATTGTTATATAAGCTTGTAGCCTCGGTTTTATCATGGTCATTAGAAATTGCTCCATCGACGCAACCTGGCAGCACCACCATCCAACAAGTCTACCCCCTCTCCATTTATCATAATCTCTCTCTGTCCTTTTCCTCCGTCGTCCTTCTTTGAATCTCTGGAGTATATGTATGGAGTTTACTATTTGACTTTCTCAAGCTGCAATGCAGTGCCGTGGCAACCCAAAGTAAGCCCCCAGCAAAACTTTAGGTGAGGCCCTTTTCAGAAAAACTTTAATTAAGGAGGGGAGAAAACTTTGTTGTCAACTCAAATTAAAGATACAGAAATTTTTTGCGACATCAATATTTCTATATATAGTCAAAATTTACGTGCTTTGATCCCAATTAAGATTGAAGGCCTTTTTCTTTTGCAGCTCTGCTTTTTGGAAATCTAATTTTCCCAAAAATATTGTTCAAAAAAGGGTCACTACACATGGCCTAGGAGTACTGGAGGATGGCCACCAAGGTACTGCTGCAATTGATTTTCTGTCCCCTCATTTATAGCCAGGCAATTAAAGAGCTGGCTGTGCGAGGTTCGCTACCTGCCTACTCAAAAACAAAAACCAAAAGAAATTTATACTAATGTAGCAACCTCAGCAAATTCAACTAAAAACTTGGATTACAGTCAGATGCCTGTCGTTGCACAACATTAAAATAAACCTCCAAACTTGATTAGAAGACAAAAGTTAAGTAAAAAGCATATCAGTAGCAGGGATGTGGAAGCGGTTATTTTTCAACAGCTTCCGCTTTCACCAACAAAAAACGAAAAAACGATCGTTGACAATTTTTTTAAACTTTTGTGGCTTTGTAGCCTGCCTTCTCCTACACTTTATCATTTTGAGAATACAAAAGCCTCCATTTACTGCTATTACTTTACCTACTTCGCTTGAGCTTATTGTTTTGAACTACTCTGTGTTTTCTTAAATATCAGAACTCATACTGAATGTAGAACAGTGCTTTTCAATCTTTTTGTCATCGCGGAGCCCCTAATGTACTTTCCCGTTTGTCACGGAACTCCCACTAACAAAAATTTAGAAATCACGAATTGCTTGCAAGAAAATCAAATATTTCGTTACTACAATTCAAAAATATTAAAACACTTCAACAAATAGACAGTTATTACAAGTTTCTTCACTACTTACAACCACTTTTACAACAGTTAACTTAATGTTTCTCAGATCTAAATCGTATGACCACATATTATAACTCTCGATAATAACCTCTCGTCACAACGACAAATTACACCGTATAGCGCTGATTATCCCTCTCTATCCTCAACTAACTTTGACTTTGAGTTAACTTTAACTCTAATCATCATTACGGACTTTCTGTCCGTTTACAAAACACGTATTGACTCTAATCTTTTTGGATAGGGAAGTGCGAAATTTCTGTCGTATATATAGTATGTAAATGTAAAGCGAGCAAAATTGAACTGTACCAATCAACAGCCGCATCAACGTGGTGATGCGGTTCCCAACCCCGTTTGGATTGGGCCGAAATGGCTGTTGGCCTTCCCAAGGGTCGCAGTTACCCCGGGCACTCCCCTCACACAAACCATTTTTTCACCGTGCAGCCCCCTGAACGACTGCAGAAGGGTAGCACGCAACCGATGCGATGGCGTAGTGGCTAGAGCGTCCGCTTTGCAGTCGGTAGACCAGGGGTTCATTCCCTTGTCGAGTCATATCAAAAGACTTAAAAAATGGCATCCGCAGCTTCCCTGCTTGTCGCTCGGCATTTAGGGGAGTTTGTGGAGAACAAGCCAGCAAGTTCGCTTGTTGTGTCCTTGGGCAAGGCACTTAACGGGACGCCCCACCTTTATGTGGAAAACAGGTGGCCCATAAACCTCGAAAAAGGCAACTCCCAAGCGAGTGCGGACTTACCGTTCAAAGTATAGCGATACAATTCGCTTCCTCGTGAATGGAGGATAAATATGGCAAATAAAACAAAACAAAAAAACAAAAACTCTTTAAAATTGGCCTGTCTTCTCTCTTCTCCTGTCTTTTACTTGCTCGTCTTCTCATTCTTCTCCTTCTCCTGATGAGCGGCAACGTTCATCCTAACCTTTGCCCTGTCTTTCCCTATTTAGTGTGCGCTGGAAATGTGACCTGGTGGGGTAGGTCAGTGCAATGCGGTACATGCTCTAATTGGATTCATTTAAAGTGCTCACTACTCTCCTTTTCTAGATTCAGAACTCTTGGCAGCTCTCACACCTGGAGCTGCCCTCCCTGCTTTTTTTGAGATTCTACATCTACCAGCACTGTGACTTCCTCCTCGGATTCCTCCAGCTGGTATATCTTCATTGCTCAATCTGGCCCCCTTCTGCTAATGCAGCACTCGCACCCCACCTTCATCTTCAAATCTCTTTTCCTTTTTCCGCCCACTTTGTATCGTCTCCCTCTGCACCCTCACCACCTCTTCATGCTCCTGGCTGTTTCTCTTTACCTCCTGCTTTCTCTTCCCCTTCATAACTCCCTCAGGGTTCTTTAATGGAATGCTGGGGGCCTTCAAGCCAGGAGCACTAAACTACTACACTTTATTTCGTCTTATCCCGTTGACCTTATATATATCCAGGAATCTAACCTTAGTTTATCTTCCTCTTTTCAGAAATCTGGATTCTCTGCTCTGCGATCCCATGGCACCCACTCCAGATCTAGTATTTTTTCTACTGATGTCACAGACGCTAGCGGCGTCGTCATCATTTTCGTCAAGCAGGGCTTATCCTTCTCTGAACTTTCTACCTCCTTTCTTTCTTCGCCTGACCCCTACTCTGATTATGTAGAAGTTAACATCTCTTTAAACGACTCCTCCTCGCTCTCCTTTCTTAATGTTTATGCTCCCCCTATTCGCTCTTCTTCGAAGGATAGCAGAACCAATTTTTTTTCTCTCTCCATTCTTCTCTCCTATGTAGAAGCGGAAGCGGTGGATTTTTCGCGCTTCCGCTTCCACATCCTTGATCAGTAGTTAGCTGCTTTTTAGGCTACATTGGAGGGCAGTTGCATTGTAGTGTAGGGAAATGTTGACCTAAACACATTTAAAATTTGCCCGTGAACTTTGGTTGCTGCATGCATTTTCGACGCTATAAAACGTCCTGGTTCAACTTTAATGCTTAGAACGTTAGATTGCCACTCAACGCTTTTGGCCAGGCACAAACTCCCAATTATACTTTGTTACAGCCAGTATCAGACAAATTCGAAATCAATATATGTCATAATAAAAACATTAGCGGTTGCAGTGGCGTACAGAGGAGGAGCTATGGACACGCCCTCCTCAGGAAAACGCTGAGGTCATTTGCCTCCATTATTCTTGTAACGGTAACAAACAAGTGCCCTGATATAGCACTGAGAATATTGATCTTCAGAAAGAAAAAAGGTCTTCAATGAGACTGTCCCGTGAAATTTGCAAAAAGTCATTTTTGCACCCCCCCCCTCCCCCATCAACAAATTTCTGCGTACGCCTCTGAGCGCTGATGTCTTTCCAATGACTTTTTTTGAAAAACCTTTACTATTATCGATTTAAAGCTTCCAATTGACAACCTTCTGCATCCCATCCTTGGAACACTTTTTTCCCAAAAAAATTGCAGGTTTTTAATAATAGCCCAGCTCAAGCCCGATCTAGCCTAAATGCACTGTCAATTTTTTTCTAGCCGCTAGAGGCCGAAATTGTACCAACTAAACTAGAGAACATCATAGTAAAAATTCTGCTCAAGCTCAACCCTGCAACAGACTTTTTCTAACCATTATAGCTTAGCACTTTTAGTGTCCTGCACATAGTAGAAGTGGCAGTGATAAGAAATAAGAATAAACCACCTGTGACGAGTGAAATTAGAAGAGATGTTCGACACGAATGTTTGATATCTCCATTGTTATTTAGCGTCTATGTTGAAGCAATAATGACAATAAAGTTTTAGATTGTACGGATAAATCGTATAAAGGTTGAAAGAGAATCAAGCTGTCCGATTCTCAAATGATCAAGCTATTATCATCAATACTAAAGATGAATAGTAGAGAACAATCGATGAAACAAACAGAGTTGTCAAGAAATATGAAATGAAGGTAGACATCGAGAAGACGTTAAGTCATGGAAATTGGGAGATCCATTCGCAAAAATACAAAAATTAGGCCTACAGTAAATGAAGCAAAATTTCATCTACCAAAGAAATTCAATTATTTGGGAAATCTACTTTCGACAGATAGATACTCAGAAAAAATATCAATGTATCGGATGAGAATAATGAAAGCAAGATTCAATTGGATGCAAAAATTGATGACTGGTGAACTGAAACAGGAGCTGAAGAAACGGTTGGTGAAAACCTTGGAGTGAAATGTGGTCGCGAAAGGGGTAGAAGCGAGGGGCGTAAGGAAAGCTGGTGTTGGTATAGACTGAAGTCCAAATATCTGTTTGGAGGTAGACGGAGAGAATAGTGAGCAGGCAAATTGAATGTGATGCGAAAATGCAAAAGTACGAGTACGTTGTCTCACAAATAAAACATCAAAACTATTAACCAATATCAAGTTAAAAAAATTTATTGGATGCATTCCAAACATGAATATTAGTTAAGAAGGATATTGAAGGAAAAATCAAAGAAAAATGTCCAAGAATGAAAAAAGATTAATGATGGTGGATGACATCAACTGCAGAAAAAGTACCGCCGAGATCAGGGGGGGGGGCAATCTTTTTGCATGTGCGGGCCAACTAAAATATTAATATTGTTGAGGCGGCCCGGGCTGCAACAAGCTTATGTAATAGCATCAAAAACCGACAAAGTTCCTGAAAAACAAGTGAATTGAGTCTGCTCAGTGAATAATATAACACAATGACAGTGATACAACACAGCTAAAAAATAACTAGCGGTAACGCAATTCAATAATTATTACGACGTGGACAATACAATCCAGCCAAAACAACCCAGAAGAAAGTAAAATACTTTTATGGCCATTAAGTCAGAAGCAATAGCTCGATCAGTAAAAAGATTGATGCTGTTTATTGCAGGATACCAACTCAACATTTGGTGACAGATTTGTTGATGATAGCAGCAATACGTCATCTAAGTGTGTGTCTGTCACTTTTGTTCTCAACTGATCCTTGCAGTGCTTCATTTTTAAAAATAACTGCTCGCATACGCACGTGCTTCCGAATAGCGATGCCATCTTTTTTGCGTGCTGCACCAAGTTTGGAAATTTTCCTGATAGAAAGAGATATTTTCTATAGAAGTCGATCAAGGACACATCATCCAAATTAAATTTGGTTTTTAAGAGCTCGTTGCCTTGCAGACGAGGGAGCACAGCGAGCATGATGAGGGAGCACAAGCTCCTCGGTGGACATCGAGGAAACCTGTGTGTCAAAATACTTCGATGAGACAGTACGCCTCCAGTCCGAGAAAAGATAAGAGTGGATACAAGAGATCAGAGGAGAGAGACTACAAGAGATGGCAGAGAGCGCAAGTAGTGCTCCCAGTCTGGCCAGCTCATCAGCTGCGTCGTTCCCCGGGAGAAACGAGTGTCCGGGGGCCCATTGTAGTCTGATAGAGCAGAAGGATAGAGAAGATACTTACTGCTAGATCTGCCTGAGGGTTTGAGATAAGAGGAAAGATGGAGGAGAGGACAGAACGAGAGTCAGATAGTAGGAGAAGAGAAGAGAAGTGGCAGACTTGTTGGTGCCACCGAGACCAGCAAAAAGCGTGCAGAATGACACAGGCTTCAGCGGAAAAACCTGGGCATACTGGGCCTGCTGAAATGGGAAGAGTGGCCTCAGTGCCATAGACAGAGCAGTTGGCAAGAACGCCGGAGCCCCTTTGCCAAAAAGAAAGGGAACAGAGCTGTTTGTCCATAGTGCCAGATCATGAGGGGGGAGAGAGTCAAGGTGAGCAAGAGTCACATCTTGGCGAGAAAGAGGGGGATCAGAGCAAGAGCATAGAGAGGTATGAGTGGACTCCACCATGAACGAAGGCAGATTCCAAGGAGAACAGGGAGGGCATGCAAGAAGAGCCTCCCTAAAAGAAGCAGAAGGAAGCATGAGCGGGTGAGTGGACACAAAAGCTCTCCAGGACGATCTGCAGAGTCTTGGTTTCACTCCAGGTATGGCCAAACCTGAAATAGGAAAGGAGATTGGGAGACGAAGGGCCCGCTCATAAGATAAAAGAGTGAAATGAGTCAGGGTGATTCGTAGGGGAGGTAGAGAAGCCTCGGAGAGAAGAAGTCGGAGAGGGGAGGACGAGAGGCAGCCGGTGATGGCGCGACTGGCCGCTCGGTGAAGGCGTTCCAATTTGATGATATTGGTAACGCTTAGGAAAGGAAACCATCCGGGTGAAGCGTAAGTGAGAAGGGGCCGAAGAAAAGATTTATACAGAAGAGACAGGGACTCCTTAGATGGGCCCCAATGAGAAAGCAGAGATACAGTGTAAGGCCTTGAGATGTGGGAAAAACTTGGTCTTCAGCGAAGATACATGCTTAGAAAAGGAAAGAGTGCTGTCGAAGGTGACCCCAAGAAAAGTTAGAATGGGATTGAAACGGAGGCGGGAGCCGAGTAAGAGGACAATGGGCTGAAGATTAGCCTGGTGGGGATCCACTGAGAAGAAGGAGGCCTCACATTTGCTCGGATTGAGAGGAAGACACCAGTACTCAGACCAGCGCTCCAATCAAAACAGAGCTCCTTGTGTGGTCTCCACCGCAGTGGGGACCGAGGGGGAGATTGTTAGCGTAAAGAGAACAGCTGATGGAAGAAGGCAGAGAGGCTGGAAGATCATTGATGAAGAGAGAGAAAAAACAATGTTTTGCCTAAGGACACAATCAAGCTTACCCGCTTGTTCTCCACACTATCCCTATTTTGCTGAGCGCCAAGCGGGAAAGCTGTGGATATCATTTTTAAAAGTCTTTTGGTATGACTCGACTAGGGAAATGAACCCCAGATCTACCGACTGCGAAGCGGACGCTCTAACCACTACGCCATCGCGTCGGTTAATTGTTTGGATAAGCCAAAAGCTGATTGCCTATTCTTTATTGTAAAATTATTTTACTATTTGTGTTCGTCAAACAGTCTTTGAAGGGCATTCAATCTTTTAAACCTTTTACCAAAAATTATCATGCAATTTCAAACTTTCGTGGCGTCTTCAGTCCAAAAGTTAATTCTGTTTTTTATCCAAAGACTAAGAGATATTTATATCTCAAAAAAATAAAAAAGGCACAAGGCATAATTTTTCATGTGGTGAAGACGAAGCAATGCATGAGCCACGTTTCTATGAAAAATGAAACGATTCACGAGGACGAAGCAATGCAGGAGTCACGTTTCTATGAAAAATGAAACGAGGCACGAGGGAGTAATATTTGGAAACAGGAAGGAATGCCTGACTCACATTTTTACGAAAACATAACGAAACGCGAGGCGACAATATTTGAAACAGATGAGCATAGGTAAGGGCGAAGGTTTCATAATCACTACAGAAAGACAAAAGAATGCATGACGCACGTTTCTACGAAAATGAAAAGAAGCGCGAGATAGCAATATTCAAAAACAAACACGCGCGGTTTAAAGGCAAAGGTTACATGATCACTGCACCATGATAAAAAATTTACTCATTAAAATTTTCAACTTACTTATGGGTATCAAAACTCCCCCAAAAAAATTTGTATGGTAAATAAAAAATGTAAATTTTGTTTGCAAAAATAATGATATGTTGCTAAATACCGGTCTCATTTGACAGCTTAGGAAATTTGCTTTCCAGCAATATATTACTGCAAATAGTTTAGGCTAAGCGGTATGTGATATTTACTGATCAAAAGTGAATGCCATACATTACATCAGTTCAAAACTCCTCAAAATTTATCGTCTTGTCTTCACCAAATTAAAAAAAAAAAAAACTTACACCCTTTAAAAAAATAAAATAAATTGCAAATATTTAGCCACTAAAATTGTTTTGTATCAAGTTTCCAAGGAGACAGAATCCAAAATACAGGTTTAAAATCTAGTAAAAGTTTAGCTTTTCTAGATCAAAATTTGCTAAATTTCCTTGTTTCACAACAATTGGGGAGGGTGTAAAAAAAGCTTCTGTTTCATTTTTAGTGACAAAATATTCTATTTAAACTTAATGCCTTCTAAATCTTATTTTCTTTTCTTTTCAAAAATACATAATGTTACATGGCTTAGTACAGCTAACCTCTAGCAGATAGTGACTGATCAAATTTTAGGCCTAAATATAACTAACAAACTTAGTACTGGTCGACTAAAAGCCCAGGGGCCTCAAAAAGTTGCAAATTGTAGAAAATTAGCCTGTTGGAAAAGTTTTGACTAATATACTTTGAAAGCTTATTTCCTTAGACAATTTACTATTCCTTAGACGTATTAGACAATCCACTCCAATTATAACACTGCCATTTCATGTTTTTCGGTAATATCTAAATCTGTTGAGATCAAGGAGTATCTTGACTCGATCACAGAAAGGTTCCTCAAAGCTCCTTGGCTTTTGCTACAAGTGTTTTTTCTTTTTGTATTATTTCTGTGATTGTGTCCGCGCGAAAAAGCTATAATTAATAAACTCTCTCTCTCTCTCCCTTGGCATCGTCAAGTGGCCATTTCTAAAAAAATTAGTACAAAATAAAAAATCTGTTGTGTTTTTTGAGGTGAGGGTACTCTACTTTTGAAGGCAACTAAACGCCTAAGAAGGGGTTTTAAGGAACCAAACAAAAATCCAAAATAATGCTTTATTAAACATAATCAAATTAACATAACAATAATTAACATAAACAAATCCACCGAAGCTTTTCGTCCCCTCACGGGGACTTCATCAGGGCTAAATAAAAGAAAAGAGAACAAACTTTTACTCTTAAATTTAATATGGTATTAAGATACTAGTCATTGATAATTCAGTTAGTAACGTTTTTCAGTTTAGTAACGTTTTTCAGTCATTGATAATTCAGTTAGTAACTGAATTATCAATGACTAGTATCTTAATACCATATTAAATTTAAGAGTAAAAGTTTGTTCTCTTTTCTTTTATTTAGCCCTGATGAAGTCCCCGTGAGGGGACGAAAAGCTTCGGTGGATTTGTTTATGTTAATTTGATTATGTTTAATAAAGCATTATTTTGGATTTTTGTTTGGTTCCTTAAAACCTGGAAGAAAAGTTCCCCCATATCCGAAATCTAAGAAGGGGGTAATTAGTGCAAAATTTGCATATTCAAAAATTTTTTATTTTATTTGAAATGCTCAAGAAATAGAAATAGAGACAATCGATGTAAAAGTAAACACATGAGTAGAGATTTACAAACCAACTTGGCGTGTTTTATGATTTGGCGGTCTGCATGGCGTTTTGCATGTAGCGATTTGTCGCTCAAAGGGTTAATATTTTTATGTTTAACAGCTTATATGTTGCACAACATCTACCGTTTTCTGAGAAAGCTTCCCGGTCACTAAGGAGAGTGAAAAGTCAACTTTTAATGAAATATTGTCAACAAGACAACTCTATTTTTTTTATAATATCAATATAGTCGACAAACGAAAAATACCTGCTATATTTATTGCATTATTGCCCTGCCTTGCCAATAAAATCAAAGCTGCTGAGCAACGCAGTTGCACACTAGTTTCAATTCATTTGCTTTGTTTCAATTCATTTAGTCTGAATATCGAATACTGTTTTCAGCAACAGGACATGACATTTATTCTGTGCTTGAAATACTTGGGTTGCTACTCAGCTTTTTCTGGTTTGCTGCTGTATTATTAATATAGGCTAATATGTGTGTCTGTGTGTGTGTGTGATTACGCACTCAATATTAAAACATAAAAAATTCATGTAGCAGTAGAACCTACCCGTATAAATGATAGACACGAGCTCCCAGTGATGTAGACCAGAGGAATGGAACAATATCAGCAGCCATGTTGCAAAAATAGCTCATCAATGCCAATATTTTCCCTAAATGCCAAGGCCAACTATATCTTGATAAAAAACTATTTCCTCCACATTCACTAGAGATGAGTTCGACTGTATTGAGGAAAAAATGTGGTGTTTTCAATACAATAACAACCCAATTTTTTGGATTTTAAAGAATTATAATCCGTTTTTAATTTGTACTGCCAAGGTTTCCCCTTTCTGTTCTTTCCTTTCCACATTCAGATCTACTCGCTATCTGCATACATCTTTCACCCTTTTGACATCCTTGTGTTTTTGCTTTGGTTGAAGTCTCCTACAAATCAAACCTTTGTGCTGCAATTCGAGCTTGGTGGACGACTGTTTCAAATACGTAATGATTAAAAAAAGTATAACGAGCCTATTTCTAAAAGCTGTGAAAACGCAGCCCACCTAAAAATGAATAAATCGCTTGGAGAGATAAGACACAAAACTTTTGAAGCGCGATAAAATTAAAATTGCTGCATTACAAAACAGACAAGTAAAGCTTCTTTTTTGCTAAACATGTATTAATTTGACAACAACAGCACTAACTTCACGTTATTTGAAAAGCATAATTTTGAGTTGCTTGCCTGTTCTGTAATGCTGCAATTTCAATTTTAGTGCACTAAAATTTTTTTTGAGCTCTATCTCTCCTCGCTATTTATTTTGAAGTTGGCTACGTTTTCACAGCCTTTAGAAAAGTTATATTTTTATTATTTTTTATATTTGAAATTATCTGTGATCGTTTAAATTATTTAAAAAGCACACAAAAAATTTTTGCCAACATGGTTCTAATTGAATAAAAGGCGATTTTTTTCAATTCAAAATTTATTTCTAATATTTGGATTATTTTTCCATAGTGGATTAAATAAAACTTTGGTAAACTTCAAATAAAATTTCAACCTGCATTTCCTAACCATCTAGGCAAATGTGCTGACAAATGCAAATTTGGAGTAAATTTTGCAAATGAGACAGTAACGTAGCCAGAAGAAAATTTGTTTTGCTGGTGGGGCAAAATAAAAAATTTGATTTTGAGGGACCATTTAAAAAATTTTATCTAAAATTTATTTTTTTAAAAACTTTATTACTTCATTTCATTTAAATATCTTTTTCCCTCATTTTGATCATATTCCAAAAATTTTGAAGATCATGACTTCTCTTTTTCTTTTTTTAGCAACGCCAATGATTAAGATGTAAAAGGTAACACAAAGTAAAGAACAACTCTTTTAAACCAATGCCAATCTGTCGGATAACGTTTCAAAATATTTTCGAAAACATTAGTCAATGAAACAAAACCTTAACTTTATTTATAAGGAGTTTTGCATTTTTGTGCTCAAGATTGTAGCTAGATAGGTTCAATTCCTTTCTTTGGTTTATGAGACAACCTGATTCAATATTTGCTTTGTTTATTCATGATGTTTTGTAAGCTGTACCTTTAAATAAATAAATTATTTTTTTAGTGGTTATATGAAATTGCTAGGCAACCTAAAAACAGCTGATCACAGTTGCTGCTGAACTAAAATTCAACGTGCTGTCCAACTAACTGACTTGCTTGTTAGCTGCACGATTAATTTGTCAGTGCGTTAATAATTTGTATTTGAGCCTTAATTGCTAGTGTTGTTATGTCTTTATATTTCGAGGTAAAAGTGCACTTGAGGTGCGTAAGTTATTAAGTTCAAATGACACATCAAGTATTGTTGCGTTAGGGTTAGGGTTAGATTAGGGTTACCACTAACCCTTACTTGATGGGTCATTTGAGCTGAATAATTTACGCATTCATTATGCACTTTTACCTATTTTGAAACAAATAGCTCATTTAGACTAAAGGACCTGAGCTCATAATGATACAACCTAATCAACTACTAAATGGTGTGCTTTGGACAGTTTAAAGTTTTAATTTCTATCGTTGACATGCAATGATTATACTTCTAATTAAATTTTAATTGGTTTGCTAAATTCAATTATGCGTTCTCTAACGTAAAACGTTTTTCCATCTTCTTTATTTCTGGTTTGCTGCTGTTTCATTTTTTTCCCACTATGCTTGTTTGGATAAATGGTTAACTGGTTAATATGTTATTGTAATGGCAGTGGCTATTTTGCCGTTGATGGCAATTTGACCTTGGAATCTATTTTGCCGTAATCACACCATGGTCGCGGGTTCGAATCTCAGCTGGCAGGGCCTTACAAGAGAGGCAGTGTACACTGAAGGAGCAGGCCTGGTATATAAATGTATGGGGCAGTGTACACTGGAAGGGAGTGTACAGGGTGGGGGATAGAGACCTGGGGGTGCAAAATTTTTAATTGGTTTTTAAAATTGACCAATCAGTGACGACCAAAAGTCACATGTTTAGTACGTCATTTAGATTGACCAATCACAAATAACTCACGGCAAAATAGTCTCTGAGGGTAAATTGCCGTCGACGGCAAAATAGCCACTGCCTATTGTAATTGACCAATCACAAATGTCTGGCGGCAACATTGCTTTTAAGTGTAAAATGTCATTGTTGGAAAAATAACCACCGCCAAATATTTGTGATCAATTGTTACAACTAGTATTTCAATAACTGTAGGCTAAACCTGTGTTTTTGTGCCTACGTTCTAGTTGTTTTCAAAGACACTAAGACTAAAAATGAGGTATGAATGTAAATAATAGGGATTAAAATGTAGGAAAAACTTTTTGTGATGACTGAAACTCAAAGTATTTCTGTGGAGACAGACGGTAATTCTCCAACTCCTCTGTACACTCAACAAAAATTACATCGAGGAAAAGAGTTATGGAATATTTTGAAGTAAACTTGTGTAAACTTTTTGTGTTTGTTACTTTGTGGCCCAGTTTATTGTTCCTGATGATGAACCCAGCAAGTCCATTCATTTTTGATGTTTATCTGCCATCTTGTCTTACAATTGTGCCAAGCGTCTGGGTAGTAAAAGGGTCAAAGTGAGTCTTTGCCCAAACAAAAACTCTCTTTTGAACCCAAAACTGTAGTTTTCTGTGCAGCTATGATTAACCCTGTGGAGCAAAGTGATCAGATCTATGCCTTGGTATCAGCAATTCAGCTTGGCAGTGTGAAATCTGCAGTGAGTGGTTGATGGTAGTACATGAATTGTATATCGATTAAATCAACATCATTTCATGTGTTTTGTCTGGTCATGAGAAAGTTGTTTGTGGGTTATTCATAAACATCATTGACTTCATGCATGCATCAAGCGCCTCTGCTAGAATCAGTGGATTTCTACCTCAAGCTGGGAAAGTTCCTGTAATGTGCATTTCCAAGTGATCATCAACATAGTCCTCTTAAGATTTGAACATAGAAGTATTGTCACTATTAATAGTGCTTCAACCTGCTTAACCACTTCATAATATTATCTCTTTAGAAGACCTGTCTCTGCTGTTGAGCAGGTGTTAAAGCTACCTTAGAATTTTTTGTTGAAGTGAATTGCTTTGCCTTTACTTGTAAAGATAACCCACTGGGCATTGGAGCTATTCGCCCATATCTGGGCAAAGATACATTTTTGTGTTATTTTGAAACTCTAGTAGATGCTGCTGCTCTGGGTCAGAAGAAACCTGGCCTGGAACTTGCAATAGGTTATGGGTTGGTCCTAGTATGCATAAATCACATTCTTTTGAGCATTTTTTATGCATGTCTACATCATCATGTGATCATCAACTTGACGCTTAACTCTGGGTAGTGGTCGATTATGCCAAGTTTTTTTTCAGAAAAGTCAGTATTTCATATACTTCTTCATTAAATCGCCACAAAAAAGCATAGCTTAAGAACAACCAACATTTAAAATAACAATAAGGTCTTTCTTTGCTTGCACTGGAACTACTTGTCACCTGTCAAGCAATAAAGCTATTTTTTATGAAAGCCAAAAATTTCTTGCTTAATCTGAGAATAAAAGTATGTAACTCAATCTTGGCTACCTTCAAACCAGTTTTTCTTGGCAAATTGACTATTTGTTTGGAGACGTACCAACTTTATGTGAAGGCACCATTGAAAACACCATAACGGGTTCCTTTTTTAACAACAAAGCAACGGTTTCTGATGCACCTACTTATCAACGTCTTTAAATTTTGCACTTGTGAAAAGGTTAGCTGTTTTTTTGGTAAATTAGCTGGATATAAAATTGGGACGTAACTAATTAATCTTCAGCTTATGGCTTGATTTTTGGGCACATACCTTATCACCCAAAAAAGAAAATCACGCATGTTTAAACTCATGTGAGCAATATGCTTTTATTGATATCAATTTAATTTATTTGTAGTTGTATTAAAAAGAGGCTATGCTTTAAAAGGTATAAATTGCACCCATTTTTTGATTCACACATGTATTTTTTTCAAAAAACTATGTAACACTTGCGTGTATTCACTGATTAGATTTCCTTGCAATTGAGTCATATATCAAGTGGAGTGTTACATTTTTATTCTCTGGTCATGGGAAGTCTTCTATCAGTTTGTATAAAAACATCTTGGTGCTCAGGTTTGCTTTGGTGTTACTAATTTTATTGGTACAGTGAGTTTTTATCTCAAGCAAGAAAAATTGCTGTTATGTGACTTTCTCTAGGACCCAAAAATGTAGCCATCTTGAGGTTTGAATGTATGATCATTGTCCCCATGAATGAGGATTCAACTCACTGGATCGGGTCAAGTTTGATTGATCAATTATCTGCTGTCATTCTTTCAGGAATTCAGTTAAAGAAACAACAGATATCGTTAAAAAAGCTGATGAAAAACCAGCTGTAGTTCGTCATGGTGTTCATCATTTTCGAAAAATTAATTATGATGATGTGATTGTTGATGTCACCTATAATCCAGGCACAGAGGTAATCACCATAAAAGTTTGGGTGAAAATATATGGACGTTTATCGCCAAATAATTGTTGTTATTTACGTAAACACCTAACGAAGTGACTCTATGATCACTTTATTGTTTCATGTCAACATTATTGAATTTTATGTGGTTTACTTTGTTTTTATTTTTTTTATTGTCATTAACTTAAGAAATAAGGAAGATCTAAAATACTTGTAAGAACTTTTTTTTGGTTGCATCTTTTATAAAAACTTATGCAATATTTAGTTTTAGTTTTATTATTTTGTCTACATGATCGTCTATGACGGGGTTTGAACGTAGTCTAGTCATTTATTTACACAATTATCAAATCTATTAATCAAAAATCTATTTTTGTAAATTAAACATCAACAAATACTTATTTTGAAAACATCAATAAAATTATAGTTTTAAAACAAAAAAATTATTTGTTTGAAAAAGTCATGAATATTTTGTGTGAAAATGTGAGCATAAAGGCAAACTTTAGAATGGCGGGAAGGTTTTTTTCATATTGAACACAACATAAATAGCATCATGGTGTGATGGATTGAGCACCAAACTTTGCTTTCACTTTTTTGCATCATGTTGAACTAAGGTTTTCAGTGATCTCAACAACACGCATGTCATTGCTGACTCGAAGATTACAAGTTCACTTTGCAGTCTCCCAAACTCTCCATTTTATGTTTAGTGAATTAAATAAATTATCGTCACAGTTAATGGTTACAACAAAGTTGAAGGTGTATGCATTTGTTTCTCAAATTTTTTGTCCGTGACATTGACTATGCAGCTACAAAGTTCTGTTTACTTACTTTTTATGTTGCTTAATTTTTTAGGAATATGTCACTGTGGATAATCAGTTTGTGAGAATATTTTACAAAGATGGTAGAAGAAAAGACATCATTGATTTGGGCGTCTCAGTCTTTAAGCTGGATTATTGTGTTCAATCAGGACATTATACGGCTTTGGTTTTGCCACAAGAACTGAGGGTAAGATATAAATACATTATGTTAAAATCTCTTGCGATTAACTTTACATAAGAGTTTCACCATTGGTATGATACCAATGTTTTTTGTAGTTATAGAAAACGTTCAATTGGGAGAGTTAAATATTTTTGCCTTGCAACTTTTTTACAAAATATAAAATCAAATCTTTTTAAAAAAATATACAACGTTTAATCCCCTTGCTTTTCCTCATTTTCTTTAGAACCTCTTCATGATACTTATTCCCTTCTTTGGGACCGAGGCTTTGCACAAGTCCCAGGAGCCCTGGGAGTTGGCCAACTCTCTATGGCTTGGACGAGAGTGGTAGCCTATAAAAAGAATTTCCAAACAGAGAAAGGCATAAACAGTTTGTGACAGGACAGTATTAGGTGTCAGGAGTTGAATGCCCACAGGCGCTATGTAACGGATTATGGGTTCTGCCAATTCTGGAAAAGTTAGCATTCAAAGGAAAGCTGTGTCCAATGCAGCGAAGGCAAACGTGAACGCAGAGATTATATCAAGGCTGAAATTGCACTGTCTGAATGATTTATCTGCTGTGTTGTTGATTGGAATTATTGAATGAATCAAGGCCCATTGCATCCTGAGAATAGTGGAAGAGGAGAGGATGAAGAGAATTGTTAACCTATTTGGGATTGCCCAATTGAGTAAAGAACTTGTAGTAGCGCTTTGGCACCTCGTATATATACACTTTTTTTTTCCAGGCCAAGGAAAGCGTTGCAGAGCGTTGTAGTTTTCTTTTCCACCCGTTTCCATGAAAGGAGTTGCTCAATAATAAATTGCTTCTAATAAAAACTATGTTTCTTACAGTTATATTCAAATGAATTTGAACTGATATCAGTTGCCAAGTCACCACAAAGAGTAAACTGGTAAGTCCATCATAAATTTGTTTCAACTTTTGTGCAGGGGTAGCAGCAAATCTTGAAATTAAGTTTTGCATTAATTTTGTTGTCTACTTCTCTAGATAGAATTCTACACAATTCTTTATGCAAACTATAACAGCAGTAGCGAAAAAAGTAATTTTGTTTGTCTTGTTCAGACTTTAAGTGGCATTTTACAAAATTCGATGACACAGTTTGGTGTAGCCTTAGCTCATGCAGTTATTGAATCAGTTTCATGATATAACAGCAATGACTCTTGGAGATTACAGAGCTTTTCGCAGGTTGTCAAGATCTCGTTTACTGATACTCTAAAAGTACGGTACCTTTACAGTAAATATGTCTTCTTTGGCCTCCTTTGGTCAGTTTGGCCACCACTGATTTTAGCTTCCAATGACAGATGTTAACCGGAGATCTATAAAAGTTAAGTTATAGGTTACTCAACGTGCTTTCCTTCTCCACACAGCAGAGGAGGGTAGGAGGATTGATGGGGCCATTACGTACTAGTTTCTGCTGAGTCACAGTAGTTGCTAGGATTGCAACAGCATTTGCCAGGAAGCTACCTACGGCGCAGCACTCCCTAATTCTGATTTTATTTGTGGGTTTACTTTCTTGGCCTTGAGCCATCCAAAGAATTTCAGGAGGGAACAAGGTTATTTGAGCCATAGCTGGCACCCCAGTTAGATGCTTTCGCTTCAGGGAAGAGTGTACCTGTGAACGATTGCCATTAAGAAACCACTACACAATCTTCAGAACTCCAGTCTTTTGTTCCAATACTCACCTCCCGTTGTAGTTTAATGTCGTACCCTGGACAAAAATACATCAACCAGATGAAATCGGTGATGATGTGAAACCAACTCTATGAAACTAATAAGGGCTTATTATAACCAAATAAGGGCTTGGTTTTTGGTGTTTAACGCATTTTTGATTTTGTCTTAATGCCTTCATCACGCGTTTTTACTGAACAGCATAGTTTACAACAACAGCACGAATGAATTGGTGACAATTGGACCTGGTTATCTCCAGGTGAGTGATTGCAAGGTGTTGAAGTAAGTCTAGGTAACCAATGCTGATAGCAAGTTAATGATTTGATTGGTGGTCGCGATGTCTACCAATCGTTTAAGGTTTCATTATATAAATACAATCATCTGGCTCAACTACGAGCCAGACTTAACTACCAACCAAAAATAAAAGTTTGTTTAAAACTGACTTGAGTTTAGTTGTATATTTTTCCTCTGGTCCCAGAAAAACGTTTTGTCACTTATTATAAAACAGCCTTGTGTTCAGATCTGCTTCGGAGTGGCAGTGCTTCTGGGATAGTAGGTTTCTGTCTCAAGCAATGTAACCAAGCGACTGAAATTTCCGAAACTGCCTTTCGTAAGAACACAGCAACGCAACCGTCGTGTGGTTTGAACGCACGGCTGCTGCTGCCATGGACGGCGATCCAGCTTATTGACGAAGTTCTATACCTGCACAGACTTCAATGCACAGTGAGCTAAGCTAAGTGATAAACCAGGCTCATTTAAGCCCAGCTCTGCCCGTTTCCATGAAAACGCTTTAGTAATTCCTCTCCTTGGAGGCTACTATTACGAGATGAAGTTTTAAATTTCTACTGGAAACGAGATTGAATAAATCATTGTCGTCTTATCCTTCTTTGTTTAAGTAATTTTAAAGAAGTGCACATTACAACATCCTTTCTTTCATTCAGACCTGGTGTTTTCGTTACGGCAATCGCTACCTCGTTCCTCATCGGCTCGTCATTGAAGGATTGACGTGCAAAGACAATTTTCATAAATTGGCTCTTGAACAAACGGAGAGTAACACTCAGAGGTGTTTTGCCGTCTGTGGTACCTCTGTTGCAGTAAGTGCCAGTTGGTGATGTCTTTGTTATTCAATTATTGGAAAACATATATAATAACACATTTCTTGTTCACCGGTTCAAAATTGTTGTTTTTGTACGTTACTTGCTCACACCATTTTTTGCCCATTGCATTTTTTTACTCATGGCTAACTGACCAATGTCAGTGTCATCATGTATGGTGATTAGTTATTATTGTAAATCATCTCCTGCATGAGCCCGTGCTCCGCCCGCCAGTATCTTGGTGAGACTGGACTACCACGACGATTCTGCACGCTCTTTGCTGGTCTTGGCATCACCAACAAGTCTACCACTTCTCTTCTCTTCTCCTTCTATCTGACTCTCGTTCTGTCCTCGCCACCCTGTCCTTCTCCATTTTTTCTTTTACCTCAAACTCTCTGGCAGATCTGGCAGGAACTGTCTTCTTTCTCTTCCTGTTCTATCAGGATACAATGGGCCCCCGGACACTCGTTTCTCCTGGGTAACCACGCGGCTGATGAGCTGGCCAGACGGGTAGCGCTAGTTGCGTCCTCTGCAATCCCTTGTAGTCTCTCTCCTTTTATCTCTCGTATCTACTTCTGTCTTTTCTCGGACTGGAGGCGTACTGTCTCATCGAAATTCTTTGACACACAGGCTCCCTCGATGTCCACCAAGGAACTTGTGCTCCCTCGTCATGCTCGCTGTGTTCTCTCTCGTCTACGCTGCAACAGACACAGTCTTCTGTTAGTTCTTATGTCTCTAGCATTGGCAAAATCGAGAATCCTTCCTGCAATGCCTGCGGACACTCGTCCCTGGACACCTCTCATCTCATTCTGCACTGTCAAGCCACGGACTATTTGCGTTGCTCACTCCTCGGCGACTCTCTATCTCTCTACGATCTCTCGTCCAGACCCTGGGGAGTTGCCCAACTTCTGGGGCTCCATGGTTTTTCGCCATACCCCCATCCCTCGGAAGGGGTCGGGTAAAAATAACAACAACCACAACCACGACGATTAGACTGCTTGGCTCTATCACCTGTCTGCCACATAAAAATGGAAGCATCCCGTTGTGTACTACCTTGCCCAAGCACACAACACGAGAATTTACCCTCTTGTTTTTTACACTATGCCTTTCGTGCTGAGTGCCAAATGGAAGCTGTAAATACAATTGTTTTATTGACTGTTGGTACGTAACTCGATAAGGGAAATGAACCCTATGTCTACCAACTGCGAAGCGGACGTTCTGACCAATACACCTTCGCTTCAGTCCGCTTTGAAGTTTACAGTACTGCTGGCACTTTGCGTTTCTATCACAAATCTGCAATCAAGCACATAACGTTACCGCGAAGTTGTTTTTTCAAGAACACAGTAGCTCTTGTTAAATTTATTTTCGTACGTTTCATTCCAACTTCTGTTTCATCGACACGCGCAGCAGAACTGAGAGCCTGATTTTACAGCGTGATGGACAACTTCGGCGTGGTGTTACTTTGTTGTTCGGTTTATATAAAGATTTGATTAGCAAATTTTTTTCAGGTTTTTAATCTGTTTGAAGGCAAGCTATTGCGATATAGAAAAGACATGCACGTGCGGGATATCACAAGGTACATGGTGTTTGATAGTTTGAAATGCTATTGGTCTGTGTACAAGATAGCGTATTAAATACTGGGATGCTCTCTTGTAGAAAATACCAAGGTTTTGTGTTTGTTGTGATGGCCCAACTTAAGAAAGCGCTGATCTTATGGCGAAATGTGCTATTTTTGGTTCCTTTGGAGCTGGTGCACTGCACAACAACTTTTCTTACCCGGTTGTAGTGTTGATGATAGAAATGCACTGATGCAGCTTTGTTGGCAACTCCAAAGCAGGTTTGAGCACAAATTCTTCTTTGTACAACTGCAAAGGTTTTCTCTGATATAGAATAAAACTTATTTTGTGATAAAATTCATATTTGCAGTATTTTATTTTTCAATCCGCTCAAGTACATTGTCACTGGATCTAAGGACGGATCAATTAAACTTTGGGACGAATATTTCGGCATTTTGTTGGTGTTCGTTGGCCACCATGGTGCTGTGACCTCTCTCAATTTGTACCCACAAGTTAGTATATGCAACTGTTTGGTTCGAACTTTAGAACGCGATGCTGTGGCCATCCCACTTACGACGTCTTTTGTCTCATTCTTTCTTGCTCTGCTGTGGGCTCTTTAAGCTGCACTCTTTTTGGCAGCTGTTGTTATATGCGACCTTTGGTCCAAGTCAAGGAAAGTTGCTCGGCTCTTGGAGGACTAGGGTCTACGGCCCTGTCTCATCCTGGGGAAAGGATTGGGTAACATTAACGGTAGTATTAGGTTTATCAGGAGCTGCAATCCATTTTGAACCAGTCGTGAATGCAACTGGTTGGCCTGGTATCAACCAGGCCGATTAGCATTGGTGAGTCACTTCTTACTACATGATGGGTTAGCATATTCTAATTATCAACAGGGGCCTTACATTATGTCAGCTTCGCTGGACGCAAGCATCAGAGTGTGGAGCTTGGAGACCTGCGATGAAGTGGATTTGTAAGTTTGTCGAAATTCTAATCTTATGGACCCATTACCAGGCAGTTTTTTGGACCGGGTGAGATATTGGTCATGACAAGCAGAGTAACCCCAGATTCTGTTGGTGGAAGTCTGCTGCTGTAATGGCAAATGGGCCAATCTTCAAAGCATCCTAGACTTGAAAAATAGTAAATGTGATTATATTTAGAACTTTTACGCGTTTTAGCTCGCTCATGCTATCCCAGTTGACTACTGGTCTACTGCTGTGCGGTGTTACTTTGCTAAAAAAGTCAACGCGTAAAGTCTACCCTGAATGATACCAATTGATCGTGGATGTCCCATTACAATGGTTACAATAGTAAAGCCTGAGTTTGGCATACAAAGTTGTTTGATACTTTGTTTATAGTCGGAAAGAAAAGAGTACGTTATGAATTGCCTAAAAATTTAGTTTGCTGCTCGACTAAATAAGAAAGCAAGGATTTTTGGAGATCTTACCCCGCTTGTACCAATGTTAACAATATTCTTATGTCAATATTTTTTGATACTAAAGTAGAAAAGAGAACATCTTATGTATCGCTTAAAGATTTCTTGTTTTATTGTGAAGCAAATAGCAACACCGGAACTGTTTAGATGCTCTAGGAGAGCTTCCTCTTGTTAAACTCGATATGTTTTTCTTCGTTCAAAAACTTCTTTGGTTATTTAGAATAGTAATGGAGGACCCTGTTCTCGGTCTTGGAACAACGCCACAAGAGAAGCAGCTTTTTTCGTTTTCAAAATACGCTGTTGATCTCTGGAATATCACTCATGTGCATCAGATTTTCACTACTGTGGGGTAGGTATTTGTTTAAGCTTTTTATGGGTTTTTGAACATTTTGATTTACGGAGAGCGATCCTTGCACTTCAGAGTACATGCTTAGTCTACGATTTATGACTCTGTCCTCACTGGATAACATTTGAAAGTTATAGGCTCACATGCCAGTCAAAATCTGATGCAACTTGTGGATGGTGGTAGACATACACTCATCAGGCGGTTAATGGTAGACATTAAGAGAGTTAGTGGTAGACATCAAGGCATTAGGCTTGCAGATGTTTTTACGCAATTCCTAGTTTGACTTCATTGCGCTAGTTCAAGTCTGACGCAAAATTTTATTAGTTACCTAGGGATACCTTAAACATGAATTTGTAACACAAATCAGTAATGGTGAAAACGCACTCTCATCATTAAGAAAAGCACAGTGCCGATATTTAAATCAGTGGCATTGAATGAAAGAAGCTGAAGCCTCCTCCTACTCAAATTTTAGCTCTCCTGAATGCAGCAGAAAAACTAAATTCAAGAGAAATATGCCCAGTTAGTTAGTTAGTTAGCTAGCAACCATAAAGTTATCTGAAAGGGTGCTTGTCCAAGTACGAGATGAAAATCTACAAGTTGAAGTTGAAAGGGCACTAGAAAGGCAAATACGAACACTAATCAATTTGAATAAAATGCGGTTTGGATTTATGCCAGGAAAAGGAACAGTAGATGCGATATTAATTGTGAGGAGAATGCAGGAGGAATATCAAAAGAAGGACAAGAGGTTGTATATGTGTTTTTGTTAATATGGAAAAGGTTTTTAATAGAGTGCCAAGAAAAGTGATGGAGTGGGCCACGAGAAAGAAAGGTTTATCAGAACTAATGGTTCGGGCAGTTATGAGGTTGTATGATTGTGCAAGGACAACAGTGGAATTCGAAGTAAATGTTGGTGTACATCAAGAATCTGTGCTATCACCACTATTGTTTGCTATAGTTGTGGACGTTATTACAAATAATGCAAGAAGGAGTGCGGCTAATGAATTGCTCTATGCAGATGACCTTGTTCTCATGAGCGAAACCATGGAAGACTGAAAAGAAAGATTTTGGGATTGGAAGGATGCACAGGAAAGTAAAGGTTTAAAGGTCAACACCACAAAACCAAAAGTGATGGTTAGCGGGTCGGAAGGAAAACTGTTGAAAAGCAAGATAGATCCATGTGGAGTTTGTGGAAGGAAAGCAATGGCCAGTTTAGTGTTATGCACAAAATGTGGAAAATGGGTTCATGGCGGATGTACAAAAATAAAGAGAGTTGCCGCTAGGTTGGCAATGCATTTTGTTTGCTCGAGATGTAGAAGAATAATGGAAGGAACTATGGATTCGATCGAGTAGTTGTGCGATAAAGTGGAGACAGTGAATGGATTTTTGTTATTTGTGAGACTGACTAAATTCTAGCGGTGGTTGTGAAGCGGCAGTCACAGCAAGAGTAAGAACCAATAGGGTAAGGTTCAGGAATGTGGAGAGTTATTGCTTGGAAATTGGTTTCCTCTGAGGATGAGTAGTAAAGTTTATCGCTGTTGCGTAAGATCAGCAATACTGTACGGAAGCGAGGAATGGTGTTTAAAAAAATGAAAAAGCAATTTTAAGGAGAACGGAGAGAGAGCTATGGTGAGAGCCATGTGCGGTCGGAAAGTTGTAGACAGAAAGACGATTGAAGAACAGATGGACGTGCTGGGCTTGAAGGAAACTATAGACTGTCTAGCAACAGCGAGTGAAGTTAGATGGTATGGACATGTGCTGAGGAGGGAGACGATAACGTTTTGAGGGCTGCTCTGGATCTTCAAGTGAGTGACAAAAAAAAGCGAGAAGGACCAAACAGACCTGGAAGAAGCAAGTGGAAGAGGAGACAGAGAAGATTGGTTTGAAGAAGGGGGATGCCCTAAATTGAGCAAAGTAAAGAGATGGAGTGCTAGCAATTGCAGAAGGAATGGGGTGAATCGGCCATCTCTGCTAAGGGACAATACCGGATAAAAACTGAATAACTACTACAATTACTACTCAAGTCTGCAAATCCAAGTCCAATGCCATGGTAGAAATACACCTCAAGGTGGTTAGCGGCAGCTGTTTGCTAGACAGTTGATCAATGGTTAAACTTCATTAATCAGGTGGTTGGTGACAGACGCACATCCGCCCGGTGGTTAGTGATGTACATACACTCGTTACGTGTTAAAAATGCTTGCCGAAATAATTTTGTTGAGAGATCAAAGAACTTCGGTCAATTTGCTTCTAAAACAGTTCTACTTTCAGAGATCCAGTTTTTAAAATGAAGTTGACCTCTCATGTTCAGGTAAGCAGCAGGTCGTCAGCATTTTGTAGTTTGCATATTAGAGACTGACAACTTTGCGTGGTTTTGTGCTTGATGTAGACTAGACTAGACTCTGTAAACTCGAATCAAGTTTAGATGCGACGTCATAGTTACCGCGCATTAAACAACCACCCAGCACAATAAGACGATGATCTCACGATTGACCGTTCAATACCTGCTTGGAGTCTGCGTTTTGCCCGCAGAAAAGACATTTTGTGGCTATTTTCCTGCTCGTTTGCAGTGCTGGTGGTAGAAATACATTGTTTAGGCAGTACTGTTAACTCTAAAGCATATCTATAACTACTACAAAATTAACTGTCTTATTTATAGCTGGTTGACCGCGTACTGAGCCAAACTGCAGCTGGAATAATCCACATTGTGTCTCCGGTAGATGGCACTGTTGTGTCGAGTATGGCTCCTCCCAGCTCTTACATCACTTTATCGTGGCTGCAAACTCCGAGGCTGCCCGTGAGCGACCTCACACAAAGCGAAAGCCGCACATCTCACGATGACATCACGGTGACGTCACGCGTTCTTGTAGACGCGGTTTATTCTCTTCCGCTGGAAACTATATTTGCGTTATACGATGGAGATACTCTGGTCAAGGCATCGACGACCAACAATCCTGCCAAGCTTCAGAGAATTTGGAAGTTTGAGCTCGGTGAGTTATGTATGAGCGCTGATGTCAAAAAACCTGACTTGGTTTCCCGTGCGATCATACCAACTACCTTTAAACAGTAATTTCCAGCTCTCCTGTTGAAGCAAGCAATAAAGAATCAGTAAGAAGACGAACTTTCAGCACACTACTTTTAGGAGCTTAGCACTTTTATGTGTCCTAATGCATTCAATGAAATGCCGCGTTATCTCACTATGACGTCATTAACGCCATTATTTTGCAGAGAACGAATTATCTTGTTTATGTTTATACGAATACGTGATTAATGTCATACAATTGCAATCTACGTGGAAAGATGTGAAACGCGGAACGAAAGTATCTCGAAAGTTCCTTGACACGCCAAGGTCAACGAAGGCTATTTATGATAAAATTGAAAATATTTAGCGAATATTAATCGTAGGACTTTAATTGGTAAAAATGCTTTAGACGGTACTGTCTTTGCTGTCATCGAATTGTCGTAATTTTGTAGGCTGTGGCCGTCTGGGCTGGAGTAGATATTTTGAGCAAAGATTAAAGATGAAAACTTTTTTTGATTTACGTTCCGGGATGGTCTATTTTTGTAGCCGCCGTGAATGATTTAGAGGTAATTGAACTGGACTTCGCAACAAAATGTGCAGAGTGCGAGTCTCCATAAAACTGCCATTAGTTGAGAGGGGCATCCGGAATTTAAAATGCGTTGCTCCACCAAAAGTTCTGGTTCGGAACCTATTATGTGGTGGTAGATGTACACTAAATTAGCACGCTAGACCTTCAAAAACCCCAGACAAAAGAACGCAAAAAAGACTTTTTTTTAGCTGCTAATAGCTCCTGCGGTATAGTGGTACATACACTGAGCACCATTTTATTCATCAGGTATCTGGTAGTGCCGCGTGCCCCAGCTAAAAGTCTGGTTTCAAAGCGAGCTTGTAGTGGTGGACATACACTAAATTAGCACGTCTAAGTCTGCAAAAACGTGGGAAAATTACTGTTAAATCGACTTTTTAGCTGCTCATTGGCAACATTTCTAGTTCTTTCATTTGATGCTGTATACATCAATGTGTCTCGAAAAGTTTTGGTACATAGAGTTCTTTAAAAAGTTTCAGTTTACTCTAAAAGAGCGTTTTCAGTATGTTTTGAGGGTGATGTTTGTTACCAGGCTCCTTTGCTTCAATATTTGCATTATTCCCTTTCATCCGAGATAAATAATTTATTGGTTGCATTGCAGGTACAGCAACCGGACGATATTGCTCGCTGGCAGGAAGGATGGTTGCATTGTAAACATCGATATGTTTAATGGAGAGATCCTCTTTTGCATTGATGCGCACGGTTTGAAAGGAGTGATTTCCCTCATTACGAATGTACCAAAGGACCAAGTCATCAGTGCAGGCAGAGGTGGTTGCTACAAATATGTTGTGATGAGGAAAGCAATTTCCAAAAATTTTATTTAATAAAAAATTTTTTTGTTTGAAAACGTTTTGTTGTGACGTCAAGAAAACGTTTTGTTGCGACGCCATTGACGTCTTCTAATTGTTTACAAGTTGTTTTATGTGTCACTGTAAAGCCTGAGGTCGTGGAAGAACTCAGTGACCACTTTTTTCCAGACAACATTGTCAAAGTTTGGCGGATGTTTCCGAACACCAATGAACCTCTCGGCCTTCTGATGTCCTTCTACTGTGCCCATGTCCCTGTCCATCTGGCTGTGGCTAGTACCAGACTGGCGGTCGCCTTCCAACAGCCGTCCACAGCGACATACACAGTTGTGATGTACGATTTGGAAACTAAACGTGAGTTGACTATATATTGAATATTTATTGGTGCAAAAGTGGGAAGTGGGAACCCAGCTTGTCGCAAGACTCAATTCATTTACTGAGGCCCACCAATGGCAGACTTTGTTATTACAAGTTGGGCTACTAGTCTATTTATGGCTGGTTCGAAGCAGACCATCTTTGATCTCAACATTCAGTTTGTCTCGCTTGAATGCTTATCTTGCCATGTTGAGATAGACGTTTTCGATCGTTCCTTTTTCCAAAGAAGAGAGTTGATTAGCAACTAATGTCCGTCAGCCGGACAAATTATTCCTGCTAATTCTGTTGCCCAAACAACCAAGCTTGATTTCTCTCTCCAATTTTCAGTCTGCCGTTAAAACACTGCCTCTGGTATAATTCATATACCACAATCTCACGTTTTTAGAACGTTACGACCATTCGCCCGATTACGATCACGTAGACGACTTGGTGGGTCTGTCTAGTTGTCTACGTCTCAAACTTTTCGCCTCCGCCAGTCGAGATGGCACAATTCGTATATGGACCAATGATAACAGCCTAGTACGGTGAGGATTGTTGTTGATTTTGCTGTTAACCGATCCCTTCGGAAGGAAGCCATTCAGTTGAAGCATAGGTGAGAACGCAACGTAGAAAAACTTTGCTAGTTAGAGATGAAACTTTTTGACTAAGTCTCTTGATATTTCAATTTTAAGTCATATTCAAAACATTCAAAAGTTACTCAATGATTAAAAGTATGTTTTTACTAAAAGTCTTTGACAGTATTAAATAAGAGAATTATTATTTGAATCTACTTTTCGATTACTTCTCTTGATACTTAATAAGTGATACGGATAATTATGTGACTAGGCATATCTCTAGATGGATCATACAATAATTGCTAGTTGAAGCATCAGCGTCAACACTACTGAAGCATTTTTAAAATTGATGTTATTAAAATAACCATTGAAGGTATTGCCATTAGCAATGCTCTAGGGTGGCGTGAGATGTCGTATGAATACTGCCATTAATTTTACTGTTTAATCGGGCCCATGGAGTGCTCCTAGTAATGACAAATTAGCGTGACAGCTATATTGACCACATATGCTTTCTGTTTAAAATTCTCGTCATTACAACTCTAGATTTAGACTCAAGCCCTTCACTGTAGGCTTTCGCAAAACCAATATCAAAAATCTAGACAATTGGCTTTTAATACAATTGCGATTTATTTTGTCGTCACAAGTGTGCTAACTGTTTGAACACTTTGCATATTCATGTTCAAGTTTGTAACGGTATAATCTTAGCATGGTCTACACTGTGACCGAGCGCGGCTTAACTCTTTGTTTGTTTTTTTTGGCTCAATCGGAATCCGTGGATGACTGGCGACTGAGCCAAAATAAAACAAAGAGTTAAACCGCGATTGGCTTCCGTGTAATTTAGGTTTTTGACTAAGCTTGTCAAATAAGTGTAGTATCAAGGATTTAAACTTGCTCACCCGATAAAACAGATGTCTATGAAATAACTCAAGCTTTTTTGTAAGCTATCTACGGCAATGAAGCAAAAAATCAAGCACAGTTTTTGCATTGACGTTCGAATAAATCCTGCTTTGCGTACAGTTTTGACTGTGTTCATCGTCATACACTTCCAGTGAGGCATAAAACTTTTAACAAATTATGTTTATTTTTGTAGTTAGGTGTTTTGAACCAAAAAAGTTTTGTAATTATTGCGCCAGCCAAAAGGTGTCAGTAAATAGGGTATTGTGACATCACAGTCTTAAAGTTCGGCCACGCTGTTTTAAATGCAGAAAGTAAAATCTCCAGCAATGCAAAACACAATACCTTTATGCAAAACTCATCCAAATTTCAAATGGTGCTACCATTTTTTTCAGTTGGAGCAAACTCTTCATAAAATACAAATTGATCGATGCATTGGCATTTTAATTCTTTAAATGAGCCTAGGGTTACTTTATTGCATCAACTTCTACTTTACAGAGTTCTTAAAGTTAATGACGATCCAAAAAGTGTTGAATTTTGCAATCAAAGAGGCGACTTGATGGCTGGATTCGATACCAACATCCACATTATCCGGCATCCTAACTATCTACCCAGAATCTATCTCTATCGGATGTTTTGTATGCAGTTTCCAAAGCAGGAAAAAGAAGATACGGTTCCATTGGAAGAAAACATCCTTCAATTTTTAAACCAAGAAACCGTTCGAAAAATGAAGAACGCGAAGTCGTCATATCTCATGTTAGCGCAAGTGTAGTGATTATGCTTTTGCAAAAGTGCTGAAGTCCTGGTGACACCGTTTTAAATGTCCATAGTCATATATGATAGATCAGTCATAGAAAAGCTCTGCTGTTATTCATAACTTAACATGTGTTTGGACCTGCTTCGGAGTTAACAGTACTGTCGGCATAGTAAATTCTCTCTACAAATACCGTAACCAAGTAGGATAAATTCCCTTAAAGTGCATTTCTGTGGGCACAACTTTTCATCTCACTGCTGCATTGCCAGGCGCGGGAAGAAAGCTGACTAGGCTTTCAAAATTTTGTTATGACTCAAGCAAGAATCGAACTTGAACTAACGATTCCGTTTCAGAGTCGCGCATGAATGGGATCCTCACACGGCCGAAGAGCGAGCGAAACTGGAGCTGGAGAGGAAGGACAAGGTTGGGGCGTACGCCCATTATGTGGCCCGGGAATTCGAGCTAACGCAAATCAAGGACGGAGGCATGAAAGCGAAAACGCCGTCGAGAAGATCTACCAAGAAAACTCGGTCCCGCGCTTTCCAAAAATACCTCGACTTGTTCTACGACCGACCAAAAAAAGTTCACGTTAGTTGCTTTTCTTATATGTAAAACATGCCATGTGCTCCACTGGGTGTATATATCAAGTTGTTATAGTTTCTAACGCACTTTCTTGTTTCTTAGGTTCCTGATGAAGATGATTTTAATCCCGATCCACCTCCGGTTCGCCTCCCAAGTAAGTCCAACACTTGATGCATTAGAAATAAATACCCAATCTGTTCTATAGTAAAGTGTGGTTCATTTCTTCCTCTGGACGAGGGAGCAAAGTTCTGAGGATTGTTTAGAATATATTTTTCTCGATTTTTCGAAACCATATGTGAAGTGGTAAACATACACTATAAATCAGCTCGTGTAAGCTGGCGAAAAAGCGGGAAAAAACGACGTGAAATCGATTTTTTGTAACTTTATTGACGTTTTTCAGCTCCTGAAGTTTTTGTGCAAGAAACAAAAATAGGATTCTTTCCTCCTATAAAGTCCGCTAAGCCGCTGAAGGATCTTTTGGAAGAAGGAATTGAGAAAGAAAAGGTAGAGTACGATGTGAAACTTGAAACGAAACGAGTTCAGTCCTCTGGTGAAACATCTTGGCGTCGTTATTTCCAATCTTTCATAGCCTGGTTTCCAAGTCGTCTGTGATCAATAGCTACTGTAGTTTCCTATTTCGTTGTTGTAGTGAGTCAAACTCTATAGAGTACATGTTGAAAAAAAAATTGCTTGAGCACGCTCGAGCGAAGCGTGCGGGTGGAAAGCGAGTTTCGGAGAAAAAAGTAAATCACGTGACGCATTCGTGAGATCATTTTATTCTAGAATTATCCCTCGCAATCAGGTTTATGGTCAAATTGAAGCCATACAAAATTACGTTTACATCACAGACTCCACCTACCTGCCTCCGTTTCCACCCATACCACCCTGTTTTGCAATGTCTCCTACAACTTAATATCTCAAACTAACTTGTTTCGCACAAGCATATTGGCACTGTAAATAGTTTTTATTTCCAGCACTTCACGGATTCCGGTCCTAATTATGAAACGGATCAAAAATTCATTATTCCTCCTTCCGGATTTATTCCCAATTCTGTTCTCATCAAGCTTCTTTGGCCTCAGGACGAGGTCAAAAAGTTGGAGGAGGATGTGTACAAACCTCCGGTATTATCCGATGAACAGATGGAGATGCTGCAGCACATGGAGAAAGTATCATCAGAGGTACATGTGTGCGCGCGCGTGCCTGTGTGCATGTGTTGGTATGAGAATGAGGTACCGGTATGAGTCATAGTGTCTCATGATCATAATCTTTTTCTCTTGAAAGACTCGATGTATCTTCCTGCTCACAAGGGGTCCACCGGTGGTCTTAACAGCCATTTCAACTTGCATCTCTATTTTGGGATTCAGTTTCCACCAGGTTCTTTTTCTGATGTCATTGGATATCAGTTTTATTCTCTTCTTCTTTGGTCTACCAATCTTTTTGCCACGAACACGAGTTTTTCTTACCACAGCCGGTGCGTTATTTTCACTAATTTTTTGCACATTAGCGTACCATGACTATCGTTGGCTTCTTGTAACTTTTGTAATACTTTCATGCTTTTAAGGATACATACTTTCATGATACATAATTTTCGTGACATATTTTTTCGTGTGTGTCATTGTGTGTCCGTACCATTTTAGTGTCACATGTTTAGGCTGTGCAGCAGCAGAGTGCCGAGGATGAAGATGGGGAGGACGAGAGAGTCATCTTCATGGACTCAGATGGGGAATCTGATGATGTCAAGTTTATGACGTATGATGACGACGACGACGACACAATTGAACCATCAGGTAAGCGAAGAAATTCTAGAACTTTTATCCTCGAAAAGTTTCGTGAAACCGTTGTGGCATGGTGGGAACGTTGTCTCCTAGACTTGAGATCGCGTGTATTGGTATTTCACTATCTACAAAAGCATCGTTACTATTCTTCAGAAAAACTCAAGAATGTTTAAACTTACTTGCTGATCGAACTCCGATGCCGAAAAAGGTGCTAGAGGTAGCAACGGCGACGTACAGTGGTCGTTAGTAAAATCCCCTAGCTCATGAGAAAGCAGAATATTATTTTGCTCCGGTCATGATATTCATGAACTTTCCTTCTTTTCCTCGGCACAAAGGAGCATATAAAATTCAGCTGAAGATTGCGATTTAAAATTGGGGGGCAGCCGTTATCTGTTTTTTTTTACGACATGCAGGGTGAGCAGGTTCTGCAAGAATATCTTGAACAATTTTATTTCTTTTTTTCAGCTGGAAAGTCGAAGAAATTTCCCCACAAACCGGGCACCATTAAAGAAAAGAAAGTCGAAAAGAAGGGCTCATCGTTCCTTGACAAAATGAGAAAAGCTATGGAAACGCCTCCGCCACCTCCTAAAGACCCCACACCTCCCCCGACACCCCCACCTCCTCCAGGTGCATACATGTTTTTGTTTATTCTACTGACATAGCATTTGTACCACGCGGCAATTTCCCCTACTTTCTTGCACTGCATGAGGTAAAAATGCACTGTGCCAGTGTTATTAATAACTCCGAAGCAAGTTTGAACGCAACTTGTGTTATTTATTCAATTGTCAGCCACTGGCTACAAGTTTAATATTTTTCAGAACCAAAATTAAAACCCCAAACGAAACCCACCAAGCCGCTTGTTCGTTATGTATCAAGGCCTCCACCGCCGAAAGAACCAAGTCCCATTCCTCCGACACCCCCTCCACCAACCCCTCCGCCTCCCCCACCCCCACCTGCTCCGAAATTTATGATTCAATTTGAAGGGTTGCCCTGGTACGAACGTCATAAGGATTACGTGAAGCAGGTAGGGAATCACCTAAGTTGATACTAGCCAGCGACAATTTTTACAGTTTGCGTATTTAATCAAACAAACGTTGACCAACTTGTTGTTTTTGACATTAGACCTTGTTACATGTAATTATACATTGTTTTGCATAGAATTTGTTAGTAAGTAAGCTTGAAACTAAGCAGGTTGTGAACCACGGGCTTTTCGTCCTGATCCCACTATCTTTCCTTTGTTTCATGGTTACCACGTCGTAGTTGTTTATGATTGAAAAGATTTCCGTATTTCTCATGATTGAGATCTTGTGCGACATCTCAGCTACTTTAAAGTCGCTGTAATTTGACAACTTACTATTTATTTCCACAAGCAATAGAGCTTTGATTGTCTGGCGTTAATTTCAGCTGATCAGCAGTGAAGCTGGCGTTTGATCTCATGTTAGTCTTGGAATCATTGCAATAGATTGTAATCATTCCTTGTATTATCTCTATTTTCAATCACAGGACATCTTTGTCGCTTTAACACAGAATAACTTGTGTTTAAACCCGCTTCGCAATTATCACTACTGCTGGAACAGTGTATTTCCACCCCAACGTTTAGTCAAAAAAATATTGGCAATTGTCTTTTCCAAGAGCAACGATTTTTTTAGCACCCCCAGCAAGAAAGGGATTACAGCAATTTCCCGAGCTTGGCTGTAGTATGCGTGCTAGAAATGTGCTGTTCCATGTGTTAATGTAAAGATTTCTATGCGGCTAAAGGATGGTGATGCCACATGTAACAACTTTCCGAAAAGGAAGATTGGTTACGAAGATGTTTGTTTCTCAGAGGTTGGACGAACCTGCCACTGCACTTCGTTTCTTCAACGTCGTGTGCGATCTACTCGGAATATCAATTGATTGGGATCATCGGAGTGCTATTGCTGACGCGCTCCTGTTGCTGTGGCAACAAGAAAACATGTCAAGCAAGCGTCACGTGGTCCCAGCTCTCACGTCAATACTCAACGCGGCAGTGCCACCTAGTGTAAAGGTGATTACGTAGAGAAGACACGATATTCTGACGCTTAGTTATCCAGAGTTGATGTGATGTAGACCTGCTACTAACCACAAGCTTGTGCGATTATTCTTGTCGTTATAATTAGTATTACTGTAAAGCACAATTGTGTCTTTCATTCCGTTCTTACATCCTATGTCTGCATCAGCTTTCTTGAAATTTCTGATCGTAGAAACTTGGGGCAATGATCAATTGCTTTTGCGGGGTCAGAGACGTCACGATGGCGACATCACAGAAAAATATATTCTGAAATCTTCATATGCTAACTTCAGAAAGCAGTTTTGGTCTCAAACAAAAATCAGTAAGCCACTTTACATATTTCAAAAAACTTTACTTTTCACTTTGTTAAAATGAAGTCCATATAAACGATTTTTATGGAAAATTGCTTTTCTGTTTTCTCAAAAAGTTTTTGGTCTCGAGATCCGGCTGATAGCTTTCCAGGTGATACTTGGTAGCATTTTTTGATGCAACGAAATTCACTGGAAATCAATTGCCGTATCATCGCAATTGACGATTGATTTCTGAAGCGCTAATTTTTTTGATTTTGTTTCGCAATGCTTCTCTGCATTAAATCTGTCTGGTAGCAGAAAGAAAGTTTAAACGAAGAGAATGGGGGTGGAAAGTTTTTTCGACATGAATGAAGCGAATTAACAGATGTAGAATGAAGACCAGTTTTTTGGTTCACTCAAACTTTTGGTTAATAATTGCACCTTGTGTGCAGATTTTTGACAGTGTTTGAAAATAGTTCAAAAAGCTCAAGGGTGACTTCAACCTTTTAGATTCTCGCATCCTTGGAAAAGAGTGTAGTTTTTTAGTTTGGATGGTTCCAGAAAAAGTGATAGTTATACAACTTATAATAACTTAAAAAGGCGCAACTTTAGTGTAAACGGATTGTTCATTGCTCCCCTCCTACTTATGCGTCTGGGCTTCACAATTTGCTGATGCAATTTTTTCCTAATCTGCATTTTCACAATATTTTCTACGGGTGAATATTCTTGCTTTAGCAAAAATCCCCGATTCTGTTGTCATTCTTTCAAGAATGAAATCGGTAACTGACAATGATTTGCTTGAACCTTTTTCATTTGAAAACGTATATTTTCAGTATTTACGTATGCAGTCTAATCTAACTTTCATCATCTTCCGTTTGTGTTTTCAATTCAGAAGGCTTGGTGTTTGTCTCTGCTACTAGATATCTACCTGTTTATGCTAGCAGGACCACCGGTCTAATCTAATTTTGTTGTTGTTGTTGTTGTGGTTACCCCTCTTCTTCCTCGGGATGGAGGTACGGCACGAACGGCAATCCAGCTTCACACCGTCAACCTATTGAATTAGGATAGGGGAAAGGTGGCAGCCCATTTCGAACCAGTCGTGAATGAGTGGTAGTTTCACTACCAACAAGGTGGATTGCCATTGGTGGGTACCCAAGAGTCCCCTTTTTACGACATGCGGGGTGAGCAGGAATTTTTGCTTTTTGATATTGCGCGCGCACTTATCATAGGTATCTTTTTGTATTATTTATTGTAAGAACTAAGGTAGATATCTTTTCGTGGTGCAGCGCTTGCAATCATACCTCATATTTTTACTTTTAGCTGTAGGCTACGTAGCAGTGTAGATAGGTAAACAATTTTCGAAAAAGATAAGTATTGTGCTTGATATGCCTACTACCTATTAATCTACTCCCTATATACTTCCTACAGCATAAGTGGATATTTTAAAATGTTTGTCTTTTAATTAAAAAAGGCAATATTGGCCTCCAACAAAGGCAGCAGACGACTAATCGTTTCGAAAGAACTGCACTTTTACAGAGGAGTTGTATGACGTCATTATTACATCATGATCAGCCGTGGTAGTGTCTGCTGGCACAACACGTAGGCTGTTTGCAAACAAAAACTTTGCGTGTCATAATTTTTTTGCGTATGACCAGTTTTCAATTATGAAGAAATGGTACTGGAACCAAGGAATTGGGAGAAAATTGCAACGAAAACGGTTAATGTTGGAGGAAGATACACGCAAAAAAATTCTTTTTGTAAACTTGTTACAAAACTTAAACCACTCAGCACTAATGCGTGAACACCTTGCGAATCAAGCGAATAAGTTAACACAGCCATTGGAAACTTTTTGTTGGAGGTCGCATTTCACTGGAGTAAACTTTCGATGCACTTATATAATGGAAGTCGCAATGTTAAAAAACATTGATTTATAACAACTTTTGTTACTGTTGTCACAAATGCTTCTCAGCTGAAAACTGCTAAACTCAACATTCTTTACCTCAACATCACTGGCGAGAGCTTGCTGCTGGCTTGTCAGTTTGCTGAAGCAAGGGAACTTTAATTCTTCTCTTTTAAAAAGTGATCCTCTTTGTTAGGATCCATCGCAATTTCTTTTTCTTCGTTCCGCTCTCAAGCTCTACCAAACCGTCTCTGGCGGATCGGAGGATTTCGTGATCGAATTGATGACAGAATACCTGGAGGTGGACAACACGCATCGAGCTTACATTAAAGGCTTACTTATTGAACAGGGGTTGCAGGTAAAGGAGTGCTTAGTATTATGATTATTAACCGGTCGTAAGAACACTCTTTACAACTATACTTGGAAGAATTTGTGTTCAGATCTGGATTGGAGTTGCCAGTACTGTACATTTCTACCTAAACCACTGGAACCAAACCTTGTATAAAATATCTCAAGTCGTTTCGTATGATTTTAAGAAAAGGTTTGGGCTCTTGGTGGAAAGCTACGAAAGTAAAAAGCATGCTTCAATGCTGCGGGAGATGAAACTGAAACGAGTTAAAAGCAAAACTGCAGCCCAAATGGAGACTCTGGATGTCTGGCTCTATGGTGAGCAGAAGACAACTCTCTAGAATCTACTTTTTGTGGCAAGGGCAGCGGGGGCCAATAAGGAAAATGATGACCCTTTATGATTAGTAAATTTATTTAAACTTCATTTGTTAAATTCAGTTCATTGAAATTCCAATTATTTTCATCTTGTTCACTTCTTTGGTTACGGTTTGCTCTTGCGTACTTGCTACACGTTCGCTGGAGATTTTTTGTTTTCACCAAAAAACACCAGCGTGCTTTTAACTAAAAACAATTCGCCGGCTTACGCTTGGGTGTGCGAGAGCAAGCTATGTTTAAAGATCAGTTGAACAGATTTGTTGTGGTTCATGCGTAGTTTTTCATGTTTGTTTGTTAACGTTTCTGTTGTTTTTGCAGGATCCTCATCAGTATTTAAGCAAGGAATTGGAATCTTGGGAACTGTGGCAGCTAGATGAAGCGAGACCAATGAAAACGCAACTTAGGGAGATGTCAGAAAAATGGATGAACGATTGGAAAGTGCGATTTCAGGTAATTGTGTTTGATTCCCAACAATCCTAAATTTTGTGCGGTTTGATTCGCAACAATCGTAATTTTGTTCGGTTTGATTCTTTGCTTTTTCTATGTTGTTGTGACAGCTACCCTCAGAGTTTTTATAAACCTCACCACCTACATCTACTGTACTTTATCTAACCCAACTGGTTTAATTCCAAGTCGCTTAGAGAACTCAACAATTTAAATTGCATCGTTTTCTTTCAATTTTCTTCTTCAATTATATTAGAACCACGTTGAGAGCACGATCGAGCAATTGAAACAAGGAAACGTTCAAGCGAAAGTGAGGAGGTCCGGTCTTAGTAAAACAGCGGAAAGCGGAAAACGAGTTCATTTTGAGATCAATTACATGGAAGGAATGGCGAAAGCAGGAACTCCGATTGAGGTAAAGCTATGAGTTTGATTTATATGACGTTAAGATGAATCGGTCTACGAAGTATATAACTTTTATGCTTAATTTGCTTGATTCTCAAGTGTTTACTTACAATTTTTTCACAGGCCTTGTATTTGATTGACTGCTTAGAAATGATTAACATGGTTTATGTAATTGATAGGTGTTGAATTACTTTTGCGAAATGAAGTTGGAAGAGGAAATGGAGAAGACAAGGCTGGCGAATTTAAAACCGGAACCTGCCAAGAACACCGTCCTGGTGCTGCCTAAGCTGGAGGGTAGACAGGTAGGAGGATGGGGAGTTTGGTGTTTTCGATGTAGCTGAACCGCTAAGCAGCTCATCTCAAACCGTCGTCTTTATTTCTCACCACGCAACAACAGTTCAAACTCAAAAACACATTTGTCAAGTCAAATGGACGGGTGCATCAGATGTCTTTCAACAAAATGTTAGAGTACCACAGAGCTAAGGTCACGTGACCCTATGCAATGTAAAATATGTTGCGCGGAGGGAGGGAATTGATTTCAGGAAGGTTCAGTCTGGGGAAGAAAAGTCTAAAATCGCTTCAGGCATTTTGTACAGCGTAAAAAAATCCGGCTTCTCGAATACATTTTGATTTGGGTGGCCGATTTTACTTTCCTTTTTCTCGCGTTTTGGCAGACGTAGGCGTGCTGGTTCAGGGAATATCTACCGCTGCACACTTGCTTTTGGACCAAACTTTTTGGTGGAGCAACGCAGCACTTAAAATTCCGCGCATGCCCTTCCTGGGGAATAAAAATGATGCGTGAATGGAGTTTCGAGTTGCAGATCTTTCCTTCCAGTCTGCAACCATGGCGGCTACTATGGCGGATACCCCATTTTTGATCTGGTTAGTGAACATGGCAGAGCATCGCTTGTTTACAGGCGATCCGCATTGTTACTTGCGTCGTGTCACGAGCCTGTCCGATCGTACGTGTGTGTCATACAAACTTTTTTTTACTTTCGCCAAAATCCTTTTCTGCTAGATGCATCGGAAGTGATTTTGTTTCCTTATTGGTCGATGACTTCGCCATAATTTTGTTAAACTACAAGATATTTTGTTCTTGTAGATCTTTCATCTAAACCCTATAAACCACAACTATTTATATCTGTTGTAGATGCATCATATCCCCACGCTTCGTTGCTTTTCACTGTATATAATTGAGTCTTCTGAACAGACTTTTCCCATTTGATGCCGCACTTTTTCTTACTTAATATGGTTGGTTGGTTTACCCCTCCGTTTCCTTGGGATGGAGGTACGGCGCGAACGGCAATGCAGGTTCACACCGTCAACCGAATTGAATTACGCTAGGGGAAAACTGGCAGCCGATTTTGAACCAGTCGTGAATGCAAATTACTGAATGGTAGCCCAACCACCAACCAGGCGGAATGCCATTGCTGGGTACCCAAGAGTCGCTTTTTCACGACATGCGGGGTAAGCAGCTTCACAATTCTAACCTGGTGAAGCACGGGTATTTTCTTACTCGCTCGTTAAATTCACTCAGGCGGGCAATGAAACACGATTCTTTCAGCCGAACGGACGTCAAATGATGTTTAATTTTATTTTCTGCGGTGTTTTATTCGCAAAAAACGTTAGAGTTCCTTTTCACTGCGAACCACCTGAAATAATCTTGTTTAAAATCTGATTTGGAAGACGGTTGATAGGAACTGTTTCCATGGCGTCATCTGTCGAAATCACGCAAAATCATTATCGCGTTGCGCCTTTGATATGGTTGCACGTTTTCATCATCCGATCACCGGAAGACCTTAACAGTTGTTCATGAGACATCCGGTGTTCATGTCTGTGTTGTGGTTGCCGGCACCGCTTGGCAGTGCATTTCTACCATAACCAAGCAGGAAAATTGCTGCAAATTGTCTTTTTCAAATATACACCTACGCAGGTCACGAACTCGAAACCGCTCGACTTCAAGCCAGCGCCTTGCGTTGCTGACTAACACACGCCACACAATTAAATTAAGATTCGAGTGGGATAACATTATTATGATACTTTCCGCCTGATTGGTTTTACCTCTATTTTATAGAAGTTGCATTTTATTTCATCTTTTACCACTCTAATCCACAATTGTAATTAAAATGTAACGGGATTTTAAGATGACTGCAAATAATTCATTTGTAAATCTAATAATTCCAATTCTCAATTACCTGATTTCTTGCTGGAGCTACTGGAATCTTTCCTCTGTTACACTACATTTTTTCTCTCTGATGACCCTACTTTACTCGTACGAGCTGGACGGTTACTTTCAAGGGCCAATATTAACAATTGCAATCTATCAGCGTAATCTGGAGCGTTTTCTGTGGTTTAGTGAAAGCGATGACTTTCCTGAGGATTATTTCAACTAGCTAAAGTGCTTTGCCAAGAGCGCAGCAACCTAGAACTCTTGTAAACATTGAACTTCCAATCGCGAGGTGATTGCCTTGCTAGCCCGAGCTGTCATTGATCAAACTTCTTTTAGGCGATTGTGCGGCTCGGAGAAATGCACACAGCGCGGCGTGTTCGAGAGCGGCAGGAGCTCGCAGCTGAGTACAAATTGAATCCGCTCATGCGCCCCTACCCCGACTTGATGGCCCCCTTCACTTGCAAACTCACACTACCCACAAATAGAGTTTACGTCAATCCATTTCCGTGCGAAATAGACAGGTGGGTGTTGGCTGATGTGGTTTATCGCGCTGTGTACAGACTCGTGAGGTAAGTTTTCATCAAGTGAAAGGCCATAACGCGTCAGTCGCGGAATCGCGTCATGAGAATGACCTGGTACGTACATTTCCACCTTCGTCCTATAGCTCTTCAATTTGACATGACGTAGCCACTCATGAGTGCGTCACGAATAGCTTCACGGGATATGCTGAACCACTTTCATAGTTCATCGCCACACATTTTCCTGGATAAATGATGCCCACATCAAATCGCTGCCCACCGATTTAACTCATTTTCGTTGAGCCTTGGTTTTGCCATCAGTTCTTAATCGTCTTTCGTTATAGACGAATTTTGGCGAATTTCCCGAGCGTTTTCTTTGCCGAATGTTCCCAACAAGCAAAACAGGTTTAAAACAATACGAATTACTGATAGCTTTTCGTGAAATACTCATTAATGGTGACGTGACGTCAGAATGGAAAGAGCTAGATTGTACATGATGGGTAGATTGCAAAAGCTTTAAACAAATTATCGTGTTTAAAAATCATTTCTTTGCTTTGTATCAACAATACAAATATTTCTTGCTGCGACATCAGTCAAGTGTCGCAATTGGAAAGTCAATGAGTTTTGTTCAAATAGATCATTCTGTTCCATTATTTAAAGTGCATTACACGTTGAGTTTACGATTGTTAAGATACATCAGTTGTGGTGATAATTTTTTTCCCTTGGTTGGCGCGATGCTAGACTTTCATACGCACAACGCAAACCAACCAGGCACACAATAATTCAGCGACCAATTTAATGGCAATCCACTTTGAACCAATTGTAAATACAGACGGGCAACTTCGAGCATCGAGCTCTTCCATCTTAAAATTTTTTTAAAGCTCTTCAATTTGAGCTCAAAATCTTTGAGCTCAAATCCCATTCGATGTTACCTACGGTGTCGGCACAGTGGATTTTTGTAAGCATTGCAACTTAGGATGGGAAAATGCCATAACGTGCGTTTTTCAACCACAAAACAACGTTGCATCATGAAATTTGAGCGCACAATCATGACCACCTTAAACGGCGTTTTCACAACCCACTTGACTACGAGGCAGACGATAGTCGCCTCTTACTTAATGCTGGGCGAGGTGGTAGAGTGGTTAGAGCGTGCGCTTTGCAGTCGATAGACCTGGGTTTAATCGCCTGGTTGATACATACCAAAACACCAAAAATTGGTGTGTACCGTTTCCCTGCTTGGCGCTCAGCACGAAAGGGATAGTGTGGAGGAAAATCCGGTAAGTTCACTTGTTGTGCCCTTGGGTAAGGCACTCAACGGGATACCCCCATCATTGTGTTACAGACAGATAGCTGAGGTGGCCCAATATGACGAATAAAAGAGTGCACATCGAGCATGAGTTTATACTTAAGAAAGTAGATGTGAACCGGTGGCATCAAGCAGTGGTTTTAACTGCGTTTGATTTAGATTCGACGAATGGACGGACCAATATCAGCCAATTCTTTTAACCCTCCGTTCTTCTGCTCACCAGAAATACTTCATTCCAGAAAGATCATTTGTCCACATGGTGTAATCCGTGACGATTTTTATTTCATTTGTTTTAATTTTTTACTAGATTAGATTCTTTTGTTTACCTGCTGTGTAATGGATTAGGTGATTTTTGTAGCTTTGAAAAAGCTCAACTAATAATGAAATCTGTTCTTGTTATACTTATCGGCAACAATTACCAATATTTAATGTCGAAATGAATGCTGGTGAGTTCATCACCAAAAGTTTGTATTAAAACCATTTTTCAACATTATATTTGGCATCATTAGGTTAAAGCTTTGCCCACCATTTTTATAATTTGTTGCCAAAGATTTGTTTTTTTTTAGTTAAAAGATATAGCAGGAAAATACTCGCTATCTTTTTTTTGATATTGACCAGTCCTTGATGTTTACAATTTAGTTCTACCAAGCAATATTTGATGATGAATACCGATGTATAAATTGCGCTCAAGTCATTGCGAAACACGGAGATATTTATTAGTGATTGTGCAGCTCTACGTATTCCGGAAATGACATATTTACACGCTTGAAATTCTTTCCAATATTTATTAACTGTCGGATTAATTCTCGGTATTATAAATTTTTGTTGGTTTGTTGATAAAGATTTTACTGCAAGACGCGCGTGGGTCGTCAACGGGACAGCTCTGTCATCGCTAATTTATTTTTTTGTCTTTTTGACGCGCTTCTGTGCCAATGAAAATATAATTCCAAATCGTTTGGTCATTGTGTCCTGATGCTCGCGCGCTGCGCAGACAAAAAATATACCTGGCAGTTTAATGCCAGTCCATACATTTGTGGTTCCTTCATTGATCTGATTCTCGGATAGGTTTACCAATACGTTGGTCAAGTTTTTGATGTTGGGATCATCACTTTAATGCGAAACTATGAAAAAACGTCAACTCACCCGGCAACGCCCAAATTTTTATTTTTCTAAAAAAATACCACCACTGCCAAATAATGTGCTTACACACAACAAAAAGATGTCTGTAACCATATTTTATTTAAAGTACTTTTGTTGTAAAAAAAAGAGCTTGGCGCTTGTAGTTACCACTGAACCCATAAGCTCAACTATAAATTTATTGTCTATTATAAAAACGTATTCTAGCAATCAATGTGGAGTGGGGCTTTACATTTTCTGCACTGTATTCTGGTTCTTCAGCAATGTGTACAGGGTGTATCACAAAGATATTCACCCCCGCTAGAGCTCAATCCAAAAGGACTAGGAAAAAAACAAAAATATTGTTATAAATTATATTAAAATAGAAATTTATTCCGTACATTAAATCAATCCTAACTAGTAATCAGTATGACCACCATGGTTTTTTCTAACAGCATCTAATCTTGCAGGATACGATTTAAGAAGATTAGCAAAGATTTCAGGTTCCTCTTTTATTTTAATTAGTTCTTCTGAAATAATAGTCTTTAAGGTTTCCACTGAATTTCTTTCCATGCTAGGAATCTTTAAAATTCTATCTTCAACATGTTTTTTCAGAATAGCTCCCAAGTTTTCAGTTGCATTTAAATCTGGTGATAAACCTGGCCACTGATTGTTGTCAAAGAAATCAATGTTGTTGCTTTTCAAAAGTTGTTGAGTGGCGATTGCTTTAAAACACGGAGCTTTGTCATGAAGAAATGTAACTTCATCAACACTTAGAACATTATTTTTATTTTTTAAAAAGGGTATAACATGCTTTACTAGAATTTGTTCTCGAAAATAAGTTCCATCCCAGCTTTGACCTTTTTCTTTTGTTACCCACATCACTGTTTTGGCTGTGAAGCAAATGAAAACACCGATACAAACAGAGTGCTTAGACTTTTCCCTAAAGCGTATTTCTTCTTCAATATCATCGAGTGACAATGCCCAAATGCGATCATTTTGGTAATTTGGACGACGATCGGCATAAATAAAAAATTCATCACTGGGAGCTAAATGCATGAAATCATTTGCATCCCAATCACGCAGAAGCTCACAAAATGATAGTCGATCTTCTCTATTAAGTTCACTCAATCTTGGCCTAGGAATTTCGTGATGAGGTTTAGCTCCAATACTTCTCAAATGCCTCATAATAGTCATATGATTTCTGGGTTTATCTCGAACACTTTCTAATTCACTTGCCATCTGGCGAAGACTTTTCTTTTCTTTACCAATCATTTCCTTCAAAATTTCTTTTGACTCTTGAGAAAGGACTCCAGCCTTTCCAATGTGTTCTTTTTTCATCTCTACTTCATAAGGATTCTTTTTCCATGTTGCAGATACCCATCTTTCAGATCTTTTCAAAAAATTTGCGATCCAAGGCCTTGTAACAGTACCTGGTTTTTGCTCACTAGCGATTCTGAGACCAATACTTAAAATTCTATCAACATACCTAATTTTTTCATTATCAGCAAAAGCCATAATTATTAAGTATCTGGAAAAAAATGAAAACGTACATTAATTTCTAACAACATAAGCTTCACAATGTGCTATATAGTTTGGTCATACCTATTACCAGTTTGGCTGTAGGGGGGGTGAATATCTTTGTGATACACCCTGTATATGGAGTAAAGTTGCATTTTTCTTTGATGATTTATCCACAGTTAATTGCTGTCGTACGCAGAAGAAAATTCTGTTGATGAGCCGCATGCTTTCAATTTTTTGCATTTTTTTAGATATGCTTCCGCGATAATACGATAAAACCAAAAGCACGTTGTGTTTTTCGGCCTTTTCATGAGTTTTTCTTGCATTTTAGCAGGCATTATCCATGCTTAAAGCAAAGTAGGGGTGCCACCATTTTTTCCTCTAAATAGAATTAGGTTATTGTTTATATTTTCACCAAGTTTGTCAATATAGTCTATGCCCTTATTGCACATGGTAATTTGAAGCAGAAATTATTGTTTTTGGTTTGATAACTGTATCATAATGATTAACCAAAGTTTGTAAATGAATTGTCTATAAGCATCGGATGCTGAAATCATCATGTTGTTTTCATTCCATTGAACGACTGTGATATCAGATGTTGTTGCCATGCAAATGTCGCCGTGTTTAAATTTTTGATAGATTTTGGGGCATTTTATTGTTTTGTTCTATTGTATTAAACCAGTTCCATACAGGTAAACCTTTTTAATAGGGATGAACAGATCAGTGGCCAGGGAGGCAAAGCCACTCCTGAAATTGAGTTGGCATCCCTTGACTTTTTATCTACATGTATTTTGGATAGTAGTTTTCAGGTATACGAAAATATACACTTCAAAAGATTAAAATAACAAAATTTTCGCCTTTATTTTGGATTGAAAATACAAATATATACATTTTTATATAGCAGTAGTTATTAAATCTTTAATCTTTTTTGTTTATTTTTTGGCATTCTTTTTTTTAGAAAAATTGCAAAAAATTGAAAATTCTTGAAAAAAAACAACTAAAAAATATGAATAAAACTATACAATATAATGACAAAAATTGATCATAGGCCTATGTCGCGTATATAAATTTGCGTATAGGCCTATATATACCGGTACGTCATCCGCTGTCAAGTGGTTAAGGAAATCGACCTGTGTTGAGATCAGACTGCGAACTCGATTGATTTTTATTCGAGTTTAAACTGATTTTACATATCCAAGTTTAAGTTCGAGTTCTACATTTGAAGTATTCGGAGTGTTAGTTCGAAATCAAGTTTTGCAAAAAATTACGCCATAAAACGCAAATTTGAAGTGGAGAAACAAGTTACAATAAGCAAACTGCCAATGGTGACACTGTTTCGACCTATCAGGACTCTTCAGTGCAGTTGTTGACCGACAAGAAGCTAGAGACTTTTAATAACGCATAGCTTAGACCGCCACTCTAGTGGGATCTATACTAGATCCACTTTGATGTAAGGTCCGTCAGTACTCTGCGAAGCCGTATCACTCGTGATAAGTTACAATAACTCTCTCAATTAGTAATGCAGATCTTGCGAGCGGTCTTGATTTTAACACCGTTATTTAGGGTCTTGGTCTTGACCCTTAAAGTTCTCAAGGTCTTGAAAATATTCTGGTCTTAAGACCACTGACAAACGTCTAAATGTCTTAAAGACCGTGTTTATCGCTATGATGATTGTGTTAAATCATTTTAGACAAAAAGTTTTCAAAATATTTAGAATGATTAAAATAGAGCGGTAATGTTAATTAATAATAAATCCGAGTCTTTGTTTGGCATTCGAAAAGGACGGATTTTTTCGGGTATGAATATGCGACCGCGAAATACAAAATTGGATAAGCAGCTCTTTTGAGTGACATCGTGAGACAGGCAGAAAAAAATAGAAGCTTTTTGGCAATTCGCAGGTGTGGCTGTGCCGCGGAAAGTTGAAAGATTCTTTCGGATGAGATCGAGAGAAGAACATTGGTTTTTGCTTATCAGCTAATCGACTATTGAGACGTTTGACCATATTTGGGCAAAACAAATCGCTTTTGCAAGGTGGGAAATGTAATCAATAAAACAAAATCAAAGAGCAAACTTTTTTCACAACAATCGAGGTGGCGGTTTGTAACTTATCACCTCCACACTTAAACAAAAACTCGACGATTCCAATGTGCAAGCCATCACAATAAAAAAGGAGGTTTTAAAAAAACGAAGAAGTGTCTTACTTTCAATCAATTAAATATCATCGATTATAGATTAGCAAATATGCTTATTTGTAAATTAGCGTCAGCGCTGGCCGAACGACTTATCGTCCACACAGAAGCACACTCTCTGCTACAATGTTTATTGTTGACTATACAAATATTTTTAAAGCAAAATTACGGAAAAGTCTAAATCGTATTAATTACGAAATCTTTTTGCTTGATCGCCAAGTTTTATTTTTTTTGCTGTGGTGATTGGTGATACTTTGTTTTCATGCTGCATTGGTTTTTAGTTGATCTGATATGACAAAGCGAATTTGACTAAAACCTATGGTATAGCATAGTACAGGGGTGGGCAAACTGCGGCCCACGGGCCGCATGTGGCCCGCGACGAACTTTTGTGCGGCCCGCGAAAGCCTCAAGCAAATAATTAAAAAAATTAATTAATGTAGAAGAACGTGATTGGGTGCATTTTTCTCATTGATAGACTTTGAAAATTAAATGTGCTTGCATTTTCAATTGAATAAAATTACTTTGATTTATTTGAGTAATAATTATTGGTTTTTAATGTTATATTAAATCTAAAATGCAAATGAATTAGAATAGTATACCAATGCGTTCGTTAAAAAGTGCGGCCCTCAGCTAGCTTCCGTGACCGCGATGCGGCCTGGAAGCCAAAACAATTGCCCACCCCCATAGTACAAACACATTTGCCTAATTATTTTTTATTGTTGTCTTATGCTTTTGACAGAATGTTTGTTCATGGTTAAAAGTCGTTGAAGATCAATGAGACCAACGTCCTTTTGCGTAACAAAAGACTTAGACCTTTATGGAATTTAAGATTTAACATACAAAAGCTAGAGTCAACTGGCATAGTCAGCTAGTAGGCTAATTTCGAAAAAAGAAGGGAAAATTTTTGTCTTATTTTGGATCACATTTATGAAGATAATCATTTTTTTTATTATTTTTGGAGACCCCACAGAATTTTGATTAGAATAAGAGATGTATATTTGGTAAGTTTTAAAGATATTTGCTGAGGTTAAGCTTACATGATAATCGTTTTTAGGAGACTTTAATGAATTCAAGTAAAAATAAAATTTTTATAAATCTTTTGAGAGGACGATAGCTTTCTTTGTCCCACTCCACAGCCGCTACTCCCTTGACAAGAGCGAGATTGCTGCTATGTGAACACACTAATACATGCTTGGAATTAAATATACAATAAACTAAAATAAAACAAAACTAACTAAACAAAAATCTAAAAATAAAACAAATTGCAAAAAGCCGAGGTTTGAAGAATAATTGAATTAACTTCTGGCTCCAAAAACTTTCCAAAATCAAAAAATTTATGATTAGCCAACACAGCCCGCTGTTCAAAGCTTACACACTTGTCAAGTTAGTACTTAACAGTAGTAACATTTGGTTTTCAAAATTCGAATTAAAAATGATATAGTCCAGACAAGGATTTGCAGAAAATAAAAGCGTGAGTTCCAAATTGTTTTTATGCTTGCATGCTGCCTTTCAATTCAACAGGCACTAAATTTTAGCGCATCCTTAAGTGCAAGTTTTAACTACTCAAGCAACATTACTTCCTACTTAATCTATTTAGGTAAAAGTAAATGAAATATATTCAAGTTAAAAATACCTCAACAGCCTGTTTCACCTAAGGCGGCTCGTCAAGAGGTAGTTCTTATTCAAATAGAATGTAAAAGTAGTAAGGAAAAGTAGAAGTATCAAAAAATGAACTTACAGGTACTAAAGTAAGTAGTTTATTGAAGAAGAACTGCTTTGTTACTGACCACGTCTGCATAATACTAATCCTAACTCTTATATTCTTCCTAGGTCTAATTCAAATCCTAAAACAGAGGTTCCCAACTGAAGCGTTGTTTGGAAAAAGTAAGGGCGTCACACGTTTACATTCTTGATGACTTTTTTGTGTAATCAACTAGCGTTGAGAGCCTTTTTTCTTACAAGAAAGTACCAGAAATTGACAGAGTGGCACTACAGAATGAACTGATTTCATTTATATCGAGCTACAAAGACCTAATAATATGAATGATAATGAAAATGATTCAGACAGCTTCAAGTCAGAGAAGGAGTATACAGAAGTTTCTCAGTCATTTGCCAAGACAACATATTGTTTGAAAAAAGATATTATAATAAAAATCAAATCAAACTAAGACAGAATTATTGATAAAATTGCAGAATCCTCTGCTGAAATGAGTGCAATGTTGTTACTGTAATCTGTGAACGACTGAAAGTTAATATATTTTTTGATTTGGTGTGGGCGAGGAAATCTTTTATAGACGTATACGTATCCCTGATTAACTGGGACCAGCGTGGGACTCGGATATACCGGCCAAAACCTGTCTTCTTCTCGCCGGCCTTCTAAGTGTTTCTTCTTTCATGACAAGCTTGGCAAGCGGTCAGTTCCGAGGATTGTACCCACTCTCGTTTTTTCCCTTCTTTTCTCATATTGTTTCCAACTATGAACAGATCGGGTCTACTAGAAACTTTGTGTGGAGAGTCCAGGCGGGAAAGATTGTTTCTTATCTTTATCACTCTCATATTAAAATCTCGCATTTAACTGTGAAGAGCTGGTGAGGGGCCCATTGTATTTTCTGCCCGAGGGCCTACAATACTTTCAGTCCGCCCCTGGAAGATATTCATCGCCGTCGAGAGGCGAATCCTTACCAGACAGAAAGATTTGGACTAGAATGCAACAAGTTTAGCAAGATTTAAAAACTCTATATCTAAGTTACATAAAAAAATTAATACCGGTAGCTAGGGAGCTAGGTCGACTACTTCAGCACTTCATTTTTTGATTTTGTATAAAAATACCAAACAACACTAAAATACGGAAATTCATATCGAATAATGGAGTTACTGAATTACAAAAATACGGAAATTCATATTTAACAAATAATAATTAAAGTACTAAAATTTATTTAAAAAAGAATTACTGACTTACAAAAATACGGAAAAACTATTAATACTTATCGTACAAAAGAAATTGCAGAAATATGAAAATTCATAAAAGTCAATAAAAATTAAAAGTAATAAAACCCAAAAGCTAAATATTAGATAATGGAGTTTAGTTAAACCAAGCATTTTCCTAAATTTCCGCATTTCGTAATTTCCGTAATTTATTTGGTGTTTATTCGATGTTTTAATAACAATTTTTGTATTTCTGTGATTCCGTAGATTTTTGTATTTTTGTGCTTACGTTAGCGGTAGTATGCTGCATTTGGTTAAACCAACTCGTTAATTTCACATCTAAAATCTCTGATAAAACTAGGCCTACTGATTATCAGATTGGGATTGCATTAAAATTAGTATTTGTGTAGCTTAACACATTGACTGCCATGTCAGTTATTTTTGCCTGACAGTTGTGTTGCCACTACGGCCACGTCAGTCATATTTAACTGACACGGAAAATTTTATTGCAGACCACGTCAGTTACTAATGCTTGACACTACGTTCATTTTCAATTGACATTTCAAAGCGTGGCGTGCTGCAAAATTTTTGGTACGCTTGGTTTTAAAAAATGAGCAGAAGTGGAAACTTTATACACACTTTTTGACTGAGGCAATCATATTCTCATTATTTTTATAAATAGGAATTAAAATGATAAGAAACTATCGTCATCAATTGTTCAAAGTACATATACTACAGCTAGCCTGCCAGCAAGCAATAAAAATTGTTATTGATGCAGTGCATTGAAGCAAGATAAGCACATTTGTCGCTGTATGTGTTTGTTTGTTTGGCTTATTTTCGAGCTCTTTCACGACTAAATTATTTTTTATTTTGTTGTAACACAAACTGCAATATCTTCGAATCGATTTTTCGTTGGAATTGACCCTTTCTACAATGTCATGATTTGTACTCATCCTCATTGAATAAGAGTTTTGTTGCTCACGATCTGCAATACGCAACTTCAGCAAAGCATCAGTCAAGTTTTTTAAATTACGAATTTTGGTTTTCTTCTTAGATGCTTTCTTGTGCAAAATTCATGCGTTTACTATAACAATTCCTAAATTTGGTTCAATTTGCTAATTTGCGATACCATTTCACTCCTTTTCGAAGAGACGTGGCATATGATGCCATTTAATCCGATAAGTCAATGCCAGATTTCTCTTTGTTGCATGATAAAATCGCTAAAGGTTATTCTATTTCCCTTCGAGACCAACGTTGCCTAACTCTGAAAGAATTATCAACTGCTGACGTTTGTGGAGGCTGACCGCTGACGACTAATATCGAAGATGGTAGTGCACATGTCTATTGTTGTGCAGATTTTGATGACGGTGTAAACGGAAACAGTTGTGTGGGTGTAAATGACTGTGATTGCGTTGATATTGGTGCCATAATCGGTGTATGCTTGGTTGACAACATGCGGACATCCCGCGTATCTTTCCATTTGAGTACTACAATACCATTTTGATTTTATTTGGCAATCACCTTTTAATTTGGCCTGAAGAATCGATCGAATCGACAATAAAAATTTGGTAACCGGGAAATTACTAAAATACCAATAAAGATCACCGCTTGAAGCTGCCACCCACTGCTCTTTGCCTGGCTTAAAATCAATTATGTGCGGGTGAAACAAAACTGCTTAACTAGCAACCAGGCAACTGAATCAACCATAAGAAATCTAGCAATCGCAAAATTATCGTTTATAAATGAAGGTTTGCATTACAGATCACAACACAGATTGAAAAAACAAACTCAATCATCAAAATTAACAAAAAGATTTTCCGTGTGGCCACGTCAGTCATATTCAACTGACAATAGAAATTTAAAATATTTCAAAAAATATGTCTCCACGTTTACGTTGGTTAGTTTAAAGCATAAATTTGAGTTAATATAAATTAAACAAACAATTTGCTTCACTTGGCCCAAATGATAATTTTTCAAAAATTTACTTGGCAGTCAATGTGTTAATAGCTTTGACCAAATATCATCATGTCTAGTATAGTTAGTGCCTTGACAGTAAATTGATGGAGCTGTCGACTTTGCCAACACCGAACTGTGTAGCCTATATTATGTGTATTAATGATACATGCTCAGAAAGGCATGCTGGTATGTGACATCTATTGGATTATGGATTAAAATGTTAAAGCAGTTGACAGGGTTGGGTTCTCAGTTAAACTATGCTTCTTAATAATTAGGCAGTGGCTATTTCGCCGTCGACAGCAATTTACCCTTGGAATCTATTTTGCCGTAGTCATTCACGTGTGTTTATATAGTCGTATTTGCTATAATTACGCCAGTGATACTGTGGTGTAGTGGATAGTGCGCTGGTCTTGAGATACCATGGTTGCAGGTTTGAATCTCAGCTGGCAGGGCATTACAAGAAAGGCAGTGTACACTGAAGGTGCGGGCCTGGTATGTAAATGTACGGGGCAGTGTACACTGGAAGGGAGTGTACAGGGTGGGGGATAGAGACCTGGGGGTGCAAAATTTTTTTAATTGGTTTTTAAAATTGACCAATCAGAGACGACCAAAAGTCACATGTTTAGTACGTGATTTAGATTGACCAATCACAAATAACTCATGGCAAAATAGTCTCTGAGGGTAAATTGTCATCGACAGCAAAATAGCCACTGCCTAATTAAACGACTGCATTAAGTAAATTATGAGCATTGTAGAAAGTTCAGCTGTGAATATATTTTACAGTTTGGCTCTAGCACACAGAAAGAATTGTTAAATTAGTTAGTTGTACACAAATCCTTTGTAGAAGAGGCATTGATTTCACACCTATGGAGTTTAATTTCTAAGTCAATGAAGTTATCATTAATATGAATAATTTTCCACACGCGCAAGATTATGTATCACTTTCTACAAGGCTGCATAGACATAAGATGAGTTTAAGTTTGTTCCAGTTGTGGTAGTATTTCATACTGGGCTGTCTTGTCTATTAGGAAAACTAGGAGGCAACACTCTAATCTGAAAAATGCAAATTTACAGAAATATATAAAAACTCTTTGAGTTGTGGAAATCTGATCAGTTTGAAAATCAAGCAACCAAGTTTTTGTATATCAGTAATTTGTTGTTTTTGTTTGAAATTCTGTAATTCTATGCCTTAGTAAGAACAATATATTTTTTAGTATAAATTGGTGTAAATCTATGTTTCTTTTGTCCAAACTAGGCAACTGCTGAAGGCTCAGCCTTCAGGAGAGCACAAAACTAGTTTTAGTATGTAATGCTTTAGTAAATGAGTTTTTTTGTGGTGACTAGTGAATTACTTTATTAATGATAAACATGTCAGATTGCACAAGTCAGTGCTGCAATTTGCAGCACCCACACTGAAGCAGTGCTTTATTAAGTAGCTGTTTAGGGGGCTTGTGTTTTTTAAAGGCAGTGGCTATTTTGCCGTCGACAGCAATTTACCCTCAGAGACTATTTTGCCGTGAGTTGTTTGTGATTGTCAATCTTAATGATGTACTAAACATGTGACTTTTGGTCGTCTCTGATTGGTCAATTTTAAAAACCAAAAAAAAAAAATTTTGCACCCCCAGGTCTCTATCCCCCACCCTGCACACTCCCTTGCAGTGTACACTGCCCCGTACATTTACATATCGGGCCTGCCCCTTTGGTGTACACTGCCTTTCTTTTAAAGCCCTGGCCAGCTGAGATTCGAACTCGATACCTTGGTATCTCAAGACCAGCACTCTATCCACTACACCACAGAGTCACTGCTGCGAAAATAGCAAATTTGGCTATATAAGCACACGTGAATGATCACGGCAAAATAGATTCCAAGGGCAAATTGCTGTCGACGGCAAAATAGCCACTGCCTTTTTTAAAAGAGCAATTTTAGTACATTGTTTGTTATGGATGTTTTGTGACAAAATTTGTGACTAAATTTAAGTATATGCATTTAAATTCTGTGAAAGCTAAGTTTGATGCAACAATATTATGGCTCTTCTGCCATAATAATGTGGATTGATTTTTTATTGCTCTTGATGGTAGGGTCTGGATCAGCTCCTTGAGGCAGCTGTTGGTTGGTGTAGAACTTGAATCTAGTAAGAATTTGCAAAGAAAAATGTATAACAAATGAGATTTAAATGTAACATACCTATAGCAGTGTTGTAATATGTTTTGCCTACGTTTCATGTAATAACTATGTTTTATTCAGATATTTTCCTGGTTGTTAATTTAATAATGATCTGTCCGTGCCAAAAGAAGACATCATTTTTTGGAATGATGTCTAATAAAAGCTTGCTTAAAGCACAAAACTGTCTGGTGCTGGCCCTGATTCCATATCCACAATTATTGTGCCAAAAGAGTGGTAGATATTTTCAGTAGACATATATTTTACACACTTTAAGGGTGTCATAAAGGGCAGCAAAACTCCAAAACTTTTCTTATAAATCGTTTGTATAAAGTCATTACTGTATGTGCACTATTAGAAAACACATTTTAGACCAATAGGCCATATTTCTAGTTTTTTGTGCATTTTGGAACATGAAGGTAGTCTATGTCTAATTAGCAGAAATAGTCACATTCAGATCTCTAACAAAATGTTTTTATGCTAGTTTGATGCTTCTCCTGTTAAAGTAATGATTTTTGTTGTGGTAAAAAGAGAAAGGCAAAGCTTTGTTTAAGCAGTGGGGTATAAACTTATATTTATCTTCAATTTATAAACTTATATTTGTCTTCGTTTTGGCCCATGTTATTACAAGTTGTCCAGGTTTCAGTATTAAGATTTTTTGAAATGGTATGTGTTCTGCGATGTGAACTAGCCTTAAATTTAACTTGTCATTACAAACATTAGGGACGTGTTCAAATTGGAACAACTATCAATCAGTTAATACTGCATTGCTGGAATTGAATATGATTGACACCTTGAAGAGTTTTTGTATCATCTACAAATTCTTTGATAAAGTAACCTGAAGTGACATTTGCTAAGTCATTGATAAGGATTAAAAGCAGCAATAGCCTCAAAACTACCTTGCGGCACTGCAACAATGACTTTAGTTTTTGAAGAATATGCACCATTAACAAGGACAACTTAATAAGAGTCTTTAAAAAAAATCACACATTTAATTTGTAAATTTTAAAGAAAAATCATTGACATTAAGCTTATGAAGTGGTATATTGTTGTCAAGTTTATCAAATGTTTTGGTAAGATCAAGATATATATCATTAAATTTTCAATTATTCATTGCATTTTTCAACCAAGATATTGTAGTACACAATAACTGAATTTGGCCGCTTTTTTTGCTCTGTATCAAAAGCCATATTGGGTATCATTTATTGTTTTTTTTTGTTTGAAGAAAAATAGTAATTTTTTTGAGCAATGTGTTCGAATGTCTTTGTGATGTACAAGGTCAGCAAAATTAGTCAATAGTTTCTTGAAAAGGCTTTTGTTCTAAATAGGAATGATGATTTGGTTTTTGTAAAATATAAGTATTCTTCCATTCTCAAAAAACTCATTCCAAATTGATGATGTAGGTTTAAGCAGAGAGAATTTGCAGTTTTTTGCATCACAGCATGGATGTCATCATCAGGTGAACTTTGGTAGGCTCAGATTTCATTAGTTGCAAATAAAACATTTGTATTTGTGATTGCTAAATCTTCAAGAGAAGCTTCAATGAAAGATCAAAAATTTGGAAGGTCAAAAAAGATTTTGGTAGATCACTATAAACAAGTTTGTAATAATGAATTGGGATCAGCTTTAATGAGGTCAATTGCTGAACACTTTTGATGCGACGTGGTTTTTATGTAATGGCTGTTGCACGGCAGAGCTGTTCCAATGTTTGTAGAGTGAAGCTATTTCTGAGTGATAGAAACCACCAGCAAAGTTTTTTTGTTTTGATAAAGTTTTCATAACTGTGCCAAGTAAAGCAATTTCATAACTGCACTCAACTGACAAAATTTTTCCCGTAGACTTAGATCTACATCATTATGCACCCTATACATTGTCTTCACTGACATGATCTATGCCGTTCTGCACCCTATGCATTGTCTTCATTGGTGTTAACAATCATTAGCATTTAACTCTTAAAGCACAAGTTTAAGTACTTTATTTGGAATTAACAGGTAATGGACATGAGTTCATTGAATATGTTGTGATCCATATTTTATGTGCACTAGAGTTGTTTTGACACTTTTCTGCTTCAACTTTTACTTTTTTTAAATCGGTGCAAATCGTTTCTTTTTTGAAAGGAATTTTCAGACTGCATTCTCCTTAAGGAATTAAACAAATTTCAATAGCTGTATTTAAAATGGATACGAAAAAGTTTTCAAATGAGCTGTTATTTTTTAGCATTTCTCATTTAATTGCGCGAAGGTCATTGTAACTGGTTGATGGAGGAAAAAGATGCAATTGAATAGGAGTGCAGTCATCAAAATATCCTTGATATTGCATACCGTTATCAGAATAGCCTTCAGATTTTAATTGAAGTTTAATGCTTTGGTAATCAGACTGATTGACTTACCAGTGATGTGTATTTTACTGCATTGCTTCACAGATAATGCTGAGTTGATGCTATCATTTTGAGATTTTGTAGCAGAAAACTACTTGTAATCTATTTGCATTTATTATTTCTTTTTTGTGGTGTCCTAAATCAATCTTTGTTGGTTGCATTTTCAGCCCAACTAAAAGTATTTTGAGATCCAAATTTGCAATTAGTTTTGAACTTGTTAAATTATTTATCTTGGGGTCCTGCAGGGCATGCAGGATGGGTCGTACTTAAGAGTACTTGTTTACAATCTTCTGCAGCTTCCCCTAATGCCAACTAGTTTCTAATCCAAATGCTAAATCTAACCTTAGCTCTAACAGTATCCTCAATCATAACTCTGCTCTTCAAGCACATCACGGTCGTCGTGGACGTGTACTAATTAGAACTACCAATGCAGGTTTACTACTAATCCAAGTTAAAAACTTTGTAGAGTAGCTGCTGTCATGTAGTGGTAAATGTTATGGGGTTTGGATCAAAAGGTCTGAAGTATGGCTTGCACAGGGCAGTGATGTGACGACGTCTTGACTCTTGTTTTGTCAATAGGAAAGGAGTGTAGACTTAGGTGATTGAGTCAGCTGTTTTTAACACTAAGATATATAAATGTTTTTCCTATATATACGCTGGAATAAACAAAGTTGAGTCGTTTTATCATTTACGCAGAAGACGTGCTCTGGCTGATTTATAGTAATAGCTTTATCTAAGATGTGCTAATTCAATTAATATTTGACATTGTTTGATCAAATGTAATCTATTTTTGGCAGCGTTTTATTTCAATCCAGTGGTAGCTTAAATATTTGTTTGATTGACCAACTAATCATTTTTTGATTGTGGTGGAAACAACTACCTGTATATTTTAAAAAAAGTTTCTTTGTTTTTCGATATGTGTGATATGTCTGAATCCGTGGCAACCAAAAAAAGAGGATGGCCAAAAGGCAAAAGGAGAAAAAAGCTTTTTAAAGATGGAAATCCTAAAAAAACTCGTGTGACTGGTTATGTGTTATTTATGAATCAACGTCGGGAAGCTTTAATGAAAGAAAATATAGGCTTATCATTTGCTGAAATAACAAAAATATTGGGTGAAGAATGGAGTGCTATGGCTCCTGATAAAAAATCTATTTTTTTGAATGCAGCCGAGAAGCAAAGAGAAGCAAATTTTAAAAAATTGAAAACGCATCAACAGTCAGAAGTACTGAAAAAACAAACGAAAAATTCTGCAAATGTAAATGTTTCATCTGGTAGTTCAAGTAGACTGGACGGGCGAAGAATGTCGTCTAAGGGTTTTGATGATCCCATATTTACCGAATCTTTTTTGGACTACAACAAAGCAAAAGAAAGCGAACTTCATCAGTTGAATCGAACAAATGCTGAATATGAGCAACACAATTTTGTGCTAGAAGGCCATATAGACAATTTAAAAAATGCAATCATAAAGCTGGAGTCTGAAACTCAGTTGCAAACAAGCAAAAACAAAAGTTTAGATTCAAAGCTGCTATATTTTAAAGAATTGCTGTGTATTGCTTTTTCATCCATTTCTTTACCCAACACCACAGAATTTCCTTCAGTTCAAAACATTGATTCGTACCTGCAACAAATGTGCAATATTCTGGAACTAAGTAATGGCGAAAACGCACAATTTGCATCTGCAGTGTATGACGCGATGACGGCTGTTAGCTTTCAAAGTTTAGATGCTTATTGGAATGAAAATAAGTTTGGTAAAGATTCTACTGCGTTCGCATCATAGCTGTCAACAGTTTTTACCACTGACAGTTGTCTAGAACATCAACATTGATTGAACCAGTTACTGTTTATTCCTGCGATATACGTAACTCGGTTGTACGTGCAAATTTATGTATGAAATGTATGCCACTTGATTTCATTAAAAATTTTTGTCTTACAAAATCAAACTAATGATTATGACTTTTGTCGTCTACTAATCATGCAGGGGTACTATCCTGGGGTATCTTGAAAAAACTGCTAAAAAGTATGATGTTTCACTGTTTTCATTGTTACCACAGTAGCTGCTTTGAGTGATATGTCTCCCCATTAATAGGACCTTGTTTTTGTTTAGAATTTCCCCATTTGGAACACTAAAAATTTAATTTTTATGCTTTATGTTTTTTTTCGCGGGCACAGATTTTAGTTTGTAATTCTTAGCAGAGCAATGTGGCAGTTTGTTTAGGCGCTTTTTGTCGTGTATTATTTTTGCTGTATGTGTGTAGCATTTTGTAGTAATTAGCACGCTAATTTTACCATTTTACGGTTGCTTTCTCAAGTATTCCATTATTCCATTTACAAGTTTGGTAGACTTCCACAGTTTATCTTTAAAAACTGGAGTAAGTGTATTCATATGATACTTGATTACTTTTTTGTTTTATGTATGTTGGTATTCTTTTTAGATATTGCAATATGTCTGTAATCAGTAATTTCATAAAATCTTTGATTTCACATAATAGAGTTGTTGTGTTTTCGAAATCCTACTGTCCTTACTGCAAGCTAGCAAAAGATGTTTTAATGAATGCAGGTGTTTCACAACCTTACTTGGTGGAATTGGATCTTAGAGAGGACAGTAACGATATTCAGGTACACGCAGATTCTAATAGTTGGTTATCAGTGGTTTTCCTTGTTTAATCAATGTCTCTCTTTAGAAAGAATTGACCAAGATGACCAGTGTTTCCACTGTTCCTTATGTTTTTATTGACAGTAATTACATTGGGGGTGGCTCAACAGTGGAAGAGCTTCATTCTAAGGGTCATCTGAAGAAACTTCTTGATATAAAAGCCTAGTACTGCAATAATATACCAGAACAATGGCGCCAATGTTGCTTGTAATTTATTGGAAATGCCGTAGTCTAGATGTTTAACATCTAGTACCTTTTACTGCTTAGAAGCAATTTATGCGTTTGTGCATGGCATATAAACAAACACAGTTATGCTTAACTGCAAAGTCAAAAAGTTATAAATGTGCTGGATTTTATAATTGTTTTCAAAGATGAATTGATTAGTCGTCCATCCTATATTTTAAATAGATGTTAAGGTTTTTTTTAACTTTTTGCCATGGTGTGGAAAGCGTTATCGATTATTATGTTTTGTTTTTAAATTTATTTATTACCAGTGGCTTGAGCAGTCGTGCTTGAACAACAGTAGTCGGCAACGCGGTCGATTGAGTTGGAAAGCCATTCGCGCAACAGTGATTGTGAGTTCGAATCTCACAATGGTCACGTTGTGGTGTCTTTGAAAAAGGCGCTTTACGGAAATTTTCTCTACTTGGTTGCAGGCTTGTGTTAGGAATGCACTGTGCAAGCAGTACCGGTAACTCCGAACCGGATTTGATCACAAAATATTTTATGCATAACCGCAAAGATTTTACCGTTAGCGTAGGACAAAATAACGTTTTCAGGATGAAAATAAACGTCTTTCTGATTTTGCTTTTCAGACAGCTTCAGCTGTCGTTTTTTCTAAACATCAGCATATTTGTGGTGTTTACAATATATCTTGCTTTCTCAAATTGTTTTGCAATTACGTACATTTTGCATTGCGATTAGTTTTAAGATTGGTTGTTGTAGTCACTATACTGATGTTTTTAATCGTCGAGAACACCAACATTTCTCTTCAATTTTTCGCTTCGTTTTTCTGATTGTGTTTCTTTTAGGTTGCTAATGTGTAAACTTTTTCTTATCCTTGTAGCCGCTAGGCTAAAATTCTAAATGGAGAAGTTGGTCAATATTCCAGCACCATGTGTGACGTTGGATCCATTACACAGCACTCCAGTAAAACTTAAAATATCTGATATTGTAGAATTGCAATCGCTGCTTGGCACCCGAAGTTTATTTCTTTACAAAAATCATTCTGTTACTGCGGTTGACGTCATCGGTTTTGTGACGTCATTAAAAGTGAAGTACGATTCGTTTGATTGCAATATTGACGACGGCACTGGATCGATTCAATGCTACTGTTCATTTGACAGTGATTTACAAACGAAAAATCCGTCTGCCTCAAGGACTAAGTCAAAGTTTTTACAAAGAAGGCTTCAAAGACGGCCAAGGACGATTTCGCTTGGCGATTTTTTACAAGTACGCGGCAATGTCAAACTAAATGCTTGGAAAAACAATAAGTACATCTCTAATTGCTCGTGGAAGGCTTTAGACCAGCCTAATGCTGATGAAGTGTGGTTGGAGTTTTTACGTGAACAAGCGGTTCTTTATAAAGAAGTATATGATCGACCGTTTTCCGTGAATGTAAACTTAAAGAAAGCTGCCAAATCTTTTGCTACCAGAGAAATGCGACGAAATTGCTACAGCGTTTTTGAACCATTTGTTTACAAACTGATTAAAACACCAGGAGATCTGAGTGAATTTTTCGGCTACGAAGTTTTAGAGTTAAAAGACATTAAACAAAGTATACCCAACTGCTTTTCCACAGAGTCAAACGGTGTTGATTTTACAAACCAAGAAAAAAATGTTATAACCTTTACGGTGGTTGCTGATCTACTACATAAGTATGTTGTGAGTGGTGACTTGATCAAAAAGAAATGCTTGAGTCAAGAAGCAGTCACAAATATAGACCAGATAAACGCCCGCTATTATTTGACTGCTCTTTGCGAGCCAGTTTTGAAAAAAGTCCGCGATATCACGAAAAAATTGATTGAAGACCACAAGCCCGCTGATGTTTATAACATATTGTCTTCATTTGATGAGCCGAATTTTTGTTTTCTTCGCAACAGCAAGTATGGTGCTGCCGTAATAACTGCAGCATTAAGATCAATTGATTTCAATAAAGATTTTGCGAAGGTAAGTATTTGAAAATGTGAAATCAGTTGTACGGTGCATTAGAATCAGAATCGATTTCATTCTAAAAGGTCATGACCAGTTACATTGCCGTAGTATTTTTATCCTCCGGTCACGAGAAACTCATGTCGGTTATACTAACATGGCTTTGTTCAGGCCCGCTTCAGAGTAGCCGACATTGTGCAGTTCTACCAGAAGCGAGGAAAATCGCTTTAAGTGTCTTTCCCATGGACAACAATGTAGAGATTTTTTTTTCTTTTATTTGCCATATTTGTCCTCCACGAAAAAGCGATGTATCGCTATGTTTTGGACGGTAAGTCCCCACTCGCTTGGGAGTTACCATTTCCGGGTCACCTGTCTTCCACATAAAGGTGGGGCGTCCCATTAAGTGCCTTGCCCAAGGACACAACAAGCGAACTTGCCGGTTTGTTCTCCACAACCTCCCATAAATGCCGAGCGCCAAGCAGGAAAGCTATAGATACCATTTTTAAAAGTCTTTCGGTATGACTCGACAAGGGGAATGAACCCCATGTCTACCGACTGCGAAGCGGACCCTCTAACCACTACGCCATCGCGTCGGTTGTAAGGTTGTTGTGATTACCCCACCTCTTCCTTGGGATGGAAGCACGGCATCAAACGATTTTGTAGTTTCATGCCGCAAACCTAATTAAATTTGGCTAGGGGAAAAGTGGCAGCCCGTTGCGAACCAGTCATGAATGCAAATCGCTGACTGGTAGCCCCACTACCAACAAAGCTTATTGGTGGTGGTGGATCCCCAAAAGTGGCCTTTTACGACATTCTAGGTGAGCAGCTTCACTATTCTAATCCAGTAAAACACGGGTAGGTGGTAAGGTTCGAACCCACGGTTATTGCCATTATATGCTCCCAATATTGTACGACCATGTTGCTAATATTGCAGCCCTTCGGCAACCATCTTGCTGTTTGTTGGCATCCAATTGTGTTAGTAACCGCTACTCGACAAGTTGATTGCGGTTGTACATTAATTTGTGTGTTTATATTCTTTATCGTGATTTTTGTCGCTTTGTGCTTAAAGGTTCTTCTAAAAACTAGTGATTACTTCATATATATGCATCGAATGCATCGCCTTTGTAACAAAAATAAAACGGTAATATTTAAATAGGGATCATTAGGATCATTATACAGGGTGGGCCAAAAGTAGGGTTACAGTTACCACTTAGGATATTTTGTAGTATTAAGATATTAGTCGTTTTACCTTGAACATTTGATTTCTCAAGTGCTCAAAATGCCCACTTTCAACCATGCAACAAACATACAATCAAGTTACTTTTAAACAGATAATAAAGTAACTGTAACTCTACTTTGGCTCACCTTGTATAAGTGATAAGGTGAAGATGTAGGTGTGAGCAGCTTATCTCTTCTTGATTGGTTTGAAGGCACGGCGTTAACTGCAATCCAGGTTTACACTGTCAAGTGGCCCTCCGTTTCGAACCAGTCGCGACTGCAAATTGCAGACTGGTAGCCCCACCCCCGACAAGGCGGGCTGATGTTGGTGGGCGACCTGGTTGAGTTGGTACAATTGCCATTTGGCGGTAATGACCGTGCCTTCTTTCACTATGGTTTTTTTCTTGCTCTCGGAAAAGACACTTTCTCGCTTGTCTGTGCTGCTTTTGGAAGAAATACAGTACACAGCCTGCAGTGTTGGTCGATTTTGTTTAATTAAATTGCACACCTAAAGTTTTTAAAATATACTGTAATGACAGGCCCGCGTAAAAGCCGTCATGGATTTCATCGTTCCAGGGGACAGATTCTTGATGAAATCTGATTACGACAATTTATGCACATTCACTGTTGTGTGTTCTTTTTTTTTTGGTATCAACTGCTGATTTTCCGCTTTTCTGTCACGGATAAAAAAACAATTCCATTTATGATGTCAATTTTATTTTATTTAACTGCGCATCTGAAGTTTTTTAAATATTGATAACAAGCCAGTTTAAGAGCCTTCGTTGACATTCTTTCTAGGGGACTGATTCTCTATGAAAGCTATGTTTATAGCGATTTACGCTAGCTCATTGCTTTATGTTTTTTTTTACTGTATGGTACCAATTCTATGCTGCTGATTATACGTATTGCCTAACAATGGCGTCACTAGACACCGTGTTTCTCCAAAATTCGTTAGAAATTGTTATTGTCGAGTCATTTGCAGAGTTGCAATGTAGGGCATAGAGAAGCTTTTCATCTTCCCACTTCTGTTTTGGCAATGGGTCAGCTCTGCGGGCCACATTAACTTTTGGTGACGCCATTGGTGCCAAGTAGTTCAGTACCTAACGGTGATTATTATGCAATTCATGGTTTACGGTGCTACGTTTTTTGAATAAATTGAATTATTTTTATTTTCAAGCTTTCTCAGTGATTCCATGAGCTGTTGGTTTGCTTATTTTTTCTATCTCTCACGCCTTGTTGTTACTCAAACCTTTTTGAGAAGTGGGGGCATGGCGGGAGATCATGGAATCCCAGAAGCCGTTAGCTTCCCAAAACCAGAGGTCGTAGAGAAAGAAAAGGAATCGCCAAAGATTCAGCGGCCCAAAGAGTACGTAGCAGGATAGTGCAATATAATTGAGAGATGGTTTTGGTCAGATGATCACAGACGCTGCACGTGGGATTCTCAATTTTGCCAATTTTAGAGAGATAAAAGAGAATAGCGGAAGGCTGTGTCCGTTGCAGCAAAGACGAGAGTAGACACAAGGAGCGTGACGTGGAAGCACAAATAACCGGTGGATACTGAGAAAACCTGTGTGTCGAAGAATTTAGATGAGACAGAACGCATCCGGTCCGAGAAAAGAGTGGATACGAGAGGTAAGAGAAGAGACTACATGGTACAGTCCGAGGCTAGAGCAGCACTCTCCGCCTGGCCAAATCATCGGCCGTGTCATTACCGGAGAGAAATGAGTGACCGGGGACCCATTGTGGCCTGACAGTACCGGAGAAAAGAGAATGTAGTTTCTGTCAGATATGCCAGAAAGTGTAAGGTGGAAGGACGAAGAAGAGGAAAAGTCAGCGAAGAGAAGTAGCAGCTTGTTGGTGCTGCCGAGACCAGGAAAAAGCTTGCAGAATGGCCCCGGCTTCAGTAGAAAAGCTTAAACACACGGTCTGCCAAATAGGAAAGAGTGAGCAGCTAGCAAGGTTACCAGAGCCTTCTTTGTAAAAAGGGAAAAGGAACGGAGCTATCCGTCTAAATCGTGAGGTGGGGGAGAGTCAAGGTAAGCCTGAGCCGCACTTAGGCGAGAGAAAGAAGGGTCAGCGAGAGCATGGAGTAGAAAAAGTAACTTCAACACTGAAGAAAGATAGATTCTAGAATAGGGAGGGAAGGCAAGCGCAGAGAGCCTCCCTGGGAAAAGTAAGAGAAAGCATGAGTGAGTGAGTCGACGCAAAAATTTCTTCAGGAGGATCTGGAAAGTCTAGGTTTCACTTCTAGTGTGGCCAAGCTAAAATGAAAAACGAGGTTGGGAGACAAAGAATCCCACTCATGACGGCAAAATGAGTTATTATGACTCGTAGGGGAGGTAGAAACGAGAAGTGGGAAGGAGAAAACGACAGGCACCCGGTGATGGCGCGACTGGTCGCTCGGTGAAGGCGTTCCGATTTGGTTACGCTAAGAAAAGGAAACCATCCTGGCGAATCATAATTGAGATGAGGCCGTAAAACTGAAAACTTGATAATTACATAAAACAAAGAACGACAACGGAATGCCGACGCGATGACGTAGTGGTTGGAGCGTCCGCCTCACAGTCGGTAGATTTGCGGTTCATTCCCCTTGTCGAGTCATGCCAAACGACTTTAAAAAAGTGGTATTCACACCTTCCCTTCTTGGCGTTCGACATTCAGGGGAGGTTGTGGAGAACAAGCCGGCAAGTTCGCTTGTTGTGTCCTTGGGCAAGGCACTTGACGGAACGGCCCCAGCTTTATGTGGAAAACAAATGGCCTAGACACGTCGGAAATGGCAACTCTCAAGCGAGTGCGGACGTCCCGTCCAAAATATACCGATACAATTCGCTTTCTCGTGAATGGAGGATAAATATGCCAAATGAAATCTAAAAAAATGCAGGCTACAAAACGAATTGACGTAAAACATACCCAAACTTTTTGGAGTGTCATTAAAAAGATTTAAGAAAGGAGATGGTCGCCACACCTATTAAAAACAGTAGGCATAAGTATTGAAAAAAAGTAAAAAAGAATCAAAAAAGCAGTTTACCAAATAAACAAAATGATAGTGTCGCACCTCGCACTTCATCAAGCTGCCATGCCAAACATCTTTTTGTCTTTTTTATATTTTTTTGTTGGTTTGCTTTCGGCGGCTTAGCACTTTTCTCCCGCCGATGTGTGTGATTCTAGTGGTTTACTGTAAGAGCTGTGTTTGCTATTTTGAAACTTAGTGCGTGCCCAGTTTGACGCCCAGCCAGTGCACCGTTGCTGCTTTATCCTACAATTTTACTGATGAAGAAATATTAACTGACGAAGTATGTACCGTCAGGTTTGTAGCCGCTCTGCTATCTCCACTTGAAGAACATCGTGCTCTTATAATTCGCACGCCTGACGATGTAACCTCACGCCAGGAATCTAAGCCTGTATGGCTTTCCGGCAATCTAGCCGTGGACTGATATCTGTTATGTACTTATGATGATTGGTTTAAATAATAGTCCCTGTAGCTGGCGACTGGAGTAATTGTCCGCACTGGCTTATTAGCGCGAGGTCCCCTACACAGACTGGTTAAGTACAGCAGCCTGTAGTTTTAGAGATTATTTTTAATTCACCGGTTGCGGTGTGACCGGAGTTGATTGCGATTGATATTGCACCAGGTATTGGTTTATTATTATTGCATTTGTCTAAAATCACACACATTTTTATTTTTTTATTAGGACTAGATGATGTTTATTTTTTGTCTTCTCATGGTAGCTCGTTGATTGGCTTGCCTTTCCCGCCGTCTGTTGTCGTCTATTGTTTTTGTTCATGTGACGTGCGCAGTGATCTGGTTTACATAGACGTGTGCAGCTATCTAGTTTTTGGTGACGTGTGCAGTATTTTGTTGCCGACCATGCGGTCGGAGATTTTCTGCTCTCCTTTGTTTTTCATCGTCGTGGCAGACGGACGTGTTCTAGTTATCTGCTACAGTTTCTTTCATCGTTGGACTTCGAGACGGACGGACGTGATTTTAATTGTTGCCACAACTGCGTTCATTGGAGTCTGAACTTTAATGCAATCAAAACATAACTGTCGTGCTTCCTTACTTGTGACTACCATAGTTCCCAGCAATTGGGGCTCAGTCAGCACGCTCTTGCTCAAAGGAACTTATTTTCCACAATACTCTTTGTAAAATTATCCGATAACAGCTAAAAAACATTCATTTCAGTGCCAAACTGATGTCATCTTATTAAGGTCGCTAGCAGGTACTACACTTTGCTCAAGGATGAACTGGGAGCAACGACAGTGAAAGAGTTGGCTTCACTAAAACTGTAGGCTGGACACTGTCGCCCTATGCAGTTTTGATCATACTGCCCAGAAATATTCAATTTGCAGATGAGTAGTGCGATCATCACATTACGTTTGAATTTTTATAACCTGATTTCAATCACTTAGTTTTTGATCAAGAATGGATAATTTAAGTAGATCATTGGCGTTGTCCCCGTCTCTTAAAACTGAAATACAGATTAATTGTTTAATCTAATTAATTGATTGAACTTTGATGGACCTATATCGCATCTTAATCTTTCTTATTCTTCTTCAGGAAAATCTTATAGTGAGCAGTTATGGCCGGTAGTTGGAGATGAGGTATAAAATGACTATTTGCTCTTTTTAATTAACAATAGTTCGAAGGTGGTTTGCAGATTCTGAAAAAGAGAGACAACAAATGCCTATTCTTTTACTTCTTATCCTATCTTGTGGGCTCGTTTTAAGATTATATCTTCAAGTAATCGAAAGTAGTAGGCTACCAGCCTTTTAAACACAATACAGTGTTAATCTACTGATTTGTAGTAAATTCTTTAAAACATTTGATGAACTTGAGAAATGATTTGATATCTCTGAGTGTTATAGGTAGTTTGTTCCATAACATTGGACCTCTAAATTTCATTGTTGTTTTAATCTTATTCGACAATATTGAGAGCACAATTTGGGTTTGAATTGAGTACGTAGAGTGATTCTCTCACAATGAAAGCTGGAGTCAAACATGTTTCAAAAAGCTGAAGGAAGAGATTTATTAAAATATTTGTACATAAACTTGGGAACTTAAAGTTATCCAGGCTGTTGTATTGTTAGCAGATAGTGCTATTTGAAAACGTGTATGTTTTTCTGCTACTTGGTATCAATCAAATTTATTGCTTTGATAAAACTTTTTGCAACATTTGAATCATAGTTGTGTTACGATGGCACCAAAATGTTACGCAGTATTGCACATAGCTGTTAATAAAAGAATAATACAAAGTTAGCCATAAACTCTTATCAAGATACCGATCACTTCATTGATTACACTGTAGCTACATGTACATCTTTATGGAAACCATATATGGGTCTTTTGCAGCAACCATTCCTTATGTGGTTTCCATGAATTATGTTCATTAAAGGTAAATCTCAAAACTTGCAAGTATCTACTAGTATTAGATTTTTGAATTGAATTGAATTGAATTGACAGCGAAGCAGGTGGAGGAAGACTATTTGGAGTTCTGAGTGCAACGTATGGAGTTTATCAGCAGTAATATATTTGCTGAAAGCCCGGCCTCTACATTTTTCATTCAGATTTGGTAACTTGATATAATGCTTGAAAAGATCTAAGGTACCTGCAGGTAATATGGCCACCCTAACAAACTTTCTCAAATTTCTTAAAAACTACTTGAAAGTTTCTGGTCAAACTGTGCATGGAAGTAGAGTAAGTTGTTACACATCATATACCAAACGTTGAAGGTCGGATGAAGTTCAGGGTTTTCATGAGGCTATTTTAAAAAAAAGTTTTTTTTGGGCCATATTAGATGCACATGCAGGTAATAAGGCCCAAGATTGTCAAGCTAATTAAGAAATTTTGTTGACAAACTAATGGATATTTTGTGATGTTTTTGCATTAAATGAAGCATGAAGATGCTCAGGAACATTAACAAAAGGTCCTGAATATCTTTTGTAGCTACTGGTTAAATCGTAGGGATCGAAAAACATGCGGGCAAACGTACCCTAAATTTAGATCATTACTATGCTGTACGCAACTAAATTTAAAATTAAGCAATCACATTTTCGTTAAAAGAATGTTGTACTCCCTAAATTCTCACAATCAAATGGTGTACTCAAAATCACTATAGCGTACATGCAAAGACAGGTGTGTTCACACTTACAGTACTGTATGCACACTAACACAATCACAGGTGCACATTCAATCAAATGGAGGGGGGCCTTATTACCAGCAACGGGTCTCGAACAATTTCATATCAATTAAACTAATGCTTAAATCTTTTTAAGCACACAAAACTACTTAGTTTAACTGAAGCAATCCCTTCCTGCCTTGCTAAAAAGAAATTAAAGTTTCCCCAACCATACACCCCATTTTTGGAAGGGTGAAAAATCCTAGATTTTATAAAAACGCTCAATTTCAAGATTTCAAACTTTTGTTTCGCTGTAGCGAACTCATTACTGCACAGATCTAACCCTAACTGTGCGAATCAATACAAGTATGGATCCACTCCAAGTTCATAAAAATGGAAAAATATTTCTTCTCTTCGATACGGAGATCGGAGTAGTGGGCCATATTACCTGCAGGTGCCTTACTTTTAAAACATAAACTGGTGTCATCAGCAAACATTATCGCTTAAGCACTTTGGAAAATCATTTATGTAAATAAAAAATGGAAGGGGGCCAAGAATTGATCCCTTAGGCATCCCTACCAATATTAACTTGGAGTTAGAGACTTTACCATCGATTCCGTTCGCATTAAGCAACCGTTTAAATAGCTTCTAAACCTTTCGTTTATACCTCCGTAACACCAAAAGTGACTTAGTTTAGCCAAAAGCATATTATGATCATTGGTGTCAAAAGCTTTGGAAAGATCTAAAAATACACTAGGAATACATCCTCTACCTCCAAGAGATTCGGTGATATTTTCAACCATTATTGCAGCGGCATTGCTAGTAGAGTGATTTTTTTCTATATCCAAGTTGTAAATTACAGAAAAAGTTTGATTGCAACAGAAATGTATACAATCGATTATGCACAATCTTTTCTGATATGTTAGACCAGTGGTTGGCAAACTTTTTTTGCAATGCAACCTTTTTACGTTATTTGTAATACAATGGAACCTTTATTGAAATTAATACTTATAATAAAAGAAATGTTTTATTTAGCAAAGTCAATGTCATGAAGACTTTTTTTTTGGAGATCGACCGACTTTTGATATGCAATCTGAGGATATATTCGCAATATTGGCAGCTATGTTCGCATTCAGCTAAACAAAAGTTGCGTGATTCGAGACGTAAACTAACAAAAGTGGAAAATGCCTACACTCTCTTTTCGATGTAGCTTTACGGAACCTCTGATCTTGCTTTACGGAACCCTCTTTGAGAACCATTGTCTTAGACAACACTGGCAGCAGACTAGTTGACCGATAATTATTTACATTTGTTTTTTGCCCTTTTTTGTATAAAGGGGTGTTCTTGGATTACATTTTGAGAAAATGTTTTTAATTTCTGCTCCCAATGCAGGATTAAAAAATACTGAATTGTGGAAAGGAAAGCCTAAAAATTCGCTGAATTGTTTTTGCTAGGTTGCTTGTTCGTTTAGTAATTTTTCACCAATACTAGAAAAAGAATCGTTAGAGTAGTTAGCTCGTACATTAGAGTCAGTACACAATTGGCCATCAGTTATCAGAAAAGGGGAATTTTGTCCAGGCCGGTAGCGATGAAAGATGAGAGATTAGCAGCAGCCGTAAGAAATTCAGTAGAGGGGAGCCGAGAGCAGGAAGAAAAACGAGACTCTGTACATTGAAGCCCAATGGAGCTCGGACAAGTAGCCTTTGATCGCAAAACAGAAATATGAGCTCCAAGGAACTGGGCATAAACCAATCCCGCCTCCTTTGGAGAGGATCAATAGGGGAGGAAGAGGAAGAAGTAGTAGAGCCAGCAACGGAGCGGAGGAAAAAACAGACTGATTTACGCTCAGCTTTAGGAAAGAAAGGTAAGCATGTCTCCTGCCATGCCTTAGCTTTGGCAAGAGTCATGCCGAGAGACCAAAACATAAGCGTGGCTCTACGGAGGGTCACTATTATAAGTGGAAGGAAAAGCCTTACGTCTTTCCCTAAGCGCTTCTTCCACTTCAGGAGACCACCAGGCTTGAGGTTAGACGCTGCTGAAAGAAATGCAAAAGTTGGGCGCATTTAGCGCCAAAGAGGTAGAAAGTGCAGCCGCAGTGGAAAGAGAAAAAGAGAAGTATTCCTCTGAAGTAGGACCGTGTGAATTGATGTAAGTAGTATAGTTATCCCAGCAAGCCTTCTGAAAATTGAAAAAAGGAGCACACTCGTTTGGGTGGGCGAGTGGAGAAAGAGGGAAGGTAAAGAAACGTGGGAGACAATCAGAACCCAAGTCTAAATGAGAGTAAGAGTGTCAGGTTCATTGAGGGGAAGCAGGTTGGAGGAGATTACCCAATCAAATACTTCCCGTTTACACCAGGCATTGAGGTACCTCAGAGTCCGAGAGAGAATGATCGAGTTGAAGTAACCCAGAATAAAGAGATTTCTGGAGGAGGGGAGTACATAGAAAAATTAGGAAGTACTTTTACTATTCGCTGAGGAAGAGCGAATAAGAGGAGTATTTAACCCGATAGATTTCGTCTCTCTCCTTAGCTCCAACGCTTTTTGAATCTTCTCTCGCCAAATCCATCCACCTTCTCCTTGGCCTTCCTCTTTTCCTTCTACCTGGCACCGCCATCTCCATCATCCTTTTTCCCACGTAGCCTTCTTCTCTTCTTTCCACGTGCCCTTACCAGCGTAGCCTTGCATTCCAAATTTTGTCTCCTAGCTTTGCGATTTTCGCATTCCCTCTCACATATTCGTTTCTTATGTTGTACTTTCTTGTCATTCCCAGCGCCCATCTCACCATTTTCAACTCTGCAACTTCCATTTTCCCACCTGTCTTTCCACCACTGCCACTGAAATTCAACAAAACATAAATCTATTTCTGTTTGAATTAACTACATCACTCCTTCTGCAGTACCATACACGCGGTGTAAATCTACAGGACATAGCTTCTGTGCACTGACAAATAGCTACAGTTTGTGAATGTAATCTTCATGATGCCATTATTTCACAACAAGACCGTAATATCCTTGTCAAACAAAAGAAAAGGTTATCTAGAGTAATCCGCCAAAATAATCTCACAACAGCAGCGTCGTTTACACTTCTCAGCATTAGATTGCCTGCAGCGTCAGTTGACGCGCTTGGTAATTGTTGGTAGATGTGAGTTTATTTCTGTAACAGATGACAAAAACTTTCTAAAACGTTAACGAATTGTGTGTGCATCTACAAAAAATAAAGTCAAAAAGTTTCGATAAAAAATACGGTGTATGCTTCAAGTAATAAAGCTTTAAAAATGAAAAAACGTTAATTAACGCGCTTGGTAATCCCACTGTTAAACAAACAAACAAGGGTGCCATTTAACGTGAATTGTTGCAACAGGCCAACTTCAATGTACGCAGAAGGACGAAATTCTGCTGGTACCGAGCGAAGTGTCATGTCGTACGCGAAATCGATATTCAAGTTCGCCAACTCTTCTCCATCGCTTCTCTAGCAGTTGCTCCTCTCCTGACATTTTCTTTGCTTCCTCCTCTCTTGCTCCTGGGAGGTGCTTCAGGACTTGGTCTCTAATCACCTACCAATTGTACTAACTTTCTCTCTTTTTCCAGTCTTCCGCCCAAACGAATGTATCCCTTTCCTTTAATATTTATAAAGCTCTTAGGGATGACTTTTTCTTTATTCCGACTCTAACTGTTCTTCTGTAGAGGAATACTCTTGTATTTTCTCAGCCGCTGCTTTCTTTACTTCTCAAGCACTGAATGCGGCAAAATTTTTTATTCCTTTCAGCCGCGTCAAACGCCAACATTAAGCCTGCTGGTCTCTTGAAGCGGTCAATGAAAGATGTAAAGCTTTTGCTGCTGCTCATAGAAGTGATCAAGATCGACTGGCTTACATTTCTGCTTCCTGACAAGCCTCGTCTGTCATCGCCAAAACCTAAGCTGAGGTATGGCAGGCGACATGCTCATCGATCTCTCCTAAACCTGACCATATATCTGTGTTTTTTCTCCTTCGTTTTGTTGCTGGCTTTTCTTTCTCATCTTCCTCTTCTCATAATTTGCACAACTGTTCCTCTCCCAGGGAATCGGCTTCGGTCTTCGCAAAGTACCTGAGATTCCACTTTTCATTTTTCCTGCCAAACGTTTTGCGTAGCAGAGCCAGAAGCTACCTGTCCGAGCTCCGCAGAGCCACAAGCCCTTAGGAATCTCATTCCTCTTCCTCCTCCCCGTTCTTCTCCGCTAAATTTCTCGCGGTTGCCACAAATTTCTGCTCGTTCAATGCCATTGGCCCAGACCAAGTTGCCTAGCCCGTGCTAAGGCATCTTCCTCGCTCTGGCATGAATTTTCTCCAGCATATTTTCAATCTTTCCTGGTCTATGCATTCCTTTCCATCCATCTGGAAGACATCTTCTTTTATTACCATTCAGAAGATGAGAAAGCCTCTCGACTCTCCTGCTTCCTTCCGGCCTATCTCTCTCACCTTCTGCGTCTCAAAGCTGTTAGAATATATCATTTTATCGCGTCTACTTTTTCTTTCTGGAATTTATCGCTCCATTCTCTCTCCGTGCCAGGTCGGTTTCCGCCCGAGACAGTCTACTCTCGACCAAATCCTGTTTTTTTCTGTCCATTTCGGATAGATTTAATAAACACAAGCCCGGCTCTCGAAAGATTTTCTGACTTTTTATCCATGCTTTTCTGCTTCTCTCCCTTCTTCCGTCAGCTGCTCTCGTTATGCTGACGATCTAGCCATTTGGTCCTCCTCCCTCTCGGTCTCTGCTGCGGTGAAGGCCACACAAGAATCAGTGATTCGATTGAAGCGTTGGTCTGAACACTGGGGTCTTCCTTCCAATCCGAGCAAATGTCAGGCTTTTTTCTTTCTGGTGGATCCCCACCAAGTTAGCCTACATCCCAACCTCCTTTTATTTAACTTTCCTCTCCGCTTCTATCCTACTCATACTTTTCTTGGGGCCACCTTCGACCGCACTCTTTCTTTTGCTGCACATATACTTTCATTGAAAGCCAAGTAGTTTCCTGGTTTTAAGGCTTTACGCTGTATCTCTGCTTCCTCATTGGGCCCCTCTCTCTTCTGTATAAAGCTTTTTTTCGACCTTTCTCACTTATGCTTTGCCAGGATGTTTTCCTTATCTTCGCGATACCAAATTGGAACGCCTTCATTGAGCCGCCTGTCGCGCCATCTTCGGCTGCCTGTCGTCCTCTCCTTTCCACTTCTCGTCTCTGAGGCGTTTCTACCTCCATTACGAGTCACCCTGACACATTTCGCCCTGTGTTGTTGTTGTTGTTGGTTACCCGACCCCTTCCGAGGGATGGGGGCATAGCGGAAAACCATAGAGCCCCAGAAGCCGAGCAAATCTCAAGGGTTTGGACCAGAGGTCGTAGAGAGACAGAGAGTCGCCAAAGAATAAGCGGCGCAAAGGGTCCGTAGCTGGACAGTTCAGAATGAGATGAGAGGTGTCCTGGGACGGGTGTCCACTGGCGCTGCAGGAAGGATTCTCGATTCTGCCAATCCTAGAGAGATAAGAACCTAAAAGAAGGCTATGTCCGTTGCAATGTAGACGAGAGAGGACACAGTGAGCATGACGAGGGAGCACAAGTTCCTCGGTGGAAATCGAGGGAGCCTGTGTGTCAAAGAACTTCGATGAGACAGTACGCCTCCAGTCCGAGATAAGACGAGAGTGGATGCGAGAGATCAGAGGAGAGAGACTACAAGGGATTGCGGAGGGCGCAAGCAGCGCACCCAGTCTGGCCAGCTCATCAGCCGTGTCGTTCCCCGGTAGAAACGAGTGTCCGGGGACCCATTGTAGCCTGATAGAACAGAAGGAGATAGAAGACAGTTCCTGCCAGATCTGCCACAGAGTTTGAGAGAAGAGGAAAGGTGGAGGAGAGGACAGGGTGGCGAGGACAGAACGAGAGTCAGACAGGAGGAGAAGAGAAGAGAAATGGCAGACTTGTTGGTGCTGCCGAGACCAACAAAGAGCTTGCAGAATGGCGCAGGCTTCAGCGGAAAAACTTGGGCATACTGGGCCTGCCGAAATGGAAAGAGTGGCCTCAGTGCCACAGACAGAGCAGTTGGCAAGAACGCCGGAGCCGCCCTTGCCAAAAGGAAAAGGAACAGAGCCGTCAGTCCAGAGTACCAGATCATGAGGGGGGAGAGAGTCAAGGTGGGCGAGAGCCGCACCTTGGCGAGAGAGAGGGGGATCAGAGCGAGAGCATAGAGTGGAAAGGATGGACTCCACCGTGAACGAAGGCAGATTCCAAGGAGGAAAGGGAGGGCAAGCAAGAAGAGCCTCCCTAGAACAAGAGAAGGAAGCATGAGCGGGTGAGTGGACGCAAAAGCTATCCAGGACGATCTGCAGAGTCTTGGTTTCACTCCAGGTCTGGCCAAACCTGAAATAGGAAAGGAGATTGGGAGACGAAGGGCCCGCTCATAAGATAAAAGAGTGAAATGAGTCAGGGTGACTCGTAGGGGAGGTAAAGAACTCTTAAAGAAGCAGAGGGATAGGGGACGACGAGAGGCAGCCGGTGATGGCGCGACTGGCCGCTCGGTGGAGGCGTTCCAATTTGGTAAGATTGGTAGCGCTTAGGAAAGGAAACCATCCGGGTAAAGCGTAAGTGAGAAGGGGCCGAAGAAAAGATTTATACAGAACAGAGAGGGACTCTTTAGAGGGTCCCCATGAGGAAGCATAGATATATTGTAAAGCCTTGAGACGTGGGAAAAACTTGGCCTTCAGCGAAGATACATGCTTAGAAAAGGAAAGAGTGCGATCGAAGGTGACCCCAAGAAAAGTTGGAGTGGGATTGAAACGGAGGCGGGAACCGAGTATGAGGACGATGGGCTGGAGGTTAGCTTGGTGGGAATCCACTGAGAAGAAGGAGGCCTCACATTTGCTCGGATTGAGAGGAAGACACCAGTACTCAGACCAGCGCTCCAATCGAAACAGAGCTCCTTGTGTAGCCTCTACCGCAGTGGGGACCGAGGGGAGGAGGACCAAATGGCCAGATCGTCGGCGTAAAGACAGCAGCTGACGGAAGAAGGCAGAGAAGCCGGAAGATCATTGATGAAGAGAGAGAAAAGTACAGGGCTAAGAACAGATCCTTGCGGAACACCTCGACGGAATCGAAAGGAGCGGCTTTTGTGATTTTGAAAAACCACACAAGCGCGCCTATCAGAAAGGAAAGATTGAGTCCAACGAGCAAAGCAAGGAGGGAGGCCAGCCGAAATCAGTTTGTGGAAAAGAGCAGGATGCCAGACAGAGTCAAAAGCTTTGGAGAAATCGATAGTAGACAGGATCGTCCGAGAGCCCGGCCTGGGTTTGTTAAACTCATCCGAAATGGACTGAGAGATGTATAGAATTTGATCGAGTGTAGACCGTCCAGGGCGGAAACCGGCCTGGCGGGGAGAGAGAATGGAATTAGATTCCACAAAGAAGAGAAGACGGGATAGTATGATGCGTTCAAACAGCTTTGAGACGCAGGAGGTGAGAGAGATAGACCGGAAAGAAGCAGGAGAGTCGAGAGGCTTTCCCATCTTGTGCATGGGAATAATAGAAGATGTCTTCCAGATGGAAGGAAAGATTGAAGATGTAAAGAAGAATATCCATGCCAGAGCGAGGAAGGTGCTTTAGCATGGGATAGACAACTTTGTCTGGACCAGTGGCGGAGGACGAGGAGAGGTTGGAGGAAGCCGCAAGAAATTCAGCAAATGAGAAAGAAGAGCAGAAGGACGAGTGAGACTCCTCCGAGCACGTGGCTCGGCGGACCTCAGAGAGATGGCCTCTGGCTCTGCTGCGCAGAGCCTTTGGCTGAAAAACGGAAAAGTGAGATCCCAAATAGGCGGCATAGACCGAAGCCGATTCCCTGGGAGAAGAACAGTTGGGGAAGTTAGGAGAGGAAGAAGACGAGGAAGATGAGCCAGCGATAGAGCGAAGGAGAGAGTGTGTAGATTTAGGGTTAGATCTAGGTGAAAGAGAAGAGCAAGTCGTCTGCCATGCCTCAGCCTCGGCCTTGGCGATGACTGACGAGGTGCGTCGAGAAGCGGAAATGTAAGCCTGGCGATCTTCATCACTTCTATGAGCGGCAACAAACGCCTTGCGTCTTCCACCTCAGCAGACCACCAGGCTTTAGGATGGCGTTTGATGCGGCCGAAAGGAATGGAAGATTTGGCCACATTCAGTGCCAGAGAGGTAAAGAGAGCAGCAGCTGAGGAAAGATAAAGAGGTGAGTATTCCTCTGCTGAGGGACAGTGAGAGTCAAAGTCATCCCAGCAAGCTTTCTGAAAGTTGAAGGAAGGGGGACGCTCGTTGGGGCGAAAGACCGGAGAGAGAGGAACGGATAAAAGAATTGGTAGATAGTCAGAACCCAGGTCCTGAAGCACCTCCCAGGAGCAAGAGAAGAGGGAGCAAAGGAGATGTCAGGAGAGGAGCAATGGAGAAGAGTGGGTGTGTCAGGGTCATTGAGGGGAGGAGGTCAGAAAAGATGACCCAGTCGAATACTTTCTCCCCGTGGGGGTCGGAAGTACCTCTTGAGTTCCAGAGGGGTGATGGCAATTGAAGTCCCCCAGAATGAAGAGATTTCTGGAGGGGAAAGAATGGAGGGAGAAAAAGAATCGGTTCTGCCATCTGTTGGGGAGGAGCGAATAGGGGGGGGGGGGGCGTACACATTAAGAAATGACACCGAGGACGAGTTGTTAAGAGAGATGTTGATCCTTACATAATCAGAGTAGGCATCAAGCGAAGAAAGAGAGGAGGTAAAAAGTTCAGAAAAAGCTAGGCCCTGCCTGACGAAAGTGACAACGCCGCCGCTGGCGTGCGTGGCATCAGGAGAGAGAATGCCAGACCGGGAGTGGGTGCAATCAGAACGCAGAGCACAGAATTCAGAAATCCGGAAAGAAGAGTTAAGATTGGATTCCTGAATGCAGATAAGGTCGTCAGGGTGGGACGAGAGAAAGTGGAGTAGTTCAGTGCTCCTGGCTCGAAGACCTCCAGCATTCCATTGAAGAACCCTGAGAGAGTCAGGGGGAGGAAAAGAGGGGTAAAAGGGCGGCCAGGAGCAAGGGACGAAGTTGAGGGGGCAGAGGAAGGAGATATAGAATGGGAGGATGGGGGATAAGAAGTTTGGAGACGAGGGTGGGGCAAGAGTGAAGCATCAGCAGAGGGGGGGCAGATTGTGCAGTGGAGATATACATGTCGGAGGAGTCCGAGGAGGGAGTCACAGTGTTACGGCAGGGGGGCAGCTCCAAGAGTGAGAGCTGCCAAGAGCTCTGAAATTGGACAGGAAAAGTTGTGAGCACCTTAGATGGACCCATTTGGAGCAGGTGCAGCATTGCAGTGACTTGCCCCGCCAAGTCATCAAGAGGAGAAGAATGAGGAGACGAAGAAGGGCAGGAGAAAAGAAAAAGTGAAAACAGGCGACCGATTTTGAAGATGCTGTGTGCTGCCCTGCTGCGGTCGTTCAGGGGGCAGCATAGCGAGAAAATGAAGGGGAGTGCCTGGGGTAACTGAGACCCTCGGGAAGGCTAACAGCCATTTAGACCCAACCCAAACGGGGTCGGGAACCGCACCACCACGTTGAGGCGGCTGTTGATTGGTGCAGATTTCGCCCTGTCGGGAGTGGGCTCTTTGTCTTCCAATCTCGTTTTTCATTTTAGATTTGGCCTGACATGAATTGAAACCTGACTCTCCAGGATCTCCTAAAGAAACTTTGCGTTGACTCACCCGCTCATGCTTTCTCTTATTTCTCCCAGGGAAGCTCTTGGCGCCTGCCTTCCCTCCCTATTCTAGAATCTATCTTTCTTCAGTGTTGAGGTCACTTTTTCTACTCCATGCTCTCGCTCTGACCCTTTTTTCTCTCGCCAAGGTGCGGCTCTGGTTCACTTTGACTCTCTCCCACCTCACGATTTTGCTATTTGGAGGGATAGCTCTGTTTCTCTTCCTTTAGGCAAAGGTGGCTCTGGCGACCTTGTTGAATGCTTACTTTGTGGCACTGAGTCCACCCTTTCTTTTTCGGCAGGCCCAGTATGTTTGTCTGTCGCTAAAGGCGGCGCCATTCTGCTGGTCTGGGCAGCGCCAAGAAGTCTGGCATTTCTTTTTTCTTCTACTTCTCTTTGAACTCACATCAGTCTTTTTTTGCTTCCAACTCTTTGGTAGAAACTATATTCTCTTGTATTTTCAGGTCACAATAGGTCCCCAAACACTCATTTCACCCGGGTAACGACCCCGCTGATGAGTTAGCCAAACTGGGAGCGCTGCTCCTACCTTCTGCAATCGCTTGTAGTCTCTCTCCTTTCATCTGTCGTACCTACTTTTTTGTTCTTGGATTGGGGGTGTACGGTCTCAAAGTCTTTGAAACACAGATTCCCTAGGCTTCCACTGAGAAACTTGTGCTCCCTCGTCACGTTTGCTGCAACAAATACAGCCCTCTGTTACACTTACTTCTTTAGAATCGAGAATTCTTTATTCAACGCCTGCGGCCAGCCGTCCCAAGACACATCTCGCCTCATTCTGCACTGTCCAGCTACGGACTCTTTGTGCCGCTCGCACTTTGGCGACTCTCCAAAACCGGTAAAAACAACAACATATTCCGGTACTTCCTAGCTTCTTTTTACTGTTATCCGCACTGCTTTTTTCAGCATTGCACACCATTTCTCTTGTTAAATTACGCCAATTCATTTCGTATGACGTCACAATCGGCTTAAGGTGTCACAAAGGAAGTTTAATAAACGACCGCCAGACTACAAATGACCTATCAAAAAACACTCAAAAATCCAAAAGTTTGTTGGAACAAATAGTAATAGAAACACAAAATTGACTCCAAAAAATGTCCACATGCAAGACAAACCACGATCAACAACATGGCACAGATCTGAATACGTGAAATTGCTTTGATTCATTCCAAAACTAATATGCTACCCTATTGACTCTCACCAGGAGAGCGCACATCATCGATTTTTAAAATCATTCGAACTAACTGAGTCGCCAGAGAGATCTGCTGCTTCTTGCCAACAAGTGTCTCCAAAACATGCTGTTCTTTCATATCTAAAACCATAATAGCATTGGCGTAAACAAACAATTTTTCATTCAAGTCACATTACAAGTTAGATCTGCGTTTTTCAAACCTGAGGTCTCTTTTTCTTGCGTATGAGCTCTTGCAGCTCTACGTGCAGTTTTTCGTCATACTGGGTCGCCACGACGGGCAGACTGCGTGACCCCACCATCTGTTTGCCACATAATGATGGAGGCATCCCGTTTAGTACCTTGCCCAAGGACACAACAACCAAGCTTGCTGGCTTGTTCTCCACACTATCCCTTCTATGCTGAGCGCCAAGCAAGAAAGCTGTGAATACCATTTTTAAAAGTCTTTTGGTATGACTCAACTTGGGAAATAAACTCCAGGTCTACCGACTGCGAAGCGGACGCTCTAACCACTACGCCATCGCGCAATCTAGGGTCGCAAGCAGTACATTCACTTCAAGTGAATGTTTACTGATTTAGAGATACAGGTATTTTTGAGAAATTCAATCATTGAAAACCAACCAACCAGCCAACCTGTTTAAACCAACACTTTTGGCTATGATGTTAATTTCTTTATTTTCAAAACTCAAGTTATAGTAAAGATCAAGTTCTTAAAAGGGTCACAGTCATTGTTGGATATTGCTTTCAAACGAATTGGGGTCGCACAAAAAAAAAAGAAAAATGCTGGGGTAGACGGTCAGACAAAAATAATTAAAAAAAGATTATAGACGATATTAACGTATCAAGAGAATAACTGGATGTAACTAGGTCTTTCAACTCACAGCATTTCAAAAACAAAGCTGGAAGTGGGATTCAAATCCCGTCTATAGCGAACGTCACACAATTGCCATGGCTTTTATGTGTAAAGCACCACTTAACCAGTTGAGTCATGCTCTGCACCTGTAAGCAATGACCATTGTTCGACGGTTGGGGTTGAATCCCACTCTCATCATTGTTCTTAGTATGTTGAAAGTTAAAAGACGTAGAGGTAGATTTAATTATATATTCTCTTAATACATTAACATCTGATGCGGATAAATTGTGATCACTTCTAAAAACACGCAGCATATCGCTTGACAGGCTGTTTGAGTAACTGCTCGTAGCTGTCGTCTACACACGATTAAATATTATGTTAACCACTACCACAAACCAACGCGGTATATTTCTCTATAAACTTACTATATTTCACTTTGAAGTTTAAACAGAAAAGTAAAATACTTTAAAAAACATACGAATATCTTACACCAAATTACTTATCTTACCACTAGTTCCTCTCTGCAGACAGTCAATTCCCAGATTTGGATTACTTTCATTAACTTGCCTAGAGCGAACATCTGATAGAGTTTGAATTGGATTCAAGCCACTGTTTTCGGCAAGTGCGAGAGGAACCGTCTCAAGTGCTTGTCCATACGCACGCATGGCATACTGCTCGAGAGAAGGATTCTGTAAAATTAATTTGTTAAACAAAATTGAAGTAAAATGATGAAAGATCAAGTTTTCGAAACTCTGGACAGCAAACACCACAGAGGACCAACAAACAAAACGTATTTGTAAGCGCATTCTCAACTCAACTATTTGGTCGTATCTTCCTACTCATACAAACCAATGTTGCCTCCTAATAAAATGAGTTCCTTACCATGTCAGCGGCTTTATTAACCGCAATTGCGCATGCGATTTCACAGGCACCACCACCGTACACAACTCTGCTATCACGAACTAGGTTACGAACGACACACAGTGCATCATGAACTGAACGTTTTGCCTCTTCAACAATCTGTAAGAAATACAAATTTTTAAAACGTTTCACCCAATATTCCCTACATGATCAAAAACCTTTTGAGAAAACAGCGCTTGTTTAGTGCTGTGTTACTGTGTCGTGAATCACGCGATATAAAACATATTAGCGGCATCTGTCCATGTAAAAACACCAGCAATCTTTTCTATTACTACAAAGTATGCATAGGTGGACTATATCCAACTTTCTACATCGTGGGCGCGCTTCTTTAACAGGAAAACCAGTTCATTTTGACAACCAAATGCGAGAAACGTTTATTTTCCAATAATGGAAATTTTCCAATTTTCCAATAAATCGTACTACGATTATTGGCAACTTGTATCAACTAAGCAGAAAGTTTTGACACAAAGTAGCATGAAACACTTAACAAAGTCCAAGCATATATTAAAAAATTCTCAAGATTACCATTTTGTTTCCACCTCGTAAAAATATTGTGACAGCCTTCGTGTTCTTGCATCCTTCGATAACGAGCATCCTGTCTTTCGTGGTGCCGAAACTTAGTTCCCTGACAATTCCAGCATGTCCCAACTTTTCTGGAGATAACTCAGAAAATCTTGGAACAATGCGTCCTCCAGTGGCAATTGCAATTAACTGTAAAAATGCAGTATTGCAATTAGGACAAGGTGGAATACTACTCCAAGAAAGTAAACAAACAGCAGGCATTACCGTATGATTTTACATTAATCGTGGTATATTACAGGCAATTTTCAAGGATGGGCTTTTGCTTGACTAGCCTATGTTTGCCATCACCCATACAAGTATGTGAATCAAAATTGCTATCTATAATCAACGAGTATCTACCGCCTGTGCTAAAATGAACCTGTAGGTCTCACCTCAATTTCTGGGCCTCCTACCCATCGCACTGCTGGCAATTCATTTTGCAATAAAAGGTGGTTGGCTTCGTCATCAAATCCCCATTGACAAATTGCCAAGTTGGCGCCACAGTCTTTAACCTTTACAACAAATAAAGAGTGTTATAGCTGTTAAAACAGTTATCAAACACATCAGTGTCCCGACGAACAGTGCGTAAAAACTTAACGAATAAACGATTACGATGGGGCTTAAACCAACAGCCCCTGATTACTGATGAGATTCTCTATCCGTTGAATAACAAACGGTAATACTAAGTCTTAGCACTATTATTGTGCTCTTACTAACTCAGCACGTAGCTATCTGCTTATTACAACCTAAGAAACATAAGTTTTCATAGTAGGTTGCTCTTTGTTGAAAATCTAATCATTTCACTTAGCATGTAACTTTTAAAGATTAACATCAGCAGGACAATTATGTTGTGAATCAACATAACATCTTATCTATGCACTTTCAATGCTTGTTTCTGATATAAAACTCACTTTACATGCCACAGACAGTTAATTTTGAATGAAATATTTCACCTGTTTAACCATTTCGTGGAATTTTTCAACTTCATAAGCTTGGAGCTTTTTATAATCTTCAACAGAAGTTACATCCAGTTTATGTTTAGTCTTTGGCTTGGGTGGCTCGAATGGACAGGTCAAGATCGCCAGTTTAGCATCTTTAATTTGCTACAACATAAGTGCAAAAATGGTATTGAAGTGTAATAAGCATACTACTATCAAGTGAGCTTATGCGTTTTGGCATATTTAACAAGTGGACAACAGTCAATTGTTCATGCTCGGCATCAATATCACCCTCCTACCAAAGTTATTTAGTAAAAAGCATGGAAGCAAAAATCCTCCCCCTGATAGCTTAACAAACAATAGTTATTTAAAAACTTCTTTACTCTTTGCTGCTAAGAAAGCTGAGTAACCGCTACGACAGAAAAAATGAGGGCCATACTTTGGGCATTTGAGGATGACTCATGTCTTTGTCAATTAAAACCCCTTTGATGAGTTGGCTGTCTTCCAATTTTCCACCTTGTTTTCCTTCCACTTTGATAAGTTCAAAATCAACATCTCGGCGATCGAAATCAGCAACTGCCATTATAGCATCAACTGCTATTTTTGCAAACTGACGATGGCACTTAGTAACACTGCAAAAAGCAGATGATGTTATTAATAATCAATCACCATTCTACCGAATCCACGAAAAAATGTTTACGTAGCAAAAATATGTACTACTAGCAATAAATACTATTTACCAAAAATTACTTTACATCAAAAAGCCTTTAACATTAACTCACATTTTAGATCCAAGTGTAGTCATTGCCACTTGAACAAGGTTATCAGTATTTGAACTGTCAATTGGAAAGTTATCGGCAATTTTGTCTAACTTTTCTAACGCAATTCTCATCGCGACTTCATAGCCATCAGCAATACGAATGGGATGAATTCCTCTGTCAAGCAATTCTTCAGCTTGCTCCAAAAGAGCACCAGCCAGAACTAAACAAATGAAAGGTTAACATGATTATCACCTATCCGTTGCCTTGAAGTGGCGATGCAATGAAAAATGAAATATTTAGGCCGGAACAAGATGGAACAGGTTAGGTGGCGGAGGTAGCCTCACGATCCAGCAAGCTGCATCCGCAAATAGCCTATTCAACTGGAAACGAAACGCCTACTGAAAAGTTGATTGCACACTCTTTAAAAGTCTACACAACTACCAACCTCAGTTTTAACAATAATACATAAAAATAAATAAAAAATGCTGGCTGTCAATTTTTCTGTTTTCAAATGGATTAATTTTGAATGCAACGATAGTAAGTGCAATAAATCCCCATTGCAAACTAAAATATTTTTCTTACCAACAACGCCGGTCGTTCCATCACCAATCTCATCATCTTGCGATTTTGACAATTCAACCATTAACTTTGCAATCTGATGACTAACATCCATTTTATCCAAAATAGTAGCACCATCATTAGTGACAGTAACATCACCATCAGGTGATACCATCATTTTGTCCAGACCTGTAACGAAGATTTTTGTTATGCATGCAAAGTAATAAGTCTAATAGCATGTAATCAAGTGCTACTTGCCATTGGGTCCAAGAGACGTCCGAACAGTGTGGGCAACGGTTTTAGCAGCTAAAATGTGAGACTGCAACAAAACAAAACATCATAAAATCTTTTCAAAACTGCTGCGGGTTCCTTTTTTACACATCATAGCAACGTTTTCTCACATTATCCGGTCGAGCTGGCGTCGCCTAGCAGGACCCCAATCAGTAATGTCTAGATTAACTATACCGGTTCAGCCGGCTTCACCCAATGGATCGTTGTGAAAACAGCAAGAAAACGTTAATGGATTTATCACATAAACAAATTTCGCTCTGAAACAAAACTCGGTTTTTGAAATGCAATTGATAAAAAAAAACATTTGCGGGGCTTGCACATAGCAACTACATGTCTCCGAGTTTCTCAAGCCCCTGGCAATGTCTTATTTATCGTTTTCACCATAGATGTCCTTAAAAGTTTAACAAACTTTTATCCGTTAAATTGAGCAAGTGCTTGAATTGAAAGCATATCAAAGTTGTGGAAGGGTGCCAAAGTAATTGATATTTATTTTCGGGATTAACCAATCAAATATTAGGCCCACTACTTACGACTTTTTCATAACTGTAGGAGTATTGGTATGAGCTAACGGCTATGGCTGGGCACATATTGCTTGGTCCTGGTATAAACGCATCCAGGCTAAGAGCAAACTAAGCCAAAATCAAACACTAGCAGTTAAGTTATTACAATTGCAGCACCCCTATCAGTAATGTCGAGTTTGAGAATATCTTTTCAGCTAGCTTCATCGACTTGATTTTTGTGAGAAGAGCAATAAAAAAATGTGTCGTTAAAATTACCAACCGTTGTTCCAAAATCAAAAGAACCGTTTTTTTAAATGAAATCGATTATGCCTAAAAACATTACAAGGGGTTGCGCATTGCTGCCAAAAGTTTCTCACTACATCTTACTAGCCTTGCTTGGTACCTAAAAAGTGAACTTGCTTGCAAATAAAACAGCCAACGATTTCAAAAAGTTTTGTTTGTTTATTTAATAAAGTGCATGGAAATAAAATTTAAAAAATATGGGTAGGAGAGGTGCTAAAGTAATTTATTTACGTATTTTCAGAAATAACCCACTAACCCTCCTATGGTGATTGGGGTCAATTCTGAACCAAAGAGATGCAAACTGGTAATAACTTTTGATGTTTTTAAAATATCGACCTATTATCCCATCCATTCCTCAGTCATTGTGTTTTAAAATTAATGAACCTGAATATTCTTTGATCTAACATTGTTGGGGTAAGATGTGAGTTTGACCCCAATGTAAAATATTTGTGATATAGGTGCACAGACAAATATCAAAGGAGACAGAAGACAATCCCTCAAATTACGGGCCAAGCCAATAATGCTCACTTGTAACTGAAAAATGTTTTAATGCCTCATTGGCATTCCTGTTGGATGCGGTTGTAACAAGTCATATATATTTAAGTTTGGAGTACTGATGAAAACAATGAGTAATACAATGGAAGGCTTCAACCCATTTTTGGTTATTTTAGTAGTTGCTCTGCTTCTTTATATTCTGTTTTGTCATTCTCTTTGCCAATTTTTCGAGTATTAGTGACAATTACATGGTAAAGTATTTCTAAACTTTGTGATTATTACAAAAAACAAAGTGGAGTCAAATTTGACTTCAGCATAATAAAAAGTAATCAATTAATTTAAGCAATATAAAAAGCAACCATCATATGAGATTCAATATTAGGACCACTATATAATACATTTTTGCTGCTGAATGTCTATTTGTATAATCTAACGCAGGGGAGGCCAAACTGCAGCTTTTTTGACTCATATTGTAGTTGTGTATAATCATGTAGTGTAGGGATGTGTAAGCTGCTGTGCGCCTTGCTAAGTTTTGGGGCTAGTGAATCTCAAATTTTGTGTTGTGGTAATGATGGTTTCCAAAAAAAGAAGTCACACCTTGTATTTGCATGAAGAATGCGTTGATTTTTGGACAGAAAATGCATCAATTCATATTAAGGATCGCATAGCGGCTCTTTCAATGATGGCCTCTATCGTTTTAGCTCTTTATTACAGCAAGTGTTGCGACCCCTGATCTAAAGCATCTGGCTGCACGAATGTTGCTTGGCCCTGGCATAAATGCAGCTGATGAAAGAGCAAACTAACCTGAAGTTATGCACCTATAGTTGAGTTAATACAATAGCAGCTATTAGTAATGTTGAGGTCAAGAACATCAAATCCGAGAGCTGCACCAACTTCACCCAACTGCTAACAAAATGGCTTCAACACTTAGATGATATGTAGCTTGATATTAATATTTTGTTGCAAAAGGTAAAACAGGACCATCTTTACCTCCATGTTTTTGTAGGAGGATCACCAATTTGTTGGTTACATTTTAAAATGTTTGAGGACTTTCCTTTTAGATGAATCTTTTAAAAAATTTTGAAAGATAATGCCAAAGAACCATGTTTTTGAAAATTAGTGAAAATGTTCCGAATAACTAAGTTTTACTAGAATTTGCAATTTTGTGACGTCCAGGCACCAAATTTGAGAGTTTTTATAGGGAAGCTACATTTGAAAATTTTTTAAATCTTCATTTTTTGATAAATCTTTTTGCAAATTTTGATAGAAAATGCCAGAGGACTATGCTAGCTCGGAAAAATTGTCAAAATATACCAAAGAACTAACTTTTTTTAAAAGATGAAGTTTCTTAGGTCTAGTAAGAAAATTTTTCAACTAAAAATGTAACATGATGTATGGCAACTAATTCTTGATCAGCCATAATAAACTAATTCTTTGCCCTTACCAATTAGAGTCACATATAACTAGAAAGTAAATTGCTTCAGCTTTCAACGACACAAACTGAAAGTAACTTATCATACTCTTTATACCAATGCATTAAAGTTACCTGTTTTTAATAGCTTACCACTTTTTTGGTAAATAAAAAGTTACACAACAGGTCCTAAAAATTCAGTTTTTTTAGCATAAAAACTAATAGTAAATGCACATGTTATGTATTATCAAAATTACCTTGAAATAACCTTTAATTTATTGAAAAAAATATTGAAATTCATTTGAGAAAAGAGGCACAAATTAGTTTTTAAATAAACTGATTTTGTAAAAATTTTGCAATTTTTGAAAAAATCATCAATGATTTCTGGTAGTGAAAGACTGTGCTAATCGTAGCAGGCAGCACCATGACATAATAGAGTGAGTTAAGCATGCGGAAAAAAGCATGCTTAGAAAACCTTAAGTGTGACATAAAAAATCTGTTGTTGCATTGCCAATTGAGCTTTAATTGTTATAGAGTTTCTTTTATTGGAAGCACCTGGTTGGATCTCAAAAAAAAATCTTTATAAAAAAATATCCAACAAAAATTTTTTGCGTTTTAACTATCAGTAGTTTTTGAGTGAATTAAGAAAATAAATTTTACAATTGCTAATTATGACATCATTTGACATCCCAAAGAAATAAAATTTGTTAAAATTGGTTGGTAAGTTGGGTAATGGCTTTCGTTTAAGCCAAAAGCTGCTTTCCTCAGTCCAAAAATGCAATTTTTACAAAAATTATCTTTGATTATGTCATTACAAACCCTCTTATGACACTCACCCAGAGGAGGTAATCAATTGTGCCAAGTTTTATGTTTGTATGCCTGACAGTTTCAAAGGAGCTAAGACAGACAGACATACAGAATTGTGTTTCAGACATTTGATCAATGGTACTACTGTAATTGATTTTTGTGAATTCTAGAAAATACATGACCGATATTTAAAAAATTTATGACAGATTTTTTTATATTTAGTAAAATCCATTTTTAGAAACAAACATATCAGCAGTCTATCCTTGCTCCAACGAGTTGAGAGTGCTTTTATGAATTTTGCATTTGGGTTTACGGAATCAATTGGTATTGGCTGAAGTGCTAGCCCTGACTTTTTAAGTTTCCGTCTTGAAGTAATGATTAAGAATTCTTACTCCTTATAAATATTTAACACATAATGAAGCCATCACTATGCCAGTTGAGCATGATCACATTGCATTTGCGTGGACCATGTAGTATCAGATGTCATTTCAAGCAAAACAGTTAGAAACACTTGATTGGTAAAAACACATGCTTAGGATAACAAGGCTAGTGGAGTTGGCAGTTTAATTGTGGTACAGAGGTGGAGTTATACCATATTTGCTTGTATACTGCAATTTACAATGGAAATAAATATGTACACTTTCAAGGACAGTTTTGATTTTATTCAGCAAAAAATGTAATATCTTTGATCACATTAGTTGTCATTTTACTTAACACAATTTAAGCTAGTTTTTTTTGTTCACAAAGAGGCATAAGCCATCAAAACGGATGGAAAAGGCACCCTAAATCAGTGTCTTCTGAATATCATAACATAACAAGCAGCAATACAATAAGTAACAAAAGTTGATAAACCAATTTCCACAATTTTATATTTTGAAGTAAATTTTCATATTTTTCAATTTTAGAATGAATTTCAGTATTTGTGTACTTCAGTAATTTCCTCTTTTAAAAATAATTTCAATATCTCTGTGATTCAATAACTCAATATATCAGTAAACACACCATATAGTTGTAAATGTGGATTTAACATTCTAGTGTTATCCAAAATTAAATATTTTGTAGCAATATAAAAGCATCTCTAATAAAATCATTATAATTATGTTCATTTACAGATATCTTATCAAGAAACTCAGTCATCAGTTGGCAACACTGCTTTGGTTATAGCTTAATAAAAGTTGCAATATCTTGATTTAATAATTTTTACCTTAACCAAGCGTATATCAATTTAAAGAACATATACCCTTCATTCCACTGTCAATGCAGCTAAAAAATTTGTGACACAGCGGGTACAGTTATTCAACTATTTTCCAAATATGTTTGAAAAGAGAAAAAAATATCAAACCCAATGTTACAAAATATTTTGTAAGAGTGTCATGTGTCTTCTTGAAAAATAAACTTGCTTCTCATATTGGTTGAGAGCAGTTTGTAATTTCTCTAAAGAATTAAACAGTTAAATTCTGAACTTTTCCAAAAATTTATTTCTATTCAATTCCACACTGTGCAATAAAATGCTGTACTCAACTTGCTTATTTATCCCAAAATACATTTTTCTCCAGATGACTATTTTTACCAATTAAATATTTCTTAAGTTTTGCTTGATTGGACATGTAATGATGCATGGTCCATGCCAATGCAATGTGATGCTGTATCATGCGTTAAATACAACCAGTAAGATTTCTGGACTGGTACTTTAGGGTTGAAAACTAAAACATAAAAGCTATTTTGCTGTTGACAGCAAACGACCTGCAGGATGTTTTTTAAACACAATTAGTGCATCTTTAAATAAGCACATTTCATAATATGCACTTAATGTAGCAGTAGAATAATGATTGGTATTGCTGTGTTTGAATGCCAAAATTAGAAGATTGACTCTTTGCAGCATTCTTTTATCAAATTTATTTAATTATTGATATACAACACAAGGGTGCAAAAATTAAATCTTAAAGCATAAATTGAGGTTGAATTCTTTGGAGGATGTACTACACTATTTTTTTCTCAGACTATATAGGCCTAACAGAACTGCACACTGGGTAGAGGTGTGTGGGTGTTAAAAACTAAAAAGGGGTGTACACTGAGGATTAAATTTTTGTTGAATCATGTTTTTGATAGGCAGTGGCTATTTTGTCTACAATGGCATTTTACTTTTAGAGGCTATTTTGCTGTGAGACATTTGTGATAGGTCAATTTTAATGACACACAACACATGTGACTTTTGATTATTTTAGACTGGTCAATTTTAATGATGAATTAAAAAAATTTGCACCTGTTGTGTACACTACCCCACACTGCACACTAACTGAGCATTCACATACCAGACCCCTTTAGTGTACAATGCTTTTGTCTAAGTGCACTGCCAGCAAAGATTGCAATTTGTAACCATTGCCTCTCATGGCAGCTGCACTATACATGCGCCACAGCACCAATGCCAGAATTATAGCAATTATGGCTATATAAACACACATGAATGGTTATGACAAAATAGCCTCCAAGGGTAAAATGCCACCAATGACAAATTGCCACTTCCTTTTTAATTTGTCATAAAAATTGACTAATCACAAATGACTAACTACAAAATATCCTAAAAGTCTACTTTTCCGTCAATGGCAAAATAGTCACTGTCAAGCCAATGCTTTAGCCTTCATCTTATAAAACGAGCAAAAGTTACCTTGATTGCATCAAGTCCTGAAAGTCTTGTTTTTGACTCTTGATCTCTTAATATGATAAACGGTCTTCCATATTCATCAAAAGCAACGGTGCCAACAGCTGACATCTTTATGTAGACCAGTAGCAATATAACTTAAGATAAGTAAATCCAAGCAAGAGTGAAAATAAACAGTTTGAGCTAAACCTAAATTTTTTGTTTTATTAATTACAATCACTACCTGCTAGTAAAACAACAAACCCAATAGCTCTTAGTCCACAATATTCACATTGTACGATATTAGGGATAGCTGATATTGTAAATACATCGTGAAGGACATTGTGCTCATTGTAGACATATACTCTTTAGTAGAATCCAGACAAGCCCTGTTAACAGCATACCCAACCTCATTACTGGCACACATTGAGCAATAAACTTTGCTTTATTCAAGATGTAGTCACAATAGTTTGTTACTTTTTCAAACTTTTTTAAAACAATTTAGTGATTACACTACTCTCACCAAACTAATCAAGTATTTTTAAACCAGATAGCCCTAGACAGATTTACCTGCTTAATTTTGATAATAATTAAGCCCAAAAACTAATCTAGCTTGGTAAAATCATTACTTTTTTCACTAGTTTGACAATCTGAAAACTAATTACAAAACAATGCATCATGAGCTATTGCAAACACAAACAGTATTATTAATTCCGTTACCATAGCCTTTCTTTAAAAATGCACAACCATTTTGGGAACTCCTTTGCTTGCCTACTTTTATAATTTTTTTACTGTTGAAACTCATGTTGCGAAGTCATGCATGACGTTTAGATATTTTATATTATTTTTAAACGATAATTTAGGTTGTTTGAAATAATAATATACTTTTGCTAACTAGCAACTAGCAACTCCTGTAACAACAAAAAAGGTAGGATTTATATCCGCAACGAATATTACTCGCGAAAAAACTTTAATATTAAGTTATATTGGATGCGTTACACAAGGCACTGCATAGCTATAGTTCTAGTTATCGAAATAAAGGTATTGCTTAATTTTCAAAAATTTGTAGCTAGATTGTAACACTTTTCTACAGAAAAAAAATGAATACAGATATGCACCTAAGAAGAAATCAGTAAACTTGGCAAAAAAAAAAGAAAGAAGTGACATTAAACAAACAGCAAAACATGAAGAAATTACAACAGGGCAACTTCAATTTCATGTTAATATTCAACAATTCGGAAAGCAAATGGTACCAAAAGACCATTAGCAGTAATTACCAAGAAGGCGCTTGAACTGAGCTGCAGACTCACTGTTAACCAATTGCTAAGAAAATTTGTTCAATGCATTACAGACAATATATTAGACCTAGTAGAATGGAAACTCGATCATAAGGTTGGGCAAAGATGTAAAAAAAAGAATTAACTAGGTGCTACGTGAACAGAAAATTATCCTTTTTTTCATGTTACAGTAGGCTTGGCATTGGGATGTTTGTCCGAGGTATACTAAAAACTTTTCTGTGCATCACCCGAACTAAACTTTCATTCCAGTTCTTTCCGGTTCAACTTTCTTTCAATGCACAACTAGCTTATAGCCTACCAGTGGGCTACGCCAGTGGTTTTCAAACTGTGCCTCGCGACGCTATGGTGCGTCGCTTTCACGAATGGCGCACCATAATTTGGTTCTTGGTGAAAAATTTCAGCAGTTTTTCTATCAAAAAAGTTCAGAACATATATTACCTATTTATTTTCTTTTTGCAGAAATGATATCTGCTCGTGGATTAGGAATAAGAAATCTCTGCCAACATGTGTTGGATGGAAAGGAATGCCGGATGAATGGCAAAAAAGTAGGTTGGCGTCAACATTCAAACGAAAAGGAAATGTCAAAAAAATTATAACGCCTACAAAAGAGTAAAACTGATAGAGCATGCTATAAAGATTGGTGACAGAGTGCTGGAAAGAAAGATTTGAGAATTGGTGAATGTTGATGCAATTTGGTTTTATGCCCGGCGGAAAAACAACAGTCGTATTGTTTGTTGTAAGAAGAATATAGAGATAAAGAGAAAAAGTTGTGTGTGGGTTTTGTAAATATCGAGAACGCATTTGACAGAGTTTAAAAAAAAGTATTGGAGTAAGCAATGAGGAAGAAAGGTTTACTAGAAGTAATTGTGAGTGCGCTCATGATCGCCCCTACCATGGGGTAAAGGCGAAAGTTTGAGTGGGATCAGGGTTATCTGAAGAATTTTTGGTGCAAGTTGGCGTATATCAAGAATTTTCCTGGTTTCCTTTGATTTTTGCTATTTTGGTGGATGTAATCACAAAGTATTTAAAAGAAGGCTTGATTAGTGAAATTTTGTATACAGATGATTTAGCTTTAGTAAGTGAATATAAAGAAAATTTGAGAGAAAAGTTTTTGACACGGAGCGAGGCGTTTGAGCGCAAGGAGCTAAAGGTTAACCTCAAAAAGACCAAAGTGATGGTCAATAGTTAAAAGGATAACGACAAATTCAGTGCTGTCCACAAAATGTAGTAAATTGGTGCACGGTAGATGTGCGAAAATTTAGAGAGTGACTTCAACTGGTAAAAGGTTTGTTTGCGAAGGATGTGTTGAGACAACAAAAGAAATTGTGACACTAGATGAATTATCATTTTATGACCAGGTCGAGTTTGTGAAGAGTTTTTGCTACTTGGGATAAGCTAAATGCCAGGGATAAAAGTGAAGCATCGGTGACAGTAAGAACAAGAACTAAATGAATTATATTTAGATAATGTGGGTAACTGGTTTGTGGAAGAAAGCTTTTGTTGAAAGTGAAAAGAAGGATCTATCAGAGTAACATGAGGTCGGCGATATTGCACAGAAGGGAGAGATGGTGTCTGAGGAAAGATGAGATGGCAATTTTAAGAACAACTAAAAAAGCAATTGTACGTGTTATATGTGAAACTATATCAGTCGAGAAAAGGAGTAGCCAAGAACTTATGGATTCGCTAAGCTTGAAAAAAACTTTGGACAGACCGGCGAGAGTAGGTAGAGTGTAGTGGTATGGACATGTTTTGAGGGATAGAAATAGTGAGTTGAAAAGAGCATTGGATGTTGAAATGGTTGGAAGAAGAGAGCGTGGGGAACCGAAGATAACATGAAGACAAGCCGAAGAACATATTGGACTAAACAAGGAAGATGTCACCAACAGGTCGAAGCGGCGCAATGCTTTGTATGAACTTTCTAGAAAGATGAGTTGAATCTAGCCACCTTTGTAAAAGGAGACAAAACCGGATTTAACTCTTTTGCTCCCGCGTGAAAAGCGAAAAAAATGTCCATAAGGTGGCAGTGCGAAAAACTGTCATAATTTGTCATAATCAATCATAATTAATCATCATGAAATACCCCGAGTTTGTTTGTAAATCATTACTCATCTGTTTACTTCTACATTAAGTGTGATATATCGTTGAAATCTACATTTCTTGAGAATTTCAAATACAATAAAAACAAAAATTTTTTTTTGAATATGCAAATTTTATGCAAATTAACCCCCTCAACTGGTGCTGAGTTGTCTTCGAAATTAAAGTACCCTCACCTCAAAGATCACTATAGATTTTATTTTCTACCAATTTCTTTAGAAATGGTCTCAAGATGATGCTAAGGAAATAAGCTTTTAAGGTACATCAGTCAAAACTTACCTAAGAGCCTAGGTTTTCTACAATTTGCAATTTTCTGAGGCACATGACCTTTTTTTGACCGGTACCGATCGGTACCAAATTTTGGTAGTTAAATTCAGTACCTAAAATATGATCAGTCATTATCTGCTAGAGGTTAGCCTAAATTATGTAACATTATGTATTTTTGAACAGGGAATTTCTTTAAGATTCAGAAAATATCAAGTATAAATAGAATATGCTGTCACTGACAATGAAACAGCCGCTTGTTTACACCCTTCCCATTTGTTGAGAAACAAGGGGGTTACAGCAAACTTTGATTTAGAGAAGACAAACTTCTGCTAGCTTTTAAACTTGTATTTCAGTCTTTGTCTCCTTGGAAACTTGATGCGAAATGACGATTTTAGTGGTAAAATATTTGCAATTTATTTTATATTTTTAAAGGGTGTAGTTTTTCTAAAAATTATAATGTAGTGAAGGTTAGTCAAAAAATTTTGGGGGGATTTGAACTGATATGATGTACAGTACTCATTTTTGATCAGTAAATATCATATATCACTTAGCCTAAACTATTTAAAGTTATATATTGCTGAAAAGCAAATTTCCTAAGCTTTCAAATGAGACTGATATTTAGCAACAAATGATATTTTTTACGCACTAAATTTACTTTTATCTACTTACCATTCAAATTTGTTTGGGGGGGTTTTGAGACCCCTAAAAAATTTGGAAATTCAAATAAGTAATATTTATTATTATCGCTTGAAATTTTGTCAAATGATGCCCCAAAAGAGTAGTTTTCAGACTGTGTCAATGATAAAGGGTTTGGTATTGTGGTAAAGATGTAATCTCAATTTGATTTTAGCGTAGTTGGCTATTGCTGAGAATTTGGCCGATTTTGTCGTCTGCAACTGGGTTGTTGGTCTTTTTAACCGTTTTTGGGTATAAAAATCCAAGAATTAGGGCACAAATTAAACATCTTCCGATGCGTGAGGAAATAAACGTGATCTTTTGAAAATTTTATGAAAATCGGATGAAAAATAAAGTCACAAATCGATTTTTTAGTAAACTAATTTTGTAACTCAATTTGAAAAATTTGAGGGAAATACTGAAAACACGAGATCATCAATCGATGATCGCGGGAGCGAAAGAGTTAAGTGATTGGATCTTTTCTTTCTCTCTTTAACGCAGATAATTAATGGCATTTTTACAAAAGTTTTGTTAATACACTGTAATAATTGTTAAGTTTTCGCTTAAGAATCAATTTGCATAATTCTCATTAAAATAGTCCAAAGTAAATAAGACCAATGCAGTTGGTTGTCAACACATGGACACAAAACATGGACAATACAATACAATACAAATAAAGACATGACAGTTGAGTTACGCGATGGTGTAGTGGTCAGAGATGGAGGAGAGGCGATGGTGTAGTGGTTAGAGCGTCCGCTTCGCAGTCGGTAGACCTGGGGTTCATTCCCCTTGTCGAGTCATACCAAAAGACTATAAAAAATGGTATCTATAGCTTCCCTGCTTGGCGCTTGGCATTTATGGGAGGTGGTGGAGAACAAGCCGGCAAGTTCGCTTGTTGTGTCCTTGGGCAAGGCACTTAATGGGACGCCCCATCTTTATGTGAAAGACAGGTGACCCGGAAATGGCAACTCCCAAGCGAGTGGGGACTCACCGTCCAAAACATAGCGATACAATTCGCTTTCTCGTGAATGAAGGATAAATATGGCAAATAAAAAAAAAAAAAAAAAAAAAAGTTACAACCTTAAAAGGGGGTAATTTTACGATTGAAGGTGAACGATCTGAAACAATATCTCGCAAATATAACGACAGTAATTTGCATTTCGGGTCATATTCATTAGGTAAAGAGGCGAACCAAAACTTCACTACTTTTTCTGGTGCGTCGCAAGTCCAGTAAGTTTTTGGAATGCATCGCATTGAAAAAAGTTGATTAATCACCGACTTGCGCATAAATTTGTCATAAGAGGGGAAGGATGGTTGATTTCTCTCATTGAGAATTCCAAAGGCACAATTAGTTCTTCGGGTCCAAGGGCATTTTCCCAGGAAAAATTTTAGAAAATGTAACTAAGAAGTAAGCATTTTCTTGGTTTCTAGAGCAAGTTTTAGGCAAATGCCTGCATAAAGTTTTTATGAACTAAAAAGGTTATATTTATCGAGTTAAAATTTTTGCATTATTAATATTCATGTTTGGTTTGACCCCCAAAACCTTTTGCACATACGCCGCTGTAGCCTATAAGTAAAGATTTTTTGAAAATTGGACAGAAGACGCTTTTTTTCGTAAGTGTTTCTTTACTTTCCTGCTAGGTTACAGGTGTGATTGCCATTTCAATATCTTTAAATTTAATCAAAATTTGTTTCGCATGCATGTTTTTATTGTAAATCGTTTTGCCATTGTCTTGCTTTTTTGTTCATTGCTGTCAAATTTTGTTTTCCTTTTATGTTGAATTAGGGTAATATAAAATGAATGAAATCAAAATGGAAAGAAGTCAAAATAATTTCTGGATGCAGCTTCGAAAAAAATGTAAATGGACTTCAATTTTGTACATTGCTATCAAATAATTGCAGCAACTAAAGTTACTGACAGATTGAATCCAATATATAAAACGCATTTCTGTCTGCATGTACGTTACATACGCTGTAGCTCCTCCGAAACTTCTGAATGTACAAACATCAATCGTGGAACAATTGATCACCATTCTTGGGTGAGTGTTATAAAGGTATTTGTGACGTCATCATGATGTCATATTAAAATTTTTTTTATTTGTATTTCTTGACAGAGCAAAATCGTTTTGCGCTTAAACGAAAACTACCACCCAGCCTATCATCTTACAACAGATTTCATATCTCTGGGGTCTAAGATGACGTTGCAATCAACACTTGATTGCACAATTTGTTGGCTGTATTTTTTCAAAAACCACTGATTGTAGAAAGGCGATTAAACGCATTTTCAGAACATATTGGTAAGGTGATTTTGATAAAACCAACCTAACACCAATTTAAGCTCATTTGACAATGCAACGAGCAATTCTTTGTTTAAGCATTTTAAACCTTCTGAGCATGCTTTTTCTTTTGTAATCTTGCACGCTTACAGCTCACTTTATGATGTGATAATTCCGTCTGGTGCGATTAACACAATATTTTACTAACAGTGATAATAATATATTTTCAAAAATTGCAACATTTTTACAAAATCAGTTTCCTTAATATCGCGTGCAATAGAAATTTGATTCTATTTCGACTTTAATTTACTTCTTAAAATTGAGGCGACTTATAGTATCGCTCGAATAATCAGGTTTGGCTGCAATCAAGAGCTAGGTGAAGATTGGCTTGTACTAAGATACTTGAACCACACACTTTTCGATCAAGAAAGGAACAAATATATTCACAAACCACTTTAAAACTTCGAATTCCTTCACTCATCGAATACAGAAACTAAAGCACTTTAATATATAAATATCAGAGACTAACCAAAACTAAATCCACCAAATAATCGTTTGTCACGCAAATGGAAATCCACAATGAATCACCACAAATCAATGACTTTCTTTCTTTTTCCTATACTTTTTCTCACTACCACTCTCTGAATGCATAAAAATCTTGCCGCCTTATATATGAATGAGACGAGCTTCCAATAAATGCCGGAACAACATCACGTGACACAGAAAAAAAGCACCGCGAATAAATTACGTAATCGACAATCAAAAAAAATCTTCGAGAAGAAACTAGATTCACTCGAATACTCTAAAACTTAGTGACGTAGTCAACCATTGTGACGTTAGATGAGACATGTGAGTTACAAATATAAATGCGAAAGAAAAAGGTCTTTTTTGAAAATAACCTAGATATAAAAAGCAAGTTTGGGGCTTAAGACAATTCAGATTTACAAATAAAATAATCACGGCAAAACAAAACGATAGATTACAACAACTACACACATATAAAATCTATTCTTTCAACGCAAATTTACTTATTCGTGACACTTAATAACTGATTTGTGATCTCATTTCTCGATCAATTTTCACACTTTTTTCAACAAATTGAAGGGTATTTTAATGCAATTTCAGTAGTATGTAATTTACACTTTTAATATTACTTTTTATACAGAAAAAGATTGAATTTTATTACCGTTAGTGTAACGTTTTACCCCTTAACAAAATTGACAAGCTGAGTAAAAACAGGTAAGTATAAATACTTAAAACTTACAAGTTACTTGCAATTGGTGTCCTTTGAAATCTTTGGTTTGCTTCCCAGCAATGTGTGACTCTAATTAGTTTAATGCTAAGAATTAGTTAGCAATGACTGATCAGAATTGGTTGCCATACATTGAATTCTATTTTTACATGAACAATTATTCTAGTTGATCTAGCAAACTTGCAATTGTTAGACAAAGTTAGCTCTTTGGTTCATTGTGACTGCTTTTCCTCACCAAGCTTAGTTTTTTGACATTTTCTGTCCACGTTTTCAAAACTATTCACTGAAAAATGAAATCTCTAAACGTTTATCAAATGTAGTGTACGGGTTAAAAAATACTCATAATTTTGGTGCCAGCATTTCACAAAATTGCAATTTCTACAAAACTTAAGTCCTATTTCTTTTGTCATTACTTTCTTGATTGCATGGGTCTTTGACAATATTCATCAAAATATTCAAAAACATTCATTTAAAAATGAAGTTTCCAACCATTTTAAACAGTATCTAACTCCGTGCAAAACACTTGGTGGTATTCAAAAAAAGAAGGAGAATAAAGATGGTCCCGTTTAATCTTTTGAAATAAAATATTAAGGTCGAGCTACATGTGATTCTAATGTTGAAGCCATATCCTTTGCAATCGGGTGAGGCTGGTGCAGCCAGCTGATTTGATATTGTTTACCTAGACATTATTAATGGAGCCGCTGCTATTACAATAACTTAACTATGAGTGCTTCATTTTAAGTTAGTTTGCTTTTTGCTTGGATGCAATTATGCCACGACCAAGCAGCATGCGCGCAGTCATAGGCGTTAGCTCAAGCAAATTCGCCTACAGTTATAAAAAAAGTTGTATGTGGTGGTCCAAATCATCAATGACTTAATCCTGAAAATACATTTCAGTTTGCTTGACGCCGTCTCTGAATTTTGATATGCTTTCAAGCACTTGCGGAATTTAACGGATAAAAGTCTGTTTAGTTTAAGAAAGCCTATGATGATAACAGGGCAAATACGACAATGCCAGCACGCGATAAACTTGACAGACATAAGGTGGATATTCATTCCTATCTCCTCCTTTCCTACTGTTCCCCGATATCCACAACTACCTCGCCGTAGCCAGCGCAATGCCCCGCCGCCCACTCGCTTGGGACAAAACGTTGCCTATCCCAGGGCACGCCCAGTTCGAAATCAGCAATCCACTTTTCAACTACATCAGAATTCCCAACATCGTCAAGGATCCGCCCGTTTCCCCAGACCCTTTGACATATCCCTTGCACCCAATGAAACAAAAATGGAAAAGGTTTTGCATTTACCCACCGGCCAACCGTATAACTGTTATACGTGTGGCCAGAAGGGACATAAGAGTGGCGACTGTTTGGTTGAGGCAGTTCTGGATCAATGTGGAAAGAAACTCACGGTTGATCAAGACACAGGAGTAGTCACTATAAGTGATCGGTTACCCCTTACTGGTGCCTATAAAGCACGACAGAATAATTAGTGGCTTCCCTTCCTCCAAGGGACTAATGCCCTTAATTTTCGCTTGACTAATTTACGTGATCTTGATAGCATACTTCAACACTACGATGAACAATCCTATCGGCAGAAACGCAATCCCTACAATCGTTCCTATAACAACTCATGGCAAAGAACCAAAACCAATGCACAAAACAGACAATGGGATGTCCCAGGATCATCTACACGAGTGGATCCCCCTACACCACTCTCTTCTGCCACCCCTTCGACTTCGAATGACACTCTCTCTTTTGAGAACTCTGCCTCACTCTTTTTGAATGTGCCAGACTTCCCATGGCAACACCATCACCTCCAACGCGCTCTTTCCCCATCGGAAAACTATCAGAGGAATTGGCTAATCCAGTGCCCCAATTTCTCACTTCCACCTTTTCTTATGTTGATTCTCCCTTACAGACACGTACTCTATCCCTCTTTCATTCAGCCTTTTTGGGACAGTTATGTTATTTTATTCATCGTCCCACTCATGTAATATTTTTAGCTGACACTGGCACCGTTTCCAACCTAATTCGCTCTGAGGTCCTACAGCAATATTGGCCCTCCTCTTTCAAAAATCCCAATCGATCCATCGCCCGGTAAAAGGAGTTGGTGGAACCAAAATTTTGGACAAATTTACTACGATTTCCTTTCAAGATATCCAGGTGCCCTTTTGCTCCGGAAACCATGTTCCTTTTAATATTATAGGAATTGATTGGATAGACACTATCCTCCACCTTAATGAATTCGATATACTACACCAAACATCTTCCCAAACATCCATTGCTTCCATCGATACTGAAGAGCAGGACTTGACCACCACTAACCTTCCCTTTGACAATAACCCTCTCAAGAGGAAGATAGGGGATATAAACAAAGAAAGCCCTCAAAAATCTCCACTGGAAAGAACTGAAAAATATCTAATGCCCTCCATTAGGATTGAGAAGGAGATAATGGATCCACCTGCGGATGAATCCCCCAAATTTTAAAAAGGAAGGAGACTCGTGGTCTCTGTATGGCACTACAACCTTTGGGAAAACCTGATATGTCCAAGACCTTTCCTTTTGAAGTTAGTTCTGATTTATCTCCGGAGGATGTGCTTGAGCTCCAGAACGGATTGAGCAAGGAAAAGCAAGGAGTGGAGAAAAGAGCGGTAAATGAATTTCCACCTGGTCTAGATTTGCATGCAAGCAACAATACACTTATTCCAAAGTCGGAATGGTATCCGATTTATGAGCCTTTTGCGGAACGGCTCACCGACTTGAAGAAACATTTGAGAGGCCCCCAACGCCTCCCCTATCCATGCATGGTGGAATTAATCGATGATAAAACCCCTCCCTTTGTTTCGCCTAGTAATTCTATCCATCACCCTGACCAAAAAGGAGCACTTGAAGACAATATAAAGAAATATCTTGATATGGGTATTGTCGAATATGGTCCCGCCTCCTGGAAAACTGCGTTATTTGTAGTACCCCAAAAAGTAAATGACGAACAACGTAATCTTCCCAATTATCTCCCGTCGCAACAATGGCGTGTGGTACAAAATTTTATCCCCTTAAACGCTGGAATAAAAAAAGAAGAAAATACTCTCCTTCTTATACCAAATATTTTCCAAATAGCCTCTGGAAAAGAAATTCTTTCTCTTCTCGATTTCAGTAAAGCATTCTTCCATTGCCGAGTTCGAGAACAAGATCGAACTTTCTTCGGCATTTCTCACCCTAATAAGCAACTCCGCATGCATTGCATGCCCAAGGGGTTTGCAAATTCCCCCTCTATTTGGCAACGAAACATGAACGATGCCATATGGAAACCTGTCCAGGAGCTCTTCTACCAAAAATTTCCTTCGGAACGAGACCAACAACATTTAGCCATCCACATGGATGATATCTTTGTGGCAACCAAAACTAAAACTCATCATCTTTATCTTCTTAAACTCCTCTTTCGCCATTTGACCCACTATCATCTTACTCTCTCCATTGATAAAAGTTTCATTGGTAAACGCTCTGTGTATCTGCTTGGTGAAGTTATCTCGCCTCACAAGCGGACTGTTCAACCTGAACGTATTCATGCTCTCACTATGTTGGCCCCTCCTCAGACAGTCTTTCAAGTCCGATCTATGTTAGGTGCACTTCGTAACCTTTCTGAACATATCCCTCTTCTTAATCAACAACTTCATTCTTTTGATTCTTACACCGGAAACGTCCCAGCCACCAAGGCCCCTTATGTTCTTATTCATTGGACGCCACAATTATTTGAGACGTTTCAAAAAATTAAACAATTAATCTATCAACCAAGCTGTCTTTTTCATTTTGATCCTTCCCTCCCCTTATACCTGGAAACGGACGCCTCCAATACGGGTTGCGGACCAATCCTTTTTCAAAAAGCGAGGGGAGAAGTGCAACCCTTGGCTTACTCGTCACAAGCCTGGAAAACCAATATGGAACGAGTTGGGCATACATGCCGAAAGGAAATGGATGCCTTAAAACGCACCGTTCTGAAATACGACTACCTCTTGAAAATATACCCCTTTACTATCATTACAGATAATATGGGAGTATTCCATCTTCTGCGCAACTTTGCACAAGGAAAGTCCCGAAAGGTTGTAGTAACCTTGCATTATCTACAGACGAAAATGCTTCATCCTGTCGAAAAGATAATTCACAAAGCAACCAATGAGGTGTTCATGTCCGACGCTCTGTCAAGAATGGCATGGCATCAACTTGCCATCGAGGAGGATGACCCAACTGCGTGGCCAGCCTTATTTGTCAATCCTTCTTTGGTGGATGCCATTTCCCGACAAGTGACTCGACATTTGAGACATCAAAAATGCCAACATGCTAAACAGGGCAAACACCCTGTCAGTAAATGCGTCCGACCCTACTGCCAAGGTTTATCGAAAGAACAGTTTCAGATCCTACTTAGAGACCTGAAGGAAGAACCACGACTTTCAATGGTGTCTGGATGGATCATGGCTAAATATGGACATACTCGAGATGGCAGTACTCTCCCTCCAGATACATATGATGGTCCTAACCTCACTCTTTTTCATGCCACTACGCTCGACAGATTACCTTCAATAAAGGTCATGGGACTTTCACCTATGAACCGATGGTATATTCATTTCACATCAGTGGGCCCCCACAGTTATACAATACTCATCATTACAAGAAAACCCTCGCTAGAGGCCTTCCTGTTGTTCTCTTGGTGGACACTGGACTTTTATTGTCCCATAATATAAATGTGTATAGAACATTGTCTATGAATGTATATCTTGTGCCTACTACTGTGCCTTATTTCCTACTTACTAGAGTTCAGTGAGACTCTACCTCTCTTTTAGATATGCGACGACATAATTGGATAGGACCCCTCGTCCTCTCCTTACTGACGACGATCAATGGACAATGGCACACAACTACTCAGGTTCGTCTGCAGGATCAAATGGTCAATATCACCAGTCCTGGGTTCCCTCCAAACACTATTCCAACACGTTGTATCTTACGTGGGAAATAACGACGGCTTCGGGATCCCATATTCAGTTATCTATTCGCAATATGAGTATTGAACCCGGTTGCTGTGATTTTCTTATCATAACTGAATTCGGACGAGAGAAATATCGTTTTAACGGGAATATTCGGGCACTCTCACCTTTTGTGTTCGAATCCTCGCATTTGGTTGTCCATTTCGTCACGGATGACGGAGTAACCTTCCCCGGATTTTTCCTACAGGTGCAACGAACCTATAAACAAACATACTACCCTATTGCCTCTTGTGGTTACCAAGCCTTTGGAAACACTCAACCCCAACCTCTCTTGTCACTACAATATCCATATAATTATCTCAATAACCGTAGATGTTCCTGGACGCTTGCAGCACAAAAAAATTATTGCCTGCTATTCACAATCATTCTCTTCCGGACGGAGATTTATGATACACTAACCATAGAATCCCAATCTAGACGGATGCTCGTCTTTGACGGAACTAACCACACACTTCCGCTTAATCTCCCTCCTTTGTGCGGTTTTGTGTATATAACATTCAAAACGGATCATAGCTGTACAGAAAGTGGTTTCGCCTCACTTTTAGGGAGATTTTTGAAAATCTTCCTTCTTATAAGACTTCCATTTATTCTGAACAACCATTAATATCACCCCTTCTTAACATTTGTGATAAAATCTCCGCTAAATTAAATGCGTTGTCTCTAGCCAATCTGGAAATGAGCTCGGAAATAGGATATATCCAATCCCAGCTTAATGACGGCATTCAGGAATTATCTTTTCAATTAGACAAACATCAAGATCTCATGACGAACATTCACCCACATATTCGCTTTCTCCAAAACATGACTAAATGTCCTCGATACCTTAAGCTCTCAAAATCCTCACACCCTTTTCCACAGTATGGCCTCGTAATGTTAATACTCTCTATTGTATCCTTATTCATTACCCTTGTCTTCACAATTATTACCATATGCCTTTCTAAACGAATTACAAACTGGACTTTACTTACTGATTCTTCTAATAGGAAAATTACTACCTATCGACCAGGAAAATATTCTATTCATACCATAACATTCCTTTGTTTGATAGACCCTGCGTTTGTGCATACCAACTCATCGTACCAGTTGATTAAAAGATTCATCGAGCACGAGAATTTTAAAGAACAACATGGTGTATTATTTGATTTCCTACCATACAGAACTTCTGAGAGTTTCTTTCAGATCTTTACTATTTATACCCTGAGTATTCTCCTATTCCTTGCCTTCTATCAGTATTTTTTTACGAAGGCCCACAAATCGCCTTTACCCCCTTTACGACACTTGCAGTATAATTATCTTGCTTGTATCTTTCTTTTTTCCCTTCTCCCTAATTATGTTTTTTCATTATTTGCCTTTAGCGATGACAAATTGGGACCTATCCCCGAAATTCTTCCTCCAAATTGGACCATTTCGCGCAATTCTACATGGGGAGCTGTCCCCTTTAAGGATCTCTGGAATATATCAACCCCCTCTATCTATACAAACCCTGGGATATTCTTTTCCGACACATATGGAATCGTTACCGCCGAGAAAACAACCTTTACTAGGTCTCATTATCCCCTCTCCCGTTATTTGAGAAATAGAGAAGTTTCCTTACTGGAAAAAACCTGTCTGTGTCAAAGTGTGGAATCTCCTATTTACCCACAACTGACAACTGATGTTCTCTTTAAAGCGGTGACTCTCGCTAAGCCCACGGGCGTCCGTTACCGGCTAAAATGGGAATGGAATGAACCCCTAAAAAGTAAACACTTGATGCTCCTCCAGCGATGAAAGGCCAAAGTCTTGCACCTTTTGGAGGATTACACAGTTGTTCGAAGTGAATGTAGGGAGATCCTGCACACCCAATGGTTTACCACGACGAATGACCCTAACCAGCCACAGGCTGGGGGATATGCTACATCCGGTTTTGACCCCAAGATGCGATGGAACAAGGAACGTTCAACTCTGGAACAGGAGTACATTGACGTCAATCATTGCCCCCAGTGGATTGTAAGTAACTACCTTGTTTACGGGAAACATCCCTATTGCGAACCTGGCACGGACATAAATTGGAAATCTAGAACACAAGGCCCTGGAAAAACAATAGCTATAGACCCACGATTGATAGATCCCCTGCTGGTCCAGGAGGTCCTAGACATAAACGCTCAATGCCAGGGAAATTGCCCTACCGAAAAGTGCTGCCTTACTATGGGTAAATGGTAGTTTCTAAAGAAATACTGGAGAATTACGTGTACCTTGAAAGGACAGTATCATGCTTTCAAATCGACACTTACTGAAATACCTATTCAAGAAGTCTACCCTGACGATAAAAAATCTTTATTAGGAGAAGCTTGGATAAACACTACCGTTGATGTTGTACAACAACGACAATCTTTTAACTTCATGAATAAAACTCAACAAATACGTCTCATGTCTCCCAAATCAGTTTCTACCCCTGAATTATATCGTGATGGTTTCGAAGTAATGGAAGACTACAAACCTCATAAAGAATACGAAAATACTATCAATTTATTCAACAGATACCCAGGAGTAAAAATCACTATGACTCCCACCTTCCAATTTTGAAAGCATCCCTTCATGATGAATCAAGACACCTCATGCCAAAAACGAATAAAAGAAAAGGCCGAATGTCAAAACCCGTTGGGAGGAATAATCCCCAAATTAGCCTTTTTTGATCACATTATCCTTGATCCTGTGGAAAACCGAAGTCAATTTCCCTCGACACCTATTGAACTGCACAAAAATACCCAAAAGCTAAAAGTGCAACAGGTATGTGTAGTCGTTAATGATTCTTCGCTCTACTCCGACCAACACCGTTCGAAGCGACAAATCACAGTTGGTGTAGTTGCTCTCTCTGTATTAACCTCCACCCTTGCGGGAGCAGCAGGCGCCTACGCTGCTATACTGACAATGCAACAAGAATTCGAGACCAAAATGAACGAATACCAAGACGAGGAAAATAAAAGCTGGAATCAAATAAATGAAAATGTCAAACACCTCAGTGAAAAGATAATTGGTCTGGAAACAGTCCAATATGCTCAGGATTCTCAACTCTCACATATCACCAACGATATTCTGAAATTGGAAGAGGAAATTGAGATTAAGAATTTGCTTCTTCAGTCGGAAATCAGTGAGAATCAAAAGATTGGGCTCCTTTCTTTGAATGAACAGGTCCGATCCATAAAATCACTTTCTGAAATCAGCATGGGGCAATTAATACTCGATAAATTAATATTACAATCCTTGATAAACCAAACTGGAGTAAAATCTTTAAAAAATACTACACTTTATCTCTCGCGAATAGCCAATGGTAATTTATACCTTAAACAATATGCCCATCAATTAGAACAACTAATAAATCAAACACAAACCCAAATGTATAAAGAACACCCCACTTTTCAAAATATAACGAGAATACTAAAAGATAGAATTGATGCTACAAGTAGGCTGCTCGTTAATGTATCAAAAGATGATAATATTGTCCCCACTTATATAAATATTTCGGATCCTCAATGGAATGCGGCACCTCTAAACGTAAACTTTAATTCCACTAATATAACTTTTCAGGATGCTATAAATAACATAGTAGGCGGCCTCGATGTAATACCCGATTCAGTATCCCATCTGGTGAAGGAGGTTGTGTCGGATGTGGGAGATGTGATTGGTTCAGGACTTAAAAATCTTCTCCAATCCCTCTTGCCTATCCTGATCCCTGTCGCTGTTGTTGTTGGAGGAATTACACTCCTTTGCTGTATCATACAATTGCATCCAAGATGCAAGAGACAGAAAAAACAGATGAACTCCTTCTTCCAGAAGAGATATCAACAGCCGTCAGTCCACTTACAGGATATGATGCATTCCAAATGGCAACCCACCAAAGGCCTTGTGACAAATGTGGTATGAAATCTATATAGATCATGTGAATGTTATAAAGTCAAAAACTTTTATGGAAAAGTACAGAACTTTTGCCATTCCCGCTTGCAAGTTTGCTACAGGAGTTAATCTAACTCCTGGAAAAACCGCAGACAACCATGTGCGCGCAAAAAACTCTGATAAACTATTGTAACTCCTTTTTTCGCAATGTGTTTATTTTATGCTTTGTACATAGCCTTTGTCTCAACAGTTATAGTTGAGCATTGAGAAGACAACATGTATTGTTTTAGCAAGAAATAATTTCAGTCTCAAAAAGTATGAGTTAAATCTTAAATATATAAAAATTTGTTGTCCCCTTTAGAAAGAAGAATAAGAAACCTCCTGTTTCTAGTATCTTATCCTCTACAAACGACATGAAACTGAGGGATCGGTCAAATGCCGGAGCTGATGTTCGCCCGGAATGACATTTGACTATGATGCACTCTTTTCTGTTTCGCTGCCTTATAGGGAACGAGTTCGGAGCCCTTACGTGAAATTATATTCTATAACCAAAGACTATTGGGAACAACATATTTATCATGATAGTTTTTTATGTTCATCTCGTTTAAAAGAATTCAGAAATTATTTAATACAAAAATGGACCAGGTAAGCGATCTTCAATTAATACAAGAAGTAAACGAACTCTTGAGCGATCCAACCATATGAAATTTTGACTCAATATTCGACCTAGATATTCTAAGACAGATTTATTTGGCCTCTTCAAAGATCAGAAAGAATCTAGAATTATGAAAACATGCGATAAAAGATAAAAGTCTCGCTAACACAAAAACTTACCTGGAATTCAAATGTTTAGAAGAAAATACATTCCTTATAGAAAAGGAACTTAATAGAGTTGCTTCAGTATACAAATAAATAAAATGTTTTAAAAAAGAACCTGCCGTCCCAGTGTTGATGTTCACCTGGAATTAGATAGCAATGATTCCACGCTTTGACATTGCTCCCTTGAAGGGCGCCGCTCAACCTGTTCACATACGAATCAAGGATGAATAATGAGAAATGACTCAGAATAATAAAAGCATTTAGAAGAGAAATGAACTTGTATGAAACAAAATTAGGAATCTCAGAGATAAACGAATATCTCATTGAACTGCACATGCATAAGAACGAAATAGAATCCCAGCAGTTAACATTATTCCTAAAGCAATAATTGACAGAAGAGGTGGAAGAAAATATTAAACAAATAAAGGAAATGATAATTGAAGTTAAAATATTTCTTGTGGAACTAAGACAAGGACTTTATCACCACCTCTATCGGATAGTCGGCCTAACATTAACTCAAGAACTGAACTACCCCCGAAGAGTTACCACCAAAAAAATGATGTATCGCAACACTTGTGAACATTTACAAATTCTGAAAGAAAATGTTGAACAATTGCTAATGAATTTTTAACGTTTTATAACTTACCATATATTGATTAATAAACACCTTCATAAACGTTTTCCCCTTACTTATGCTCGTAGAATTAATGTATATATATTAAAGTGATGCCATATTTTCGATCATCTAAATAGATTTAAGAAAGTACCTTGTTGGGGTACGCGAATATCTAGAAAGTGTTTTTGGTCTATATGTCGGCGAATCAATGTTCCTGGTTGTTTTGGGATGCCCCTTTTCTTTTCTCAACTATCGTTTAGACAGTGGATCTAAACGCGAGATAGTTACTTGACCCTGTCACACTGCGTTTTGTTACAACCAGTATTGTGACCTTTAGAACGTGGGTCTTTTCCTATATAATATAGTCGCCGCAAGCCGTTATATCCGGAAGAAGCCTCTGTTATGGTACCAGGAACACACTAGAATTCCCTTTCACTAATAATCATAGGCGGCCTTATATTTGCGTCCCTAACAATGTTATGTTATATTTCTCCCCATAAGCTATCTCGGCTATAGTCAAACGTGTTATGTGTAACAATTTGCTTAGTAAGAAACTTATTTGTGTGACATGTTTACGCGTATTTGACTATTGTTTTTGTTTTTCATGTACATTCTATTTGAATAAGAATAAGAAATGGTATAGTGATTAAAAGTTTTTTCATATTGCTGACCGGAGAAGATCGAAAAGGAAATTCTCGGATCAATTGCTGGAAAATTCTTAAGATAAGACAAACTGGTTATAAGAATTGCTTTTACAAAGCAATATTACGTCATAATCTTTCAAGACATCACAATGCTGGCCACTGTATATCAAGAACAGCAGCAGGCGGCAAAATTATCCATTATCATTTTGATAGGAAACATTAATAGTAAAGTCTATAACCAATATTTGCAATTAATAGGCTCTTTGTATCGTTACAAAACACCAATCTTCACTAATCTTCATCAGTAAGGAGGTTGTGACTAGGGGCAAAGTTAAATGTAATAAAATCCTTGGTTTAAGAAAAGATCAAAATAAAGCAATAATAGCATCAATTTGTAAAACTGGATTAAGAGGGAACGTTTTTGTTTGAAAATAGCTTAATAAACGACTATTGCAATAGGTTATATGATACATAGCCGCTTTTCATGCTATAGCTGAAATAAAGCAAGCACTGCAGTTAAAGAACTTAATGTCACAAATATAAATGCGTGAAGGGGGCCCATCAAATCGTCAAATAGACCTAACAATATATACCTTATTTCTTTAGTTGTTAAAACTCCCACCATGTGGGCGATGCCATCATTTTTTACTATGTTTCACTCACTACCATACAACTTTAAAAATACTAATGATATTTTGTGACATCATTCTTTCATTTTGAGTACTACCAGTCTTGATTATAGACCAACGTGATTACACCATTACGTGTGAAGGAAATATGGCCAATATTTTCTACAACTTTTCGTTGCTGCTCTCACACGTTTGTACAGTGAAGCTTACGCTGCTGCCGTAACTGATACATTTTAACTCGGCTCAGTTGATGGCATGACCTGACGGGATAAAATCGCACCATACTTGGAGAAACATTTTTCCTATTTTGGTTGATAATACCTTTGTAGAGCTACTGGAATCACAGCCAAAAATTTTGGGAAAAGCGAGGACTCTTTCAACACCTCTGAGCACACCTAAGAAAGGAAAAATGAACATGCAACATAATGTGTAGCCAGCAGGGACTTGAGAAAATTTGAGAGGGCAATCAAAAAACTAGGAATTAGGGTCGGATGAAAAGTAAAAACCATTCTTTGGTGAGGGTGGGAGGAAGGGAGATCAACACCACGATTTGAAAAGTTTTAAATTTTCTGGGAAAGTACTTGTGTGCCTGAAAGTAAATTTATTGCGTGCCAAACCATTTCATAATCGTGGGATTTTTACATAAAAAATGCCAATTTTAGGATTTTTTGATCCTTGTTTGGGATTTTTGCACATTGAAAGTTGGCAAGTATTTTTGATCCACCATCCACCCTGCGCGGCCCAATGCAGCATGGGTAGCACGTAAATCTGTTGTCAGGGTAGTGGGTTCCTGTAAAATATGCAATTTAGAAAGATAGCATCTTTACTTTTAGTATATTGATATATTCAAAATCGTATTTGCCGAGCTGATCTCAGTTTAGTCACATAAGAGGAGAGTAGATATTTCTTTATTGAGGCGGCTACTTAAGTAAATTTGACCATTTTTGGTTTGTGAATCAATGCAGACTGCATTGCTGCACAGTCACAGCTCAGTTTTCCAATTAAATTTCAAAATAATGAGCTTGTTTGTTTGCTTTGTTTCTGAACAGTTGCTAGTAGATTAAAGCGGTAGAGGAGCTTTCAATTAACAAAAAGGCAGTGGCTATTTTGCCGTTGACGGCAATTTGCCCTTGGAACCTATTTTGCCGTAACCATTCACGTATGTTTATATAGCCAAATTTGCTATAATTACACCAGTGACATTGTGGTGTAATGGATAGTGCGCTGGTCTTGAGATACCGTTGTTATTGCACCAATGCCCATTTTTTAATTCACCGATAATTGAACTGCAGCCCTGAGAACAGGAGTCTTATTGCACGTATTGTTTTGTCACGCTTCACTTTGTTACAATTATCTATTTCTACACTCTGACCTAAGCACACAAAACGCGTGGCTTCAGGCTCTTACTAATTATGTATATAAAGAAAAAGAAGTTACTTCAAATTCTATTTTTGGTTTTTGAATGTTGCTGGTTCAATCGTTGAGGATAAAAGTCTAGTCAATTTCCTCGTGCTGGCCTATTCAAAGTTTTATATTGTTATTCTGTCAATATAGCCATTGATTTTACTGTTTGATTTTAAAGTGGTGGTTGGATAGAGAACAGTGCGAGGAAGGTCCTGGCTGTCCGCCTGTGACAACTATAATAGAAGGTTCATCCCCTTCGAGTGGTGAATCCTTAACCATTGTTGTGGGTTTGAATATCAGCTGGCAGGGCATTAAAAGAAAGGCAGTCTACGCTGAAGGGGCAGGCCCGGTATGTAAATGTATGGGGCAGTGTACACTGGAAGGGAATGTACAGGGTGGGGGATGGAGACCTGGGGGAGCAAATTTTTTTTAATTGGTATTTAAAATTGACCAATCAGAAACAACCAAAAGTCACATGTTTAGTACATCATTACCATTGACCAATCACAAATAACTCATGGCAAAATAGTCTCTGAGGGTAAATTGCCGTCGACGGCAAAATAGCCACTGCCTAACAAAAACATAACAAAGTGGTGGTCAACGGAAGAAGGTTATCTGGCCTTAATTTTATGAAACGTAACTTATTCTTTGTTGGTAGTACTGGTACATGTTTAGGTTTGTTGTGAACAGTGACATGTGTTTCGTGCTTGTGGGTTAAATTGGGGTAGATTCATTGATGAATGTTACAATGATGATGTGAAAATATAAAATAAGCTGAATTTTGAACAGTTATGTTAAACATTTCATTTTCAGATTTTTGAATGGTGCATTGCACAGATAAGCTAAGGCAATCCTAAAATACTAAAATATTTTTAAATGGAAATTCTTAGGGAAATAAAAAAATCAACTAAATTACAAAAACTGCAGAATTATAAAAATTTACACAAGTAAAACAATTAGTGCAATCTTAAAACCTGTTCTTGTACTGATGTTACTAAACAGGCAGTGACTATATTTACATGGTTGTATAATAAATTTTGCAAAATATTTTTATGTGACTGTAAAAAAACTTATTTGCAATATTTGTTGTGATTGTTGAAAGGTTTTTGGGGTCTATTTTAATTTGACCTTGGTAAATTTTGGTAACGTAGACTATTGTTATGCAAACAAGTGAAAATATCTGCAAGCTGTTTTTATGTCATCATAAAAAACTGTGATCTGGTAATAATTTGCACCTAGCTTTTGCTCTTCTGAAAAGCATTACCAAAGTAAAAAATTTGAAAACTGCTTTACTACTTAAAAAGTTTGATAGCAGAAAAATGCCTACATAAGTTTTTGTGGTGGGGATGATTGCTACTAAGTTTTAGCCTAGGCTTTGTAATTCTCACAAGAAGTAGCCTCATTAACAGCCTTAGCAGCATCACTGTCCAACGTGTCTGCCACTTCTCCTTTCAGACTCTAGCTCTTCTTTTTTTTTTCCATCTTTTTCATGCTTATTCACATATGTGATGGTTTTTTACCACCCAGTTTTTTATTCTACAATGCAGTGTTGTGACATTGTGGCAACCCTAAGTAAGGCCCCTCAAAAACTTTACAAGAGACTCCTTTAAAAAACTTCTAGTGGGGGAAGGAAGAAAAGTGTTTTCATATTAAATTCAGGATGAAGATCTCTTTTTTTGAAGATTTATATTTTTAAAGTCTAAATTTCTGTGTTTTCAAACCTACTTAAGGGAGAAAGGCTTGTTTCTTTTACAAATCTACTTTTCCAAAATCCAATTTTCCAAATAATTGGCTTATTCTTTAAAAGGGCTCCTATGCATGGCTGCAGAGTACAAGGGGCGGTCACCAAGGTGCTGCTGGAATGAATTACAATTTCTTTTTTTATTGGTTACTCATTCTTACATGTGTAGTGACATAATTGAGGAGCTGGCCAGTTGAGGTGTGCTGCTTCAGCCATCTATAGTCCCATTTATACTCTCCCTTTCTTACCCACTTATCTTTTTATCTACAATAGATGCATACTGTCTCATCAAAATATTTTAATAAACAAGTTTTTCCAGAATCTACTGAAAAACTTGTGCTTCCTCATTATGCCCTCTTTTGTTTTTGCTGCATTGTATAAAGCCTTTTTTGCAACTCTTATTTTCCAAAATTGAGAATCTTTCATGTAGCACTTGCAGTTACTACACTAAACATACTTGTCACTTCTCTGCACTACTAAGGAGTCTTTATGTCACATGCTTCGGGGTGATTTTTTTGTTAAATTACTATCTCTGGTACGTGTTGTAGAAAGTTTTGCTATGACCCCATTCTGGGGAAAGGGCTGAACAACAACTACCTCAATAAGATTTTTAAACAAACAAATACGAGTTGCATCACAGTATTTCAGCTTTCATAACATTTACTGTGCAGTTATAAATATGCCTCTCTGATACTTCTTCTTTCAGCTTCTCCCTATTCAGGGTCGCCACAGCGCAAAAGTATTCTCTATTTGACCTGATCAATTTCATCTCTCTCCTTAGCTCCAATGCTTTTCAAGTCTTCTCTTGCCAAGTCCATCCATCTTCTCCTTGGCCTTCCTCTTTTCCTTTTACCTGGCACTGCCATCTTTATCATTCTTTTTCCCACCTAGCCTTCTTCTCTCCTTTTCACATGTCCATACCAGCATAGCCTTGCATGCCGAATTTTGTCACCTAGCTTTGTGATTTTCGCAGTCCCTCTCTCATATTCGTTTCTTATCTTGTCCTTTCTTGTCACTCCCAGCACCCATCTCACCATTTTCAACTCTGCAACTTCCATTTTTCCCACCTGTCTTTCCATCACTGCCACAGTTTCCATTCCATAAAACATGGCTGGTCTAATGACACTCTTGTACATTTTACCCTTAACCCTTGCTGATAACTTCCTGTCACACAGAACTCCCGACACCTTCCAACTCATCCATCCTGCTCGAATCCTTCTCACTTCTTCACATCTTCCATCGCTACCAAGTGTCAAACCTAGGTATTTGAAGTTATTTGCTCTCTTTACATTTTCTCCTTGCAGTTTCAACGCTTTTGCATCATCCACACCCCCAACTTTCAAATACTTAGTCTTGCTCCAGCTCACTTTCAGGCCTCTTCTCTCCAGTACATTTCTCCAAATTTCCAGATCATCTTCTAGCTCCTTATGATTTTGCCTAGACAGCACTATGTCATCTGCAAACCGCATATCCCATGATGTGTCCTTCCTGATGTCCTCCGTCAGCTTGTCCATGATGATGGCATAAAGGAATGGACCAAGTGCTGAGCAAGTGAAGTTATGCCTAGTCACTTCTATTGCAGTACCAGTAGCAACTTACATTAGTTTGCTTTCTAAACATAAATTCAAGATGTTTGTTGTATCAATGTACAATGTAGAGGGTCATCAAAAATTGATGTTACAATTTTTTAAACTAATATTTGTATGACAAAATAAACAGTGTCACTGTCTGCAGTTTGCTAAGTGCATCGCTAGCTTCTTGCATTACTATAGAATATTGAAGTTTTACAAAAATAATATTGTTTACCAATGTTTAATAATTGTATACAAACATGACCTGCAAGTACTGAGGTTTCAAATGGTGAACATAGCATTATTTAATATGTTCACCATTGGCATTTATGACAAGCTGGAGATGCTTGGAGAAAAATCTATAAAAGTCATAAGTTATCTTTTGCAGGATTTTGGCCCATTCCTTTCAAAGTGCGGCCATAAAAGCACCCAAATTTTGGTGATGTTTTGCCAAAGCTTTGCTCTCAAGTATGGACAAGATGCTTAAGGCAATCAAGTAAGAAACTTCAAGGTTGACCTTGTCCTGGTCAATTTTCATTTTTCCAGTTTCTGCCTAGTTTTACACAATCCTCCATGCAAGGATTCTGTTAACTTTCAGGTCCTTAGAAATAAGAACTTAAGCCCTAGCTTGTAGATTTTATCAAAGTGTTTAGTCATAATTAAATAACCAAACCTGAAACAGTAAAGATTCATTAGAACTTTTAAAATGGTCAATAAATTGAAAAATGCATATATTTTAAATCTGATAAAAAAATGTAGCGATAAATGGACCAAATGTATGGCAATCAATTTCTGATCAGTTATTGCAAACTAATCCTTTATCTAGCTGTTTAGAGTCACACATTGCAGGAAAGCAAATTTCCTAAGCTTTCAAAATACACCAATTGTAAGTACCTTATTATATGTTTTAGGTATTAAACTTAAACCTGTTTTTACTCAGCTTGCCACTTTTTGTAAAGGGAAAAAAGTTATTCTAAAGGTGACAAAGTTCGGTCTTTTTTGTATCAAAACTTTTAGTAAAGGTGCATGTCATATATTATCGGAATTGAATTGAAATAACCTTTAATTTGTTGAAAAAAGTGTAAAATTGGTTTAGAAATGAGGTCACAAATCAGTTTTTAAGGAAACCGATTTTGTAAAAATGTTGCAATTTTTGAAAATATGTGATAATCGCTGTAAGCAAAAGATTTTGTTAATCGTACCAGACATAGACATTATAGAGCGAGTTTCAAGCGTGCTAGAGAAAAAAGAAAAGCATGCTTAGAAGATCTAAAATACTTAAAGAATTGCTCGTTGCATTGTTAAATGACCTTAAATTGGTGTAGAGTTGGTTTTGTCGAAAGCACCTTATTAGTATCTTCTGAAAAAGCTTTCATTGGCGTTTCCACGATCAGTAATTTTTGAGAAAACACAGCTAACAAGTTGTGGAGTCAAGCCTTGATTGTGACGTCATCTTAGACCCCAAAAGATGAAATCAGTTGTAAGGTAATGAGTCAGTTGATAGCTTTCGTTTGAGCAAAAAATGATTTTCCTTTGTCAGAAAGGGAAAATTAAAAAAATATCTTTAATTGTGACGTCGCAAATCCTTTTGTGGTACTCACTCTAAAGTGATGATCAGTTGTGCCAATGCTGATGTTTGTACGTCCAGTAGTTTCGGTGGAGTTCAAGCGTACGTATGTATGTATGTGCACACATACAAATGGTATTGTGCGTTATATATATATCAGATACCAGTCGGCTCCGCTGGCGTTGTCTGGCAGGGCTACCAGTCAGTTATGCGAAGTTAGTAACATTGGTTCAGTCAGCTAGGCCTGTGTCAACCAAATTGTTTTTAAGACTAATAGCAATAAATTGGTACTAAGTGGGGACATTGTCCCTAATTCTGATTGTAGTATGATTGCTTTCCATTAAGAGGTCTTAGAAGCTCTGTATCATTTCACAAATTCTGTCTGTTCCTTCAAATAAATATAGAAGAACAAACACAAATTTGGTAATGGATGTCTAAATGGTTTTTGTTTCACAATAACACAAATGAGTTGTTTGGCCGTAAGCATATTTATGACATGGTGAAACCCCTTCGTGAAAATGATAAACTGCAAAGAAATGAAGAAATCATTAGCATAAATGATGTCTCTAATCCTGATCTCTCTGTTGCCTCTCATGCAGTACGCTTTCGTGGGAATTGCTAATGTTGAATGTTAAAACCACTACTTCCTACTTTTTCCTAATTGTAAACTTATTTGTACAACCCAAAGCCTCTGGCTTGGTGCACGTTACTTGATTCTGGCATAGACGCAGCCATGCAAAGAACAAACCAACCTGAAATGAATTACAGTTAAGTTTTTACAATAGCAGTAATTTCGAGGTTAAGAATATATTTAATCAGCCGGCTGTGCTGGTTTCACAGATTGCAACGGAAATTGCGTCAACATTTAGATGATATGTAGCTGGAGAATAATACTTTGTTGCAAAAGATAATATAGAATCATCTTTGTCCCCCTTTTTTTTCTCGGGAGATCACCAGTGGTTTGGTAAGAGTTAACTACTTTTTTAAATGTTTAGAAATTTTAATTTTAGATGAATGTTTTAGAAAATGGCGATAGATAATGCCAAAGAATCATACTTTTGAAAAAGAAAAGACATAATGTACGATAGCACTTGGTTTTTCTATAAATGCAATTGCGTGAAGCCCAGACACCAAACTTTTGAGTGTTAAACTGATAAGTTTGGTACTGACTTTTGTTTTAGCCAAAAACCGCTTTCCTCAGTCACGAAATATGATTAAAAAAATTATCTTTGATTGTGACATCGTCACGACATAGGATTTTATTTGGCTTATCAAATGCTAGAACAACTGAAAATTTTGGAGGACTGAGTATTGACCTTATAGTTCTGTTGTTGTTACCCGACCCTTTAATTGGAATTGGAGCATGATGGACGAATGTGGAGCTCCAGATGCTAGACAACTTCTCAAGATTTGGACCAAAGATTGTGAATAGATGAAGAGCCGTTAAAGAGGATGCAATGTGAAGAGTCTGCTGTAGGACAGGGTAAAATGAAAGGTATCCTGAGTCAGATCACTGTAGGTGCTGCACAAAGGATTTTGAATTATGCGATTTTAAAAAGATAAGAGTTTTAAAGAAGATTGTGTCCGTTGCAACAAAGTTGAAAGACCATATAGCGAACAACAATCAAACTTGGTGATGTGATCTATGACCTTGCTGGGTTAAACCAAAGTGGCTGTTTGCCTTCCAGAGAGTTTCAGATACCCTGGGCACACCCCATATCTTATGGTCTTTGAGTCTGCAGTCACCTGAACATATTGTTCCACTTGTTGCAAGCTATAGTTTGAACTAGACCAGTGGTTCTCAACCTTTTTCGTGCCGTGGCCCATTTTGAGGAGCCACAAATCTTTGTGGCCCAGTTTTTTTATTGCCGTGGCCACTTTGGTGATGTGGTAATGACAAAGTTGTCGGGATCAGCATCAAAACTCATGGCAGCATAGGTGATCTCCAAAAAAAAAGTCAGTGCCTCCCTGGTGCCGAGGTTGGGCAGAATCGGAACTGAATTGCAAAGGAAAACAACGTCACTGCGCCTCCAATTCATGAGTGCTGGTCGTTATGGCTGTTCATATGCACCACTATTTTTCAACCTCATTTGGCTTGCAAACCCATTATTGCAGTAACCAAACGTCTGTGGCCCACCTGACTTAAGTGCTGTGGCCCACCGGTTGAGAACCAGTGAACTAGACTGTATCTTGAAGGCAAATGCTGGTTTTGCACAACCATGCTACGTAATATATTGAGCACTCAATCTGCAGACTTTTGATGGCAGGTCTCATACTCATTTTATCATGCTACAAGTCGACGATGTTAACAGGACTAACTTGCATTGTATATTTAGTAGTTTTACATATAGGTTGTATTAATAGATTGATGATTTATTATGGGTATCTCGTGGTTGTATGTTGTAAGTGCTGTGATGTTACTTACCTCTGTGATATACTATTTGCTTCCAACTGATAAATTTGATGAAGATCGCATATCAAAAAAGAAAGTGTTGATAACAGGTGCAAGTCAAAACATTGGCAAGCATCTTGCTTTCGAATATGCCAAGCTTGGAGCCAATATTGTTATAACATCACGAAATGCGCGCAAGTTGGAAGAGGTCGCAAAACGTTGTTTACAAATGGGTGCATCATCTGTTAACTTTATAGCAGCTGATATGAGTAAATTAAATGAGACTGAAAAAGTTGTTACAACTGCAGTTGCAATACTTGGTGGCTTGGATTTTTTGGTCATCAATCATGTGTATAACATTAATCCATTTTTTTGGAATGAAACTCAATCTAACCTGGATATTGCACAAAAGGCTTCTGTGGTCAATTATTTAAGTTATATATATCTTTCTACTCATGCTATACCACATTTAACAAAAACAAATGGGCATCTTATTATTGTCTCCTCTCTAGCTGGCTACATCTACACTGCACAAAACACGCTATATTCTTCAACAAAAGCAGCGCTCAACGTATTTTACTCTGATTTAAGACTGGAAATGGCATTACGTAAGAAGAAAACTTATTCTATAACTATCTGCATGTTGGGTCCTATAGCAACTGATGATACAAGGTGGGAAAAGAATCCAAATAAGCTGAAAATGTCTGGCTACCCAGTTGAGGACACAGCTAAGGAAATCATGATTGGTGGAGCAAACAGAAGGGCCTATGTTTTTATTCCGAGTTGGACCAGAATATGTAGTATTTTAAGAGTTATTTCTACAGATTTCTTTGATAATTTGTATTTGCGCTTTTTGTACAACGTAGAAAGTTGATGCGGATGATAGTTTTTAGAAGTAGGCCATAGTGATCGTTGCGATTTGATTTATACAATAGCAATTTTTTATACCGTGATTTTAAAATAAGCAATGGCATTTATGGTATTTATCAATTTTTGACAAATTTGTAGCAGCTTTTAATACTCTGTCATTTGAAAAATAAAGGAATGGGCTATAACAGGCTACTTATTGATTTTATCGTCTTTTAAAATTATATTATATGTTTGAACTTTTATGATGGAATCGTATTTTAGTTTTAATGTGGCCAACTATGATAGAAAATGCTAATTGTTTTCAGCTAGAAATTGCTATGTGCTTGGTGCCCATCTTGTCGAGCCCAATGATAAGTGACATCTCTATGAAGATTTCATTGATATTATTGCACAATTTACAGTACTGAATTCATTTGTGCAGATTGCAAGACTTGTAAATGTGCTAGGTCTTTTTGTTGTGATGGTTGATCTTTTTGTAATGCATTTGGACAGGGTTTAAGGGCTACCTTACATACAGTCTTGTTCTGATATGATAGTTGCTTACAAATTCCCTTAGTGTTGGTTCAATTTTTTGCGTTTTGTGTTTCAGGCATCACTTAAAGTGTTTGATATCGTAGCATTTGAAATCATAATGAACTATGAGCGACTCGCAAAGTGACGTCACCAAGCTCAACAATTCAAAAACGAATCCCTGCATTGCCGAACAAAACGAATCGTTTGCTTGTCTGAAAGCAAATCGTTATAACAAGGACAAGTGCTACACTGAATTTTTCAATTATCAAGATTGCAAGACATTCTGGGGTGAAGTTTCCCGCAAACGCCAAAGCCAAGGTCTTCGCCCGAGCTTGCCACCCGAGTCCGAACGAAAGCAAATTATTGATTTCTTAGGAGACAAGCTGCCATATATTGCTCTGTAATTCTTCAAATCAAATTTTCTTGTAATGGATGCCGAGGATTCCGCTTTGATATATGGGTTAGAATTACCTGCTAGATGCCTGTGCGCTCAAGTTGCTGAAACCAATCAAACAAGCTTCTTAGTTGCAACGCAATCCCTAAGACAAGAAAATCAAATTCATCTTATCACTTTCGATGATGAAAATAATCATTTAGAAAAAACCGTATTTGTGCATTCGCCAGGAGAAGTAGGTATTATTGTGTTCATTGCTAAATTTTGACAAATTGAGATGTTTAGTACTTCTTAACTCTTAAAATTAAATCTTAACTTTTGTTCTACCGGTAAGTAATAATTACCACACAAATTTCTTTGATGGTGCCTTTATTTAGACTAGCGTTTTGTCGGCCAGAACGGCCAACGTCTTCAGAGCAAACTGGAAACTTATTTGCTTCAGCAATGTGTTAATAAAATTTTAAAATGATTTGGCTACATATGTCAGAAATTTCCGATATATTTTGCATCTGATATATCGGACAAAAAACAGTTGCGGAATATATCGGACAAAACTCACCTTAAATAAGACCAAAACAACTGCAAAATATATCGGAAATTTCTGATGTAAACTATATGAGGTATATTGAAAATCTACAAGTAATTTCACGTAATGTTTAAATTCGGTGCAATTATGACATTTTAATCCAGAAGGCATTGTGGGTTGCATTGTAAATACCAGCCGACAACTGCTAAAAATCACCCGCGTAAGGCCTAGATCAGTGCCTTTGAAATTTCATACTCGTGGTCCACAGAAATTGTTATAAGCTTCATGATTAGCTTTTTAGCTACAGTTGTTTCTGCCTGCTTTAAATTGAAAAAGGTTTTATGAGTTTTTTTAGGTTCAATTTGTGGCGTTCCTCCAAACGCCTGCTGTGGGGTAGCAGTTTTGTATTTCGTTCGTAATGTAATTGTATATTTTGAAGGATCGTCCCTTCATGTTTACAGGTATTTCCCTGGTAATGTCACGTTGCGCCTCATTTATCAAAATACGTGTCTGCGTAGCCGAAGTTCAAGTATTTTCTCGTTCTTAACCTATTGTTCTGAGATCACGAAATCACGTAAAATTAGTTTAAGATTTCCGATATAGCTCAAATGATGTACAAATGATACTATTGATACTACTTTAAATGTATCAAATGATACTCAAATGATACTATTTGGTTCGTGCTCGTTTTGGTTATCGTAGTAACAGCAGATATAGTAACAAATAGTAACAGCAGATGTGGTATTGAATCCGTAAAAAATCCACCTCTACGCAAAGATATTTTTAACTTTGAAAATGATCTGTACAATTTGGCACGATCCGTAAGGTTTAGAAGAGCTTCCAACACCCTTCAAGATAAACTTGCCAAGGACCTCCAGACCATCCACGCTTCACCAGACCTGTTTGTATCGGCAGATAAAACCACCAACTTATATAAGGTCAGCACTTATGATTACAACAAACTCCTGCAAGATAACATATCTGCCAAATACCGCAAATCCAACAACACTCAAAAAGAGATCAACTTAAAAGCAAAAGTAATCGCCGAACATCTGGAATTAGACGACAAAATTGAAAAATACTACCTGAACAACACGCCTTTTTATCGTTGAAAGACCATGAGCCAAACTTTCAAAGCCTCCCTAAAAGCAGGTTAATAAACCTTTCAAAATCTAACCTTGGAAAAGTGAGCAAACAACTCTTCGACAACATAAATTCGGCCGTAAGAGAATCTACCAAACTTCAGCAACGGAGAAATACATCGGCTGTAATCACGTGGTTTAACAACTTGCCCAATAAACAGAGATGCAAATTGCTCACTTTTGACGTGGTTGACTTCTATCCCTCGATCTCAGAGAAGCTGCTCAACAACGCGATCAACTACGTCAAGCAATTTACAGTTGTCGATAGCCATACCATCAACATAATTTTCCACTGTAGAAAGTCGCTAATGTTTAGCAGTGACCACACTTGGATAAAAAAAGACGGCTCTCTTTTTGACGTAACTATGGGATCATTGGACGGCGCAGAAATATGCAAACTAGTTAGCTTATTCATGCTCCATAATCTAGCGAACGTCGTAGGTGCCCACAACATCGGGCTCTACCGAGACGATGGCCTCGCTATATTGAAGGGCGCGTCTGAACCCACAGCGGAGCGTTCCAGGAAGAAAGTAATCAAAATTTTTCAGGAACATGGTTTGAAAATTACATCAAACACCAATTTACTTGGAACAAACTTCTTGGACGTAACCCTAAACCTAAAGTCAGGAAAATACTGGCCATTCCGTAAACCCAATAACTCCCAATTGTTCGTGCACAGTCAATCCAACCACCCGCCCATAATTAAAAAACAATTGCCGATTATGCTAGCGAAACGCCTTTCCAATCTCTCATGCAACCACGAAGAATTCGCAAAAGCCACCCAGAGTATGAAGGAGCCATGCGCAGGAGCGGGCACAAGAGCGAGCTAAAATATGAAACGAGTCCCCACCCAAACAAAAGATCTAAACGAAAAACGAAAAATTATGTGGTTCAACCCACCATGTAATGAGCACGTTTGCACCAACATCGGTAAATAATTCCGCCGACTCCTAACCAAGAACTTTCCACCCACTCATCGATTGCACAAGATCTGCAACAACAACAACGTAAAAATGAGGTACAGCTGCATGCCCAAAATGGCAAATCTCATTTCCAAGCATAATAAGACCGTGCTAAAAAGAAAAATCAACTCTAGCAACACCACACCTCCGTGCAACTCCAGAGTCAAAGCCAGCTGCCCCCAGAAATGAAAGTGCCGCGAAAAGTGCATCATATATAAAGCTACAATACCATCAGATGTCAGCACCTTGCACTACCTCATTAGCTGTGAAACGAATTCAAAGCTCGTTTCTACAACCACAGCCAGAGCTTCAAATACCAACGGAAAAGCAATGCTACCGAGCTTTCAAAGGCATTTTGGCTTGACAAAATCAATGGGAAAAGCCCCAAATCACTTGGGAAATTGTCACGCAAACCACCCCTTACCAACCGGGGCACAAGGGCTTGCATGCTATGTCTCAGAGAGAAGTGCGCTATTCTCCAAGCATGTCCCGCTACGTCATTGAACAAGAGAACCGAACTGATGGGAAAATGCCACACCAACAAAGTTAAATTAAAAATTTTTTCGTAGTACCAGCACTGTTTTCGATCCCGTTCCTCTCTAAAGCTTTGAGTTTGGCAATCAACCTTCGCCAAAAGTCTCATCACCCTGTACCACCGGCTTAATTGATATCTTTCCTAGCTTCTGAGACGAGTTGCATAGTTGCTGAATTTTCAAATGCATTGTACTTATTGGTTAATTTAAAAATTTTTATGCCGGTTTTTATAGCGTTTTTTATTGCTTTATATGTATTTTGCAGACGCACCACCTGATGAGCCTCTAGGCGAAACAGACTGTGGTGGTTTTAACGTTTTAATGTCTATTCTATAGCTGTACAAATAAAAATATATATCAGAAATTTTCGAAATATTTTGCCGCTGATATTATGGACTTATTTGTAATAAATACGCAAAAAAAAGCACTCGCACAAAGCAAGTAATTTTTATCCAAACGGCATTCCATACCGTAGCCTAATAAAGAATACAAAACACAGCAAATAGTGCGAAACGCTACAACAACAACGATATTTGTGCAACACTAAATTCTATTCTCTAATTTATTTTTTGTAGATAGAAGGTAAGGTTTTACCATCGTTTCTGTTTATGTCATGCAACTTCGTTGATAAGCCAACTTTCTGCAAAAAAGCGTTTGATATAGTCTATATACTCTTTGAGTGGTACACTGCATGTAGTCTTTTTCAGTCTTTAAGCTTCTGGTTCGATTCCAATCAATTCTGTGATTGAAAGTAATGAAGCATGCACATAAAACAGATTTCTCAGGTCTTTGGAATTTAACAGCCCACTTGTGTTCGTCTAATTGTGACTTAAAATTCCGTTTCCTATGGCCAATGTATGTAAATTTGCATTATGACACGGAACTTTCTATACTATGCATGATATTTTCTTTTCATTGAGTGAGTTTTTGGGGAAAGGAAGAAGTTTACCAACTTAAATGGGGTTTCGTAGCTATTTGTATCCAATTTCATTAAGATTGCGTTTAATTCTATCGGAAATTTCACGAATATAAGGCAAGCAAGTGAATGAAGCTTTTCATTTACTTGCTTGAATGAAAAGCAAGCATTCCTTGAAGATAACAGATTTCTCAGCAAAGTTACGACAACAACTCCCTGAAAACCCGTTGAGCAGTAGTATTTCGAACCTCTTTCGTTTGTAGTTTGTGTTCGGATTCGTTTGTGGCCTACGTGTCAATTCTGTTATGTGAAATTTTTGAGATAGCACGTTTTTGATGTTTAAAGTAATGTGATGTGAAGTGAAGGTAACGATCCCTGTCAATGGGCTTTTTGAAAACTGTGATCGAGAGTGAATTGTTGTATCTTGTTACTTTTACGTCCAGAGAGCTAATGAGTTGTCGTGTTCATGTTCGAGAGTAAATGTAGAAGATGGTGAAATGTCAAGTTTTCCTACATTAACAAACCAGTCGTTGAATATATCAGCCAATAGTTTTTCAGAAGTAATTTTGGTGAAATTCGTTCACGTTTTGCTGATGATGCAAAAAATGTTATCAACATATCTAGAACACAAGTGGGCTGTTAAATTCCCAAGACCTGAGAAATCTCTCTATGCATGTTTCATTACTTTCAATCACAGAATTGATTGGAATCGAACCAGAATCTTAAAGACTAAAAGAGACTATTTGAAATGCTCTTTTTGCAGAAAGTTGGCTTATCAACGAAAAGTTGCATGTCATAAACAGAAACGATGGTAAACCTTACCTTCTATCTACAAAAAATAAATAAGAACAGAATTTAGTGTTGCTCCAATATCGTTGTTGTTGTAGCGTTTCGCACTATTTGCTGTGTTTTGTATTCTTTATTAAATTATTGCTTGTGTTGATTCAACTCGCACCTTATTTTTAGCTTAATTTCACCGTTTTCGCTACTGCATAGCTATTTTTTGTTCAAACGGTGATATCACACTACGCCTAATCCAGTGGTTTTCAAACTGTGTCTCGCGATTCCCTGGTGCGTCGTTTTAATTTTTTAAGGACGTTGCTATATAATTTGTGTTTTGGCCAATAATTTCAGCAGTTTTTCCATCAAAAAAGTTCAGAACGTAGATCCCCTATTTATTTTCTTGGGGAGGATGATGTCTGCTCGAGGGGGAGTAGAGATAAGCGTGATGATAAATCTTTGCCAACTTGTGTTGGATGGAAAGGAATGCCCGATGAATGGCAAAAAAGTGGGTTGGTGCCAATATTTAAAGGAAAAGGAAACGTTAAAAATTATAATGCATACAGTAGAGTAAAGCTGATAGAGCATGCTATAAAGATTATTGTCAGAGTGCTGGAAAGAAGGATTTGAGAATTGGTGAATGTTGATGCAATGCAATGCACATTTGTAACTTGCTTTTGCTTGTGCGGCTAATACCCCAAAATTTTTCACAATCGCATTTACTTCAGGCAAGTGTGTAAAATTGTATAAAGTTACTTTCAACCAGCTTCCCAATCCGGTTACGACAGACTGAGGTGGGTGACCAATCGTAGCGAATTTTGCTTGTCTGGTTTTGTTTTAGCAATGGCGCCTGCAATTTACACCTAATGGAATCCAGCCTTTAGTCTAAAAAAAAAAACAGTCATCTAAACTACCAAAGCTGCAAAGTTCTATTTAAATCGACACATCTACCTGAATAGCATAAGCGAGGGCGATAAGTATTCTTAGATTTGCATGAAAACAAGCACTAATTCAATACTAAAAGTATGAAAGACTTTTATTTGATGGTACTGCTAAATTTTTTTACATACGGTATGTTAAAGTTCGACCAACACAAATTTGTTAAGCCGATTCAGATGCCGATAGCCGATATTAATGTGACTGAAAAAAAAATTTATGAAGTTTTTGTGCCTGTTTTGTTTTAAAATATGGCAAACATGAAATTGCTGATAACTGTGAAAAAGAAATCGAAATGACAAGCACAAATAGGTGTTTTCGCAATAAAAAAGGCATTTAGCATAAATATCACGCCTACTATGAATTGAGTGCCGGTCATAAGCCGATGTTTAGTCGTGAGCCGCGACAAAGAAAACCTGTTTCAAAGCCAAACGTTATTGTCGAATTTCATAATTAGGTTTGGTAAGAAGTTCTATCTTTAAAATCGAAGTCATTATTTCAGACTTAAATTTTATAGTGATTTTTTTTATTGTGGCGCCAAAACTTATTGTCACTATTGACAATTATGGGCAAACAATATCCTAAGTAATGCATGGACATGACCAATACATTGGCCGATAGATCGGTAATGCTCCCTTTTGTTAATGTCCTATTACCGGTAAATGCGTTACTGCTGACTACTGTAATCAATGATTAGGAGGTATCTAATGGACATCCAGATAATACCAGATTTTAATCAACTAAAGATTTACAGAACCTGTAACAAGCAGTGACATTGATCGAATAATTGAGGCAGTACTATAAAAGTACTGACTGTATTTAAGTCTCATCTCTATTATGGTGCAAAATGTGGACAAATGAACCCTTGTCCTCATCTTAGTTTCTCAACAAATTACAACGTCTTGCTCCTGGCAAGTACTGGGGGAAAATCCCATTTTTCCGTTGTACCATCATAAAAGGAATCTTGCTTTAATTTGTTATCTTTACATGGCAAAAATAAGCGCTGCTCTGCTTCAAGCTAAAGCGATTTCTCGTCGCGCTCCAGAGCACGTTCTATGAGCGCACGATATGTTTGGTAATTCCACAGATCTTTTTGGCAGAATATAATTCAATGTAATTTTCTGTAGGGTCTCAACTAGCAGATGATTTAGGAAAGTGTCGTGTTTTAAAAAAGTCGCAACCATTGTGGGCTAAATTAGAAAAGTCTCCCTCCGTGACTGTGGCCTGTACCACACGTGCAATTTATCGCCCGTGATCATAGTGAATGCGCAGCTCAGCTCTTGTAAATTGTTTTCAGGTGTGGCACATTTCATCGAGCTTCAATAATCCTTTCGTTTTTGCGACGAGCTACAGTAATTTTTCGGATGGAAATCTGAAGCTGGGATGTAAGCTGTGGAAGTTGCCTTCCGATCAGCGATCACAACCCACATCGTCAAAACTGGAATCTTCCGACCACTCCTCCACTCAAAGTCGAAGTTCGATCGAAGAAATCGTTGATTTTAAAACTTTATTGGATACCAACGTGACCCATGTTTTATGGAAGCCCGTTGAAAGCGATCAGCAGCTCATGAGCCTCGGTGATGGATATCTGAATCTTTGGAACGCCGAGGAGGCATCGCCATCTTTGATTGCAACCTACCAAATACCAGAGAAGAAGGGACAGCCGAATGTTATTACCAACGGTAGATGGGACCCTCACCACGGTGCTAAGCAGTTTGCAATTGCCTGCGGCCAAGCTATCATGTCTTGGGACGTTCGCGCTAACACAACCTCGTTTCAAATCGAACATGCTCATTCGCAGCTGGTGAGGGATATGGATTTTAATCCTAATAAGCAGTATTTCATGGCGACGTGCGGAGACGATTGTCAAGTCAAGTTCTGGGATATTCGCGAGCCCACAACCCCGGTGTCAGTGATAGACGACCAGCACTCTCACTGGATTTGGTCTACTCGTTTTAATCCCTTTCACGATCAGCTTGTGCTGAGTTGTGGCAGTGACAGTCGAGTCGTGCTTTACAATAAAGCATCCATTTCTTCCGAGCCCTTCGGTCATCTGATAGAGGAAGACGATAGTGACGCCGAGGCGTCCACTAGTGACCATGAAAAAGAACCGATTGAGGACGGTCTGATCGCTGCGTACGATGAACACGAAGATAGCGTGTACGCAGTAGAGTGGAGCGCGACTGATCCATGGTCTTTTGCTTCGTTAAGCTACGATGGACGAGTGGTAATAAACAAAGTGCCAAAAAAAGTTAAATTCGACATCTTATTGTAACTTGATTGGTGTTTACCGGTCAAAAATTGCTTGCTTGGAATATTTACCACACAGTCGCATAGCCAGAAAGCGGACAAGCCCCTATGGGCCATACCGCATCTCAGATTTGCAGTGGTAGCCTTTTAAATATTAACGAAGTCATCTTCAGTAGCAAAAAGTCAAATTTCGCCCCCGACTGTTCTATTTACGCGTTTGTCAGTGTGGTGATATTATATGCTAAGGCTGTTATCTGTTTTATCAATCTCAATTTTTAAAGCCGGAGTTTTAAGATCACTATTATTATATATGTTTAAGTTGATTATTTTAGTTTTAAAATTGTTTAGTCACTTGCTTGCATGCAGCCAAGCATTATGTTGTTTCAGTGGATTTTGAAGTTGATGTAACAGAAATTTATGGTGTGAAAGTTATTTTGAGTTTTCTGAACGTTTGTATTGAATTACGAAACTCTATTTATGCTTTAGATACCGTATTTAAAAATTCTCAATTGCAAATCAGCGTTTTTCGACAAGTTGTTACGTATTTTGCAAAGGATTGAGCAAGGAGGGGACACGACGTGCGATAGTGTTGGTGGACTTGACGAGAAATCGATTTTCTTTTATTCTCCGCCTGGCGTTTCGCGTTTGAAGTACGGCTGGTGGCGAACGTAACGACACGTGTTTTGTGACCTCTGACGCGAGAACCGTAAGGTCACGTGGCTCTCGCATTCTCATCGTTACTCTTGTGTTTCATGAGTTAAACATCTCATTTCGGGTCATATCGTGCTCCGTTCAGGCACCGAACTCGCAACCTCACGTTTGATACTCAGCTTCTTGACGCGCCGAGCTTTGCTGGAGCTCTACTTATAGGCCAATTAAAAAAAAATTTACCATGGCACCAATTGTCAACAGAGGTGGTCAGCAATATTACTTAAGGGATTATGTAGGTTTTTCAACAACGAGGTACTTGAATAGTTATGATTTTTTTCCACTTTTACATGAGTGGGAAGTAACGCTACCTGAGTAGTTACAACTTTTGCTTACATAGATTCAAAAGATTTAATGTTTGTTAAATTGGAATGCAACATGTTGGCATAAAAATTTATTTTCTGAAAATTCTTTATTAGAATGGGTCATTTTGGGTTTAAATTTTGAAAACTAGCCGCTAGGTTTACTGTTTAATGTTAACTAGGCAAGCCCGGTGACTTTCTAAAGAGATTTATGTTGTCATAACGCTTTCTGATTCTAAAGTTATAACGGCAAAAGCAAATTTAAATGTTTTTCTGAGTACAATTTTTTGCGTTTTTTTTTTCCAAGCATACGTAAGTTCTTTCGCAAACTAGCTGCTGCTCTTGTCAAGTTAGTTTCCAGGGAAAAGACAGAGGGCAATTATTGTATGCAAAAAGATATATACAGTAAAGAGCGGTACTTCTAAAATCTACAGGTACGCGATGATCGCTTGGTACACTAGGTACGCGAGAATCACTAGAATCGCTTGATGCGCTAGGTACACTAAGGCTCGCGAGGATCTTTTGGTGCACTTCGTTGGATTGGATTTAGAGTTAGCAACAAGAGTAAATCAAATTTACATGATACCACCTTGACTAAGTCCTAGACCTGCATTTCTAGGCCTCAACGTATCAAGTAGCGAAGCCTCATCTGTTAGCGGAATTAACTACTACCCAACCCATGTGATCACTAGATTCTTTGATTGCCAAGCGATCCTCGCAGCTCGATTGTACCTGGCAATTACTGCAAACCTTGTGTACACAGCGATTCTCGCTTACCTAGTGTATCAAAGTGAACCTAGGGACAAATCGATCCTCGCGTACCTGTATATTTTAGAAGTATCCCAGTAAAGTGTGATTTTTAGCTGAGTTCTCTTGTGCTTTTTAAAAAAATTATCATGCAAGCTTGATGTCAGCAAATATCATTAAAATATGCTTTACGGGACTGATTTAAATTAAAATTCTGCGTGGTCTCTGACAGTAATGAAAGAAACATTGTCACCACAAATGATTCAAGACAAAATTTTTTGCACTCCTTCCTCAAAAATTTTTGGTCAACAACGTCATTTGGCTCTTGTTTTTATAAGTTAAACTATCTTTAAGATTTAATTTTTTTGGTATTTAGAAGTAGGCAGGCATTGACCCCATCGAGTCGCTTTACATCAAACAACTTTTAACATTAACAAACGTGCTATATTTGAAGACTTCGATTTACACTGCAGAATCAAACACAGTAGGTGAACTGAAGAGCGGCTTTTATATCAGCATGTTGCCTGGAATAACCATTTGTATGCAAATGAGGCTTAACATAGGCAAAATATCACGCGTAGACAAGAAAAGCAAAACAAGATATAACATTACAAAACGTTCTGGGATCAAAAAACATAAGACAACATAAAAATCTAATTAAAAATAGATCCACAAGGAAAAGTAATAATTGCGAGAATATTTACGTGAAAGTGTCTAAAATATGTCGTTACTTAAGCCTTTCAGCGGCTCTTATTCATTTGGCATCTTGAATTCCATGCCATAAAATATTAATTTCTCTCCCTTTATCATAATTTGTGCCACCCATGAAAGATTCCAATAGTGCTAACCCAAAATCAAAAAATTGCTCCTAAAATAATTCTTCAACCTAAATTTTGAGTGCTAAAGGAAAAGCAGTTATTAACCTAAATGGGAGTACAGTGTTCCCCAGTTTATCGCAGTTAATGCGTTCCAGACCCCACCGCGATAAGTGAAAAACCGCGAAGTGGCGGTATTATAGAATTCCCTGCGCCTTCGGGCTAATACAGATATACAGTACATGAACGCTTACTTTTCGACACATATTCATGTACATCAGTATTCTTGAACGCTTATTCTTCTGAAAACTGAAGGATAAAGAACACGGAAAATTAGAAATGCTTTCTGTTTTGTTTATTCTGAACACAATCCGATACTGTCATTGTAAGGGTTAACAGTACAGTACTGCAATTAGAAATAATAATGTACTGTGCAACTCTTATAACCCTAAGATACACGAGGCACAGTTAACAAGGTGAACGAGAATGTTGTGATTATGAGCAGGCAATCAGCGATGTGATACGCAGCCAATCAAAAAAAAATTTTTTTTTAAATACCGCGAAACTTGAACCGCGAAGTAGCGAGGGAACACTGTAATCTTTTTTGAGTTTTTAAGAATAGAGATGCTGCTTAAAACATGGATGCGGAAGCGCGAAAATTCCACCGCTTCCACATAGGAGGGAAGAATTGAGGGAGAAAAAAATTGGTTCTGATATTCTTCGGAGAAGAGCGAATAGAGGGAGCGTACACATTAAGAAATGACAGCGAGGAGGAGTCGTTTAGAGAGATGTTGACCTCTACATGATCAGAGTAAGGGTCAAGCAGAGAAAGAGAGGAGGTAGAAAGCTCAGAGAAAGATAAGCTCTGCCTGACGAAAATGATGACGCCGCCGCTAGCGTCTGTGACATCAATAGAAAAAAATACCAGATGGGGAGTGGGTGCCATCGGATCGCAGAGCAGAGAATCCAGGGATCCGGAAAGAGAAAGATAAATTAAGGTTAGATTCCTGGATACAAATAAGGTCAACGGGATGAGATCAAATGAAGTGTAGCAGTTCAGTGCTCGTGGCTCGGAGACCCCCAGCATTTCATTGAAGAACCCTGAGGGAGTTAGGGAGGTGAAGAGGAAGCAGGAGGTGTAGAGAAACAGCCAGGAGCATGAGGCGGTGGTGAGGGTGCAGAGGGAGACGATACAAAGTGGGCGGAAAAAGGATAAGAGGTTTGAAGGCGAGGGTGGGGTGCGAGTGCTGCATTAGCAGAAGGGGGCCAGATTGAGCAGTGGAGGTATACCAGCTGGAGGAATCCGAGGAGGAAGTCACAGTGCTGGTAGGTGTGAAATCTCCAAAAAAACAGGGACGCAGCAGAGAGGGTAGCTCCAAGAGTGAGAGCTGCCTAGAGTTCTGAATCTAGCAAAGGAGAGTAGTGAGCATTTTAAATGAACCCAATTAGAGCATGTGCAGCATTGCACTGACCTACCCCGCCAGGTCACACTTCCAGCGCATACTGAACAAGGAAAGACGGGACAAGGGTTAAAATGAACGTTGCCGCTCATCAGGAGAAGGAGAAGAATGAGAAGACGGGCAAGAGAAAAGCAGGAGAACAGAGAAGACAGGCCGATTTAAAAAAGGCTGCGTGCTGCCCTTCTGCGGTCGTTCAGGGGGCTGCACGACGAAAAAATGGTTTGTGTGAGGGGAGTGCCCGGGGTAACTGGGACCCTCGGGAAGACCAACGGCCATTTTAACCCAACCCAAACTGGGTTGGGGACCGCACCACCACGTTGAGGCGGCCGTTGATTGGTGCAGTTAAGTTTTGCTCGCTTTAGATGTATATACTATATATACGACAGAAATTTCGCGCTTCCCTATCCAAAAAGATCGGAGTCGATACGTGTTTTGGGGACGGAAAGAAAATCCGCAATAATTGTTAAAGTTAAAGTTAACTCAAAGTCAGAGTTAGTTGAGAATAGAGAGGGAAATCAGCGCTATACGGTGTAATTTGTTGTTGTGACGACAGGTTATTGTCGAGAGCTGTGATATGTGGTCATACGGTTTAGATCTGAGAACCATTAGGTTAACTGTTGTAAAAGTAGTTGTAAGTAGTGAAGGAACTTGTAATAACAGTCTATTTGTTGAAGTGTTTAATTATTTTTGAATTGTAGTAACGAAATATTTGATTTTCTTGCAAACAATTCGTGATTTCCAAATTTTTGTTAGTGGGGGTTTCGTGACAAACGCGAAAGTACATTAGCGGTTCCGCGATGACAAAAAGATTGAAAAGCACTGTTCTACATTCAACGCGAGTTCTGATATCTAAGAAAAACAAACACAGAATAGTTCGAAACAATAAGCTCAAGCGAAGTAGGTAAAGTAATAGCAATAAATGAAGGTTTTTGTCTTCTCAAAATGATGAAGTGTAGAAGAAGACAGGGTACAGACCCACAAAAGTCAAAAAAATTGTCAACGGTCGTTTTTTGTTAGTGGAAGCGGAAGCGATAGGTGTGGAAGCGGAAGCGGTTGAAAAATAACTGCTTCCACATCCATGGCTTAAAATAGTGTCTCTCGTGGCCGACCCCGTTTATTATGACGCCACTGCTTATATTTTATCCGCAAACCTTCAACTTGTTGGGAAATGTAATTAAAGCTACAAATTAAAAGAGAGATCTCACTTTAGAAATCTCTTCTCGCGCTACGTTTGTTGGTGTGAGCATATCCAATTGAAAACCAATAATTTAGAGAGATACAAGACGAAACTGCTCAAAAAATGGAACTACTTTTACTACAAAAGTAGTTAAATATCACTACTTTTTTAGTTTTTCTCAAGTAAAAGTACTAGTCATTACTTTCTACTCTTAATTATTTTATAGAATAAGTATATTTTTAGGCTGCTTCGACCACCTCTGATCATTGATGCCCCGAAGCAATGTTGTTTTGGTGCTCAATTACAGTGAAACGCCATAATATTGTAACCGCTTTTGAATGGCATTTTAGTTTAGCTTGCAGTTGCAAACAATCTTTTGAGAGTGTTTTTGATAAGGTGAAGATAAAATAAAACAGCGTATGCTCAGAAAACAAAAGTAAAAGAATATAAAAATTGAGCGTGATAGTTTGTCTTGCTTTTGCTTTGTTGATGAGAACATAGGTCAATAAGAAGTTCATAAAACAGCAGTTCTTATACGGGTGAGTAAACTTTTACCAGTAAGAAATATTCTGAACTGTAAAATACTTTAAATGCTTGGCCATGCAATTGCAACAAATAACGCTGTGATTTAGTGGTTTGTAACGGCCGGTTCGTAGTCGGTAGTCCTGTACTCGATTCTCTTATCGAATCATGTCAGCAAAGACTGTAAATGGTATTCATAGCTTCCTGCTTGTTGCTCAGCACAAAAGGGATGATTGGAGGAAAAGCCGGCAAGTTTGCTTTTTGTGTCCTTTGGAAAGACACCAAACAGCTCGACGTTTCTGTGGTAGACAGGTAGAGGGGCCGAGCCGTCTCGCCAACGAGGCAGCTAATCCGACTAGACACTAGTTAAAAGGGCGTGAGCCAAAAGACAAGATTTTACTCCAACGTGGACAAGACCAGAAGAAAAAAATTGGTCTTGCTAATTAGCTTCAATAGAAATCTTGACCAAAAAGATTGAGAATTACTGGTTTAAGTCTTCCTACGTGGGCAGCTTAAGTGCAAAATCTATGCTATAATAAAGAGTGTTTAGGCTATCAACAAATCGTTTTAAATTTGGTGTTCGAAAAAAGAAAAAGTATTGCTTCCAGCTTCCAAGATCTTGCTAATTCTTTCCTCAATAATTTGCAGTAGTTTGGGATCTCCAAACCAAGTTCCTTTAAAAGTATTCTTCTATCAGCAAAGTATCGCACTATATATTTTAGGCTACAGATTTTGTATGTTCCACATTAGAGTGATCCAACTAGTTTTGGCATACAGGCCATTTTACAAATCTAACAGATCAACTTCTTTTTTTATTTGCCATATTTATCCTCCATTCACGAGAAAGCGATGTATCGCTATGTTTTGGACGGTAAGTCCGCACTCGCTAGGGAGTTGCCATTTCCGGGTCACCAGTCTTCCACATAAAGGTGGCGCGTCCCGTTAAGTGCCTTGCCCAAGGACACAACAAGCGAACTTGCCGGTTTGTTCTCCACAACCTCCCATAAATGCCGAGCGCCAAGCAGGAAAGTTATAGATACCATTTTTAAAAGTCTTTCGGTATGACTCGACAAGGGGAATGGACCCCAGGTCTACCGACTGCGAAGCGGACGCTCTAACCACTCCGCCATCGCGTCGGTTACTACGGGGACCTTTTTGGGGGCTCTTTACGGGGGCCTTTCTGGGGGCGGTTACTACGGGGGCTCTAACCACTACGCCATCGTGCCGGTTACTACGAGGCAAACTTTCGGCCAATTTGCTCTAAATAATATGGGTAAAAGAATGGAGACAAATCTTTAAACTGAAGCAAGAGCTAAGACAAAGAACAACTTGAATTTATTACGAAGAATAAATAGGATTTATGTAATCGAGGCTTCTCTTGTACTTGGCCTGTTGCTTGTTCGTCAATGATAATATTACCAGAAGCAAGTCTGAGACAATTATTCAGTGTTTTGTCTGCTATTTGATTGATATATTCACACTTAACTTGTTTCATCACAGGAAATGTACTCTCACATATGTATCAGCTGTGCTTATAAACATGGAAAGTATTTAGTCCCGAATCTTACAGTTTGGGAAATCTATCTTTGCCAACCAATATTCAAATGTTCTAATAAAAATCATTTTCGGAACGCAAAAATACTGTCGCAGGCTACATGCGGCCCTCAGACCTGTTGTTGGAACTCGCTATTTTACCTGATAGGTTGTGGACTGTGGTCTCTGCCAAGATTACTACATTGATGTTCAAAAGAAAGGCTAATTCTATCGAAAAAAGCTTTCCCAAAATGGCTGTCAGGTGGGCTTTGAGAGAAAAAAAAGACTTCAAATAAACAAAGGGGGTTTTCGACCGGCCAAAAATTAGAATCAGGTGCAACAAACGACCACAAAATTTAACAGTAGCCTTACTTAAGTCCATGTAACACGGGACCAATTGGGATTGAAAAGTGTCACCGCACAGTTTCAAATAAATAGCTTTCAGCAATCGATAACTGAAAGATCTTTGTCGGATGTGAGGAGCCTCCGAGGCGGATAACCCCAGACCTCAAACGCACCACTGATTTTTTAAATTTCCAAGATTTTGAACGCTTTCTTCTGTTAATAAGCTGTGATTTTAACTTTATTTTGACCAGATCATCGGTAGGTGTGCTTAAATCCATTCAGGCTATTTAGATTGATGGGAGATGCGTGGAAGCAGTGCAATAACTTCTGTGAGCTCAAAACTTTCGTTGGTATTAACTCTAGTGAATTTTGTCTTGGTTCTCGCTCTATTCTACTCCAAGCAAATGGATCAGCACTCAAAACCTGCAAAAATTCTAGCGAAACGTAATTTTGGAAAAGGTGAGATCACAAGACTGCAAGAAAGATTCTTAGTTGAAAATATAAACACCGCTTCACGGAGTCAAATTACACCTAGTAGTAAACATGCATTCAAGGGCCAAAGAAAAGTGCATTCAAGTAAGCAGGGTTGATATGGAAAGTAGTTCAGACTAGGAAAACTCCGGCCAATCTTGAAGCGCAGACCGCAAAAGGTTTGATCGATTATGAGCAAGCTATATCCTGGTTTCAAATGCACATCAATAAAAGCATTTATCACCTACTTTCAGCTTCAAAAGAAAAGGTCACACAAAGTCAAAGGCTAGGGATATGAAATGAAAGTAATAGCGTTTTCTTTTGGGCTGAAATAGGGTCGACGAGCCAAAAACCTAGTTGGGTTTTATCGGGTTAGAATAGCGAAGCTGCTCACCCAACATATCGAGAGGATTTTTGGGTACTCGCTAATGGCAGTCCGCCTTGATAAAGGTGGAGCTAGCAGTTTGTAATTTGCATTCGTGTTGTACCTCTATCCCAAGAAAGGAGAGGGATAAAAACACACGCAGACACACATAACTAAAAGCTAGAAGTTTTCCTTGAGGTGCACTTTATAGCAGTGACTAAGGAAATAAATCCTCTTAAAGTTTTATGAAAACTTAAAAGCTGAAACTACTTTAAGAAAACATGGATTTTGCGCATTTTGGCGTTAAGTTCTTGTTTCTTCTTTAAATTTCACCTAGCCTCTGGCTCATTTGCGTGGATAACTGCACAGCGAAACATTACTCCAACACTAGCGGTTTTGGGGAAATTAATTGTGCATCTTTGTTTTTTGTGTGTGTATTTGGGAATATTGCAATTGCTGCTGTTGTATTGTGAGACATATGTACTAGGTAGGCCTACTGTGAGACGTGGTGAGACTGAAGAAAAATGGGTTTTTGAATGTTTGCATTATGCATCTCTGTTTTTTGTGTGTGTATTTGGGAATATTGCAATTGCTGCTGTTGTATTGTGAGACATATGTACTAGGTAGGCCTACTGTGAGACGTGGTGAGACTGAAGAAAAATGGGTTTTGTGACGTCACAGAAGCTCTGAGTTCATGAATAGTATTGTAGAATAAAACTTGTTCTTTTTGTAGTGTGCAGATGATAGTTTGGCATGCTGGTTTTACTGAGTTATAATGGCAGTTATCATCGTTGAGATACGCAATCGCAATCTTACTCTTTCAGAACACCACGGTTATACCCAAAGAGCCATTGCAAATATTGTAGGGGTTAGCCAGAGTCTGTGTCCCGCATTATCAAGCAACAGGCTTTGTTACTTCAAGACGAAAGGAAGAGTGCGCTGGAAAGCGTAAGACTACCCGGATAAACATGGGCGTACGACCTCAAACCAATTTGGGGGGGCACCAAATTTTTGCCCGAAAAATTTGTCACTGTAATAGTATCTCCAAAAAAAAAAAAAAAAAAGGTCATCGCCCGTTTCGCTGCACCTTATCTATTACTTTTGGACTAAACATGCCATCAAACGTGGGTCCAAAGTGGTATTGACCTTTTTTTTTTTTGGTGATGCTATTGCAGTGACAAATTTTTCGGCAAAAAAGTATGGACACTTACTCAAATTGCCCGAAAAATTAAAAGTTGCCCGAAATTTTTACTCAAATTGCCCGAAAAATTACAAGTTTCCCGAATTCAAGGGGGGCCAGTGCCCCCCCGGACCCCCCACTTCGTACGCCTATGCGGATAAATAATACAACTTTTGATTTACAAAAGTATTTGTGCTTGCTGGAGTTCGTATAAGCTCAAGTACAGTGAGACGCTGCCTGCTAGAGGCTGGTAGAACAACTTAGAAACCCCCATTTAAGCAGCTTCTTACTAAAGAAATGAAAAAGAAAAGATTAGAATGTGTTATAGCATATGACAACTGGACAGAAGACTGGTAGAAAAAGTTATTTTCAGACGAAAGTCATTATTTGGTTTGAGAAATGCATAGCCAATTTGTCATGATCAGCAAGGTTGTACAACTAAGTCCTTTCCGTTTCAATGAGGTAGCAAAACACCCCCAAATAGATGTTCTGGAGCAGTTTTAATTTTTCAGGAGTAGAATCTCTTATGCCGATTGACGGTATGATAAATTTAGACAAATACGATGAGTAATTGAAAAAGAAGTCATTCCAGACATAAAATGGGCTTTTCTTGATGGTGGCGGAATATTCCGGCAGGATCTTGCCCCATGTTATTCGTTCAAGACAGTTTTCCAAAAATACCAATTAAATGTGTTGGAATAGCTTAGAAATGCGCCAGATCGTAACCCCATTGAAAATTTGTAGGCATTAACAAAATCCTAGTTGGAAAAATTGGATTGCACAACCACTACCAAACCAATAGAAGCCATAATTCAACTATGGTATCGATACACTCAAATCAAACATCAAAAAGTGATAGAATCAATATCAAAGCGAGTAACGGAAGTGCTGAAAAGCAAGAGAGGCCATGTCAATGACAAAAACTGAAGTTTCGTGAAGTGTATGTTTAAAAAAAAATAATTTGTCATTGAATGCATTTCGCTTCTTTGGTCAATTAATTTCCACTGCATTACCTCATAACTATGGCGTACACTTAACAAAGAGTCTTGCAGTGGACTCTCTTTCTGTTACGGTAATATCAAGTTGTCTTCGCTCATTTCAACAAACAAATGTTTATTGCCTCCAGCGACATAGGCGTAATTTAAACAAAGAAGAGGGGACCATGATTTAAAGAAAAAAGTTTAAAACTTTGCACTAGCCCTAATTCTATTATTAGTTTTCTAATTGCATTTTTGTGCATCAAATTATTGAAAGTAAAGTAAATTGTCCTTGGCAATTTACTTCTGTCAAAGCAAATTTAATTGAATTTGCCTGCACAAGATGACCAAATACGCAAGATCACACATGACATTCGGAATTGACTAAGTGAAAAGCTTGTTTAAGATTCACAGTATTTATTGGTTTCGATATGTCTGTATTTAGAGTCAGAGGTAAGTTCAACACTCCTCCTTAAACAAAATATCCTGTGAGCGAATATGATTTCAAGAAATAGTAGCACGTTGCAATGTTACTCCAAACATTTTAAAATTTAGCCTAATCGATTGACTCGGTTTTTAAAAAGAATGCAGAAAAACGTAAATTTATTTTCAAAGACAGGTACGACATAAATTAAATTATGGTGACAGAAAATTGGTAAAATAATTACATTTGGAAGAAAGTATGCTTCTAGTTTCTAACGTTGCTAAATCAACTTTGCCCTCGTTTATGGCTCGGACTACAGCATCTAGTAATGAACAAATTGAAACTGCTTTGTTTCATGGTGACGTCATTTTTTGTGCATCTCCCAAATTTTTGTGCATTTTTTGCGCAGTTTTTGTGCATTCCGCAGCCGTAAGAGCAATTTCTACAAAAATACGGGGCTCCATTTTCACATTTTGTGGGTAGATTGCCTAATTCATTTAGAGATCTTGTCATTTTCTAATGTTTGCTTTGAGATGTTTCAGAAATTTTCGCCACCAGAAGCCACAAAATTAAATGGGTCCGCCAAAAATCTTGGGCCCAAATAGGAAGAGACAAAACTATAAAGCGTGAGAAAACTTCCATCGCGGATAAAAACGTTCGTGGGCCAAATGTTCCTTTGCTTCAATACAAGATGGTTGATGGAAAGCCTACTTTATCAATATTGCATGACAAGTAAGTAGTTTAAGAGCCTAATAGTTTGGACATCTATTATGGAGACAAGGGCTAGTTAAAAAGGTAAATTTTTGTCTAATCTTTTAGCCAAAGCCGCAATATTTCAAGAAGAGAAGAAGTGGATTCCTACAAAGAAAATGTATATAAAAGGTTAACATGTGCCAGAAAAGTACAAACGTTAAAGCCTTTAAAAAAATCAACTTTTACACACTTTGAAATCTGCATCCCCTAAATTCGACTTTTCAGGTATTCTACAGTATTAGGAAATTGTTTTAACAACAAAAGCTTTTCAAGATAGGCCTTGAATTCTATTTCTCCCAAGGGACTAAAAACGACTAGTTTTACTTTTGAAATGTTTAAACTCGAAAAACCGGGATCGTTTTGTATCTTCCTCAAAAAAATTAAAATTCATGCACGATTAACACTGTGCAGTGGTACAAAAAAAGAACTAAAATAACTTTTCCAGAACTGAAATCAGTAAACCAGATAATCGCAAGTTGGGTAGTCGCTAATCATTTACACAACTTTTTTTCTTCGTAGACACAGCTATGAAAAGAAAACAAATCTTGAATCAGAATATTTTAATGACAGAGGAAATATCAACGACTTTCTGAGTGAGTATATTATTGCTATAAGGTTTTTTACCTTTGCATAAAGTATTTTATCGCAGAGCCAACCTACCCTGAAAATGGTATTGCGTTTCAGGTCCATCAGATATCTACTTCAGCGTTCGAACATCTGCCCAATATCATCAGACTCGCCTTCCTCTAATTTTAAGCACATGGATTTCTTTGCTACCGGAGAGGGTAACTATAATCACAGGTGAGACTAAGACATCTTGTCAAATTCTTAAAAATGTCGTAATGCTTGGACATCAAACCGAACTCGAATCTCTAAGATTTGGCACTGGTAAATCCGAACAACAGTTTTTATAAAGCCTTGAACCTAAACCGGAACTAAACCGATAAAAATAAATTTTTCTGAATTTGAACCTAAACTGGAGCGGTATTATTTAAATGGTTCTTTTAGTTTGCAAATGCCTATTGACTAAGATGAATCGAATTTTTGTAGCGATTTTTAAGTGAAACAGAATAATGTTTATGTTCATTGTTTAAAATAGGAGCAATGGAAAAAGGTGCATACAAGTAGTTAGCTCCGGAGGTCGATATTAATTTGATGCTCTAAACATAAAGTGTATTGTTATGCATTTCAAAAAATATAATCATATTTTTCGATTTGTTGGGTCATAATAAATGCTTCTAATCATCATCCTACTATCGACAATTATTAACTCAGTAAAACTTCAGTTGATAGCAGTTTTGTTTTATTTTTTTCGGCCAGGTAAATTTATTGCCGAAATTTGTTCAAAAATACAAGGCTCAAAAAAACAAATGCAACGAAAAAAACTTGAAACATGAATCAAAAGCAGACGAAAAAAATTCACCCAAAAACCAATTTCACGTTTGTATTATTCTTGAACGCGAATCGAACCCAAACGAAACCCGACTTTTAAGATTTAAATCCGAACCTCAGACTTTTGACATTGGTGAACCTGAACCGAACTTGAACCACAATTTTTATAAAGCGTTGAACTTGAACAGAAAAAAAAAATTTTGCTGAACCTAAACCTAAACCGAAGAGATGTTTTATCGGTTTGTTGCCCTGCGTAATACACACGTAAGGCTGCTGTAGAGAGACTCTGTAAAGATCTGTAGAAAAAGTCTTGAATTCAAACTATTCTTTCGGGACTCTCTATAATAGTATAGAACTGTTTTTGTTGAACGCTTTTATTCAGCATATGCTGAATAATACGGACTTTGATTTCCAGTCATTTTTCAATGTAAGCGTTGTTTTATTAATGATCGTTCCACTAAGCACAAGGGGTTTGTGGAGTAAAATGTCCAAAAAAGCTGTTTTAATCTAGGTTGGTACGTAAAACGTTCAACTTGAGAAAAAGGACTGGTTTGTAGCCAATTTTTAACACAAAACTCAAAGAATTTTCATTAAGCTACGAAATTTGGTTAAACTGGTGGTGGTACTGTATGCTGTGGCGCAGCAAAACCTGGCAATATCGCCGCTCCACACCGCATTTTCTTGAATTTAATACAGTCCTAATATTTGCTACCTCTGTCATAGAGCGTAATATGGAGTGCCGACCTTCGTTCTTTTCTGACAACGAGCCTGACTGCAGGGCAAAGCTTGATAAAGTTTTTGACTTTTTGAAATCATTTCATTTTCAGATTCTATGGACAAAACAGTGGAAAATGAAATTGCAAAGTTTAAAGAGCGGAGGCCATTGCTAACTGTGGTAGATTGCCCGCTCTACATTGACAACAAATGGGCCCTGTTGTGCAAAACATATTGGGAATATAAAAAGTTCTTCAGTTCTTCAAATAAAGTAATTTTCAAAATATAGTAGATAGAGTAAAGTAAATTTTTTATTATCAAGTCCGATCAAAGACATTAAAAGGCTACCTTGCCTACGTAAATTAATTATACTGTTATTAGAAAGTTGAGTAAATTAAAATGGTAAAAATTATGGCTACCACTCAGGAGCCTCGGTTAATCTTTCCCAAAAAGATTTTGACTTGAATTTGGCAAGGCTCACAAACGTTTTGTTACTATGCACATACGTTATTGGTAGGATATTCAAGCTTCCAAACCAGCTTTACTCAACCTAGGAAGATGGCCAGGCAGGCGTAAGCAACTCACCGACTATCATGGGTGAAGGGAATGGTAAGGGTATAGCGAGAGAAGCATGCTTTCCATGAAATTTCATGCCTCTTGATTTGTAATAAGGAGATTTGGAAATCGGTGAAAATGTGGTGCGACGGCCTTTCACTTTCTGAGATTACTTTTGAACCATTTTTGTTATTCTTAACCCCCGAGCGAAATTCACAGCTGTATCCTTCTGCTTGCTACAACTGAATGCTATAATTTTTGTTTCTATTAGACGAAATGGTTTTGTCATTTTGACGACGACAGCTATGTAAATATTGTCGCTTTGTTAACACTGCTCAACTACTTCGATTCCAACAAACTTATTTATGTTGGTCATTCGACGTCAACTTCACCGGTGATTACAAGAGTGTATGATACGGAGGTGAAATTGAATAAACCAGCCTACCTTGAAGACGATAATGTAAGATTTTGATTACTTTTTACGCTAATAGTTTGTAGGAAAATTTCGTTGTTGCACTGTATGTAATTTTACTCCGCATGAATTGTGCTTGTTCTTATGAAAGATGAGACATGAAGTGCTACATAATCACTTTCAAAAGCGTAAAAATACGGGGCCTGGGAGCTGCTGTCATCCCCCCATCCCCAAACCCCATAAATTTCAACAAAGTTGATAAAAATATTTGTTTTAAAGAAAAATCATCACTTAGGAGAAACATAGGAAAATTGTCACTTTCAAAAAATTGGCCTCTGAGATAGAAGGTTTTACAATCAGCCTGCAATGCAAAATAAAATGTTACACCTACCCGCTTATGCTCTTATTCTTTGTTAACCAGCCATCTGTTCTTTTGACTCTTGTTTAAATAAGTTGGGGTACAGATTTTCTTTGAGATTTTTAAATTGAAATCAAGGAAGAACAACATTAAACACGCTTCCCTTTTTCCACACAAAAGTAGTGTTTGCATGGCCGAAACGATGTTTTTGTAATCAAAAATTTAAAAACTATTAGTATTATTGCGTAGAGATCAAGTTTGAGACGAAATCTTTTAACTTGTGTATAAAGCGGAAATTTTTTTAGTCTATCAAAAATGTAAAATAGGTCAATCCACAGAATCGATTTTGCCAAAAAAACGCCACCGTTAACATAATATCCCGTCCGATAATACATGTTGATTTGGTTTGCTCCGGTAATACATGTTGATTTGGTTTGCTCCGGTAATACATGTTGGTTTGGATCCGATTCTCGCTTGTCTTACTTATCGATACAAGAGAGCAAATCCATAAAGCACAGCAGCTCTAGTCAGGGCAATAATTTTTTAAACATTGTCCTGAAAAGAATTACGGTCATTTTTCCGATCCTAGTAAGCTTATAGATAATTCGAACATTTGCCAACAAGTTGGAAGGGGAAAGGAGTCCTTCGTCTCTCCCTTCTCGGGATTTGGGCCACTGCCTAAACAAGTAGAACTCATGTAAATTTCTGAAACAAATTTTCTAAAATTTTGCAGGAACGAAAGATAGTAAACCAGTTTACCTTTGCTTCATTTTATTATGCTGAAAGCAACGCTGGCTACTGTGTGACGAACAAACTGGCTCAAAAGTTGCAGCCATTTTTAGAAGTAAGTTGAAGGTTTGCCAATGCACATAGATAATCGAGTTTTCTAAACTGAGGTTTTCATATTTAATGACGCACTGTCTAGCTCCTGCGTTGTATTTGGCGAGGTTGGCAAAGGAATATTATTCTTTCAGAAGAGCGAGCGTCAAAATATGTTTGATTTTATCTTTTGTAGAATTTATTTCACAAAAACGACAGGGCCAGCATGGGAAGAATTAAGGGGCGCCGTTTGAAAAAAAATTACTTGCTTTGTGCGAGAGCTTTTTTTGCGTATTTATCACAAACCAGTCAATAAAAAGCAGCTGCAAAATATATCAAAAATTTCTGATATATAACAGTATATCGGAAGTTCCCGATATATGCAGGAGGGACCAAACTGGTCTGACACATTTGGAGGCATAATAAATGCCAAACATGATAAATAATTCATAAAATCTTTATATTTTCCGAATGTACATATAATGCCATTTTATTTTATTTACCCCAAAATGTAGTTATATATTCAAAAAGTTTTATTTTTGTTTATTTTTAAAATATCCTTCTGAACTGGACTGGTGAGCATCGCGCATTCATTGTTGAAACATTTTTCAAAAGCAACAAACATAAAACCTACTCGTAACATAATGTTACGAGTAGGTAGAGAATCATGTCTTTTGAGCCTAAAGTGCAAACGTAATGCTCTTTGCGTTGCAGTTACCGATTCGTGCTTTTGAAAAATGTTTCAACAATGAATGCGCGATGCTCGCCAGTCCAGTTCAGAAGGATATTTTAAAAATAAACAAAAACAAAACTTTTTGAATATATAACTACATTTTGGGGTAAATAAAATAAAATGGCATTATATGTACATTCGGAAAATATAAAGATTTTATGAATTATTTATCATGTTTGGCATTTATTATGCCTCTAAATGTGTCAGATCAGTTTGGTGCGCCCTGTATATCGGACAAAAAACAGTTGCAAAATACATCGAAAATTTCTGATGTATATGTCGGAAATTTCCGATATATGTATCGGACAAAATCCACCTTAAATCTGACAAAAAACAATTAAAAATGAATCGGAAATTTTCGATATATATACATATCGGACAAAAAACAGCAGCGAAATATATCGAAAATTTCCGATGTACATCATATGATCTACATCGGAAATCTTGAACTAATTTCACGTGATTTCGTGATCTCAGAGCAACAGGTTAAGAATAAGAACGAGGAATACTTGAAACTTCAGCTACGCAGACACATATTTTGATAAATGAGGCGCAACATGACATCACCATGGAAAAACTTATAAACATGAAGGGACGATCCTTCAAAATATACAATTACATTACAAACGAAATACAAAACTGCTACCCCACAGCAGGTGTTTGCGGGAACGCCACAAATTGAACCCACAAAAACTCACAAAATCTCTCTTTTAATTTAAAGCAGTCAGAAACAACTTCAGCTAGAAAACTAATCATGAAGCTTATAACAATTTCTGTGGACCGCGAGTATGAAATTTCAAAGGCACAGGTCTAGGCCTTACGCGGGTGATTTTTAGCAGTTGTCGGCTGGTGTTTACAATGTAACCCACAATGCCTTCTGGATTGAAACGATGTCATAATTGCACCAAGGTCACAAAATCACGTGAAATTACTTGTAGATTTTCAATATACCTCATATGTTTTACACGAAAATTTCCCATATATTTTGCAGCTGTTTTTTTGTCTTCTTTAAAGTGGGTTTTGTTTGATACATACGGTGTATATCGGAAATTTCCGATATACAGTATTTTGCAGTGGTTTTTTATTCGATATGTATTGAAAATTTCCGATATATACACTCGACTCTCGCTTTTCCGGACCTCGTTAACCCATTGAGGGATAATGTAACACATATGTTACATAATAGGTAATTGTTATATCATTATGACGTAACAACCGTTTTTCTAAAATTTATTGTAATTTTGTTGTTACCAAGCAATTAGGAAATGTTTCAAATTTTATGAATTAGAATCTTATGATCCTTAAAGGGTTAATTCGAATTTTGGTTTTTCCGGACAGTGAGTCCGGACGGCCGACAAATGAATCCCTCCATGGATGATTAAAGCTTTACATCGCTTTGTGAACGTGAAACTATTTGAAGAGCACAACCTGGTTTGGGATGAAAAAATAAATTATCAGCGCTCACCTGCAACGTAGAAACCGCATCCTTGCTTCTGCCTACCATCACTGATGCACCATCCGAAGTCAACATTGCATTACATAAATACATTTGCGTTATCCGGACTTTTTATTATTTGGACAGGTTTCTGCACCATCTAGTCCGGAAAAACGAAAGTCGAGTGTATATCAGAAATTTTTCGATATATTTTGCAGCTGATTTTACTGATTGGATTACAAAAAATGCGCAAAAACACTTGCACAAATTAAGTAATTTTTTCCAAACGGCGCCCCACAAGTAATCTCATTTTTTCATTTAACTCTTGTTTCGAACAACACCTAATTGTCGCCGCTTTAGGCATCTCCACGTCTAAGGTCGGCCAGTGCAATCCAAGCATTTCGAATGATTTCTGATTCTCTTCAAATATAGTTTGTTTGAGTAACTTACTGAGCTCGAAGTGCTTTCAAAATAACATTTGTGTTTTTAAAAATTGATGCGGAAGAATGTAACAACACAAATTGAATGATCTCGAAAACAGCTTTGTGAGTCTGGTGTTTGGACAAAGATCATTGCGCACGTGGAGATACCAGTTTAACATTAGCCTGTGCTCAAAAAGTCAATTTATTTGACATTTTTAGGGTTTTGCTTTGGTTCGGACATCAGCATCAATTGCACTCCCAGATGATTACATCATTGGATACCTTATCACTCATCTTTTAAACGTGTCGCTTGTGCACGCTGACTTGCTGCACACCCAAGCAGATGATTTGTCAGCTTTTTCTGAAAGAGACTTGTTGAAACAAGTGACGTTGGGAGTGATATTTTCTGAAAGCGCTTTAGGTAGAATGGTTAAAAATTTTACTGACAGCACTGCTTCCATTTTTGAAGGTATAAGAAAGTTTTCGACAGCGTTTGAAACTTCAAACTTCGATTTTATCCGCGATGTGCATGGAGCAATTAAAAGAGCACTTGACGAAGATTAACTTTATTGCTCCTCATTCGTTTGTTATACTTTGTATCAAACTCGCAGAACGGCGACGGCGGCGCTACGCATAAAGCGATATTCTGGACCTGCTTCTGAGTTTCCAAGTTTCAATTTGAGTTGCTTGGTGTTACATCTAATAAGTGCTCTGATTGTGAGAGTCCTATAAATAAAGGAAGCAATCCTGAAGAGCTTTTCCAAGGTTGAAGAAGCGCAATCGTCGTGAGAACCTTAAGCCTGGTTTACACGGAGGCCGAGTGCTGCTTAGCTCTTTGTTCTATTTTGGCTCGGCCGTACGGCTTGCGACTGAACCAAAATGACACAAACAAAGAGTAAAGCGACGCTTGGCCTTAGTGGAGATGAGGTGATAGTAGCAGCTTTTCTACAACCAGCAGGGGCGTCCGCAGATATTTTTTGAGGAAGGCGTGTGTGCGGAAGGCGTGATTATCCTAGGTGGACCCAGGGACATGCTCCCCGGAAAAATTTTGCAAAGTTGCTCTCAAATATACGCAATTTTAGTGCTTTCTTGAACCACTTTTAAGGTGAGTTTTGTTCAAAATTCGTCAGTTCTTTTTACTGCTACTCCTAAGATATCAGTAACTGTTCACATTTTTACACTTACCACGGATACACTGCAGCTGCACAACAAGCTTTTCAAGAGCTCATCAATTAAATTTTACAGTATAACCTGGTTCTGATAATTTTATTCTAAAACTTGCTGGTTTGGTAAGTGTTCAATATTTTTTTCTGAGTCTTCCCTGAGTAACCATTTTCTAAATGCCATTTTACCTTGTCATTAAAACTCTAGAAATATTGATAATATAGCTGATACTCTACAGTTTAAACAAGGGATTCGCAAAAATAAGTGGGCAGGAAGTTGATTGTCGACCATTTCATCAAAGTGATTGTTTCTTCGTTGAGCTCATTACTACATCGCAATAACAAAGACGAGTAACAAAATGGCAGTTATAATTTCATAGCTTTGGTACGTAGGTTTTATTTCCATTTTTTGAAATAAATTTGGAAAATATTCAAAAAATTATAAGGTAATATGGAAAACGTCACTGACAGCAATGCAGGTAAACAACGTGTCCAGAGTAGAAGCCAAGCAGTCAATTTAAGAGGCCATGCACATGAGGTGGGGGCCTGGTCCTCTCTGACGCCACACCTGCTTTATAATATTTCTTCTATCGCAAGTTTCATTTTTATCAGTAAATGCTGAGTAGTTTGTCAAAAAGAATTACGAACAACATAAAACACACCATGCTTTCCAAGGCCTTAGACATTTATAGTAGTTCTATCACTGTAGAACAGGTTATTTGTTACCGTTACAAGCATTATAACTAAAAACAATATTCAACGTTTTCCTAAGGGGGATCTGAGAGGGGGTGCGCCTAGAAGCCCTCTTTTCGTAAGCCACTGGCAACTAGTGCCTGAGAGGCTTAAGACATGCAGTCTAGTTCAGAAATCAAAAATTGTAAACGCTTCTAATATGGTCAGCCATCGCCTGCCACAAAGTTCAAATAGATGGGGTATCCAAAAATGTTTTGTCTAAAACAAAAAATTTTGTGCTGGGCGAGACAAAGATTTTACAGAATGGGGTTCTAGGTTGAATATTTTTCTTATACACGTGTTAGGATCTTTTTCGGTTGTCAAAGTGCAGAAAATTCTATTTAAAGGTATGGTTGCGAGCAGAAGCTAACGTTTGATTTTTGATTCGTTATCTAAAACAAGAGATTGAATCTATTGAAATACTCTGCCGCGAGAGGGCGATCAAAAGAAAAATCAATCACTTTTGGTATCGATTTACAGAAAATGTAAGCGTTTCAACGGTAAACGTTCGATTCTGAGTTAAAAACTTGATAAAGGCATAGCCTTTTAAACGTAAAGCATATCATATGAGCTCAGACAAAAAATAAGAATCACAAAATCATTACCGGGCTGGTATTCTTGGTAACGAAGAAAAAAAGAGATGTTAATGCAAATTTTGTTCTTACAACAACACTAAGATTTGATGACGTCATGTTGACAAAGGAAGAATCACATTTCGTTTCCTCTATTTTTGGATTCTACGCCACTGGTTGGAAAAGTTTAGATTTAAATCAATTCTTTTTTACAATGCTTGCTTTTGCTTTGTGACAGCGTCAAGTAGTTGTGACGCATGCAAATGCAAACAGTACAGTATTCCAATCAACGGCGGAACATTTGTGTTTGTTTAATTAATTGCGTCAGTTTAACGTATATTATGCAATAAAGGAACTCCTTAAATCAGCATTCTTGCGAGTGTAAGCTGACATTGAAAGAAAACAAACCAAAATGTATAGCTATTTTTAAAATTTGTTTGTTTATTTATTATAATGTTAAACAAACATTAAGCGAAGTATTAAGATGATTTGCCTTGACATGTTACTTTTCTTTTTTTATTGTCCATGTTTATCTTCCATTCACGTGAAAGCGAATTGCATCGCTGTCATTTGGACGGGATGTCCGCACTCGCTTGGGAGTTGCTATTCACGAAGTGTCTGGTCCACCTGTCTTCAACATAAAAGAAGCTTTTTAAGTTTTGTGATGTAAAGCAAAAGGATACAAAATGTTACCAAGTAGTTTTTGGCATCTCTACATGCAATATATACTGTACAATAAGCCTATACTCTAGATTATGATGAAAATGATAAATTGTTTCTGCAGTCTGAGTAGCCTGGGTACCCTGAGATAGCAATCAATTTCACTTGCAGGTCTTTGAGAGTTAGAGGTGTCTAAATCAAACTGAGGGTTTTATCCTTTTACTACCTGCTTCAGTTGCAGTTGTCCTGGTGCTATTCTCGACGAGACATTGCACCTGTCTGCCACGTGAAAATTGAGGAATCCAGTCAAGTACTTTACACAAGAACACAGCGGGCAAACTTGCCGGCTTTTCCTCCACACCACCCCTTTCTAGCAAGCGCCAAACTGGAAAGCTGTAAACACAATCTTTGAAAATTTTGGCGAATACCTTGGTAAGGAAATCGAACACAGGTCTACCAATTGCGATGCGGACGCTCAAACCACCTACCCACGACGCTGGGTCTATTTATCTGTCTTGGTGTTTAAAGCGTTGTTGTCCAAGCATTAAGCCCTTACGTTGATTATTGCAACTTTATTTCTTATCTATTTCATTGCTTTTCCATAAGAATATATTGATCTGAAGGCATAATTTAAAACTAATGAAGCCAAGTTTTAGTTGAAAAGGACTTACTGCACCTGCACTGGCATAAGCCAGGTAGTGCTTCTTTTGTGTTATAGGACGTGATTAATAATGCAGTAGATAGGCCTACACTTAGCCTTTTTCAAAAAAAATTCACTTAAAAGCGTTTTAAAGAATATAAAAGCAATTATATGCGGAGTTAATTTCATATTAAAGTCCAGCATTGCAGTCTATCACACTAAGTTATTTCTGTAATAGCTTTGCAATCATAAAAATGCAAAAAAATTGTTACCGTAGGCCAAACTGTTTCTACAGCAGCTAGCGTCATGCAACATGTAAATATGGTGGTTTAGAAAACGATATGATCAGTGATTTTTATAAATCAAGATATAGCCAGAGAGCAGCGATGCTGTGGCAACGGAGTCGTAACGTAAGGCAAATAAATTCCTTTTACAATTATATTTTTGCTCTCATATACTTTTGGTAAAAGTTAAGATTGACTAACGACATCATATAATAAAAAATAAGCATTTGCCCACATCTTTCCCAGTATAGTTTCAACGGTCAGGCATAAAGTTGTGAATGATAAAATCTTTCCGCTTCTTTTACCCTGGCCTGACTTGCATGTGACCATTAAACTACCAATTGGGAAGCAAATGCCATAGCCACTGGACTATTGCGTCCGTTGGTATAAGCTATGAGTGGGTCAATTAATTTTGAATGGAAACGTTAAATCGAAAAATCTGCAAAAGAAAAGTATGAAACTGGTCTGAAACACAAAAACTTTTTTCGGCGGTGAAACAGGGGTAATGAGCTACCTCCTCCTACCCTGTAAACACTCTAGCATGGCCCTTGCTGTCGAAGAGAAAAAACTTTTTAGAACCAAAGTCGTGCAGTACGACCTGCTTTCTGTTTGGATGAGGTCAAAATTCAGTTTTGAACCCGTGCAAGAAGTTTTGTTTCAGATTGCCTACTTTCCGCTCCGCGGCGTTTGGCCTTTCACACGTCGGGAAAAAAGGCAAAACGCCCAATCCAGAGTTGTTCGCTCGAAAGTTAGTTGGTTGACACAGTTGCGTTGAGCCAATTCGAGTAGACGAAGAGCAAATAGAGAAGATGTGATTTCGAAAATGTTTTGAAAGCAGTAAGCACAACAGTGTTTTTTGAAAAGACCAAACTATTGCTCAATTTTAATATTGTCAAAAAAACTCAAGTAGCAGAAACAGTGAAACATACTATAGGCTTGCTACGCGGACTCAAAAGTGTTAGATATAAGAAAAAGGTTATTCAATATTGCCATGCAAGTGTTATATTTTCTGTTTTTACAACTGTTTATTGGTGTTGTTTTGTGCACTCTGTATTTTTTTATATAAAACAACAATGCGCTAAAAATAATTTCACTCGTATCGGCTATCATGTCTTATTTCAAAAAACTATTGATAGTTTCCATTTGAATTGAGAAAACTTTTTATCAACTTGTGGGTTTCTAAAACGGTAGTATGATTGCTTGATGTAGAAATGGGTTTTGTATTGCAGACAAATTGGACCACAAAACAAGCAGATGGCAAAAGAAAAATGACTAGATAATTACCACGGTATCTTTCAAAACGCGCTCTTAACAATCCAAAAGCTAATGCAATTTAGTATTTTGTTCTTTTATTCAAGTAGGCAATTAAGTCAGAGCAAAAAAGCCATAATTAAAAAATGGTGTTCACAGAGGTTGCCTGTAATTTCGTCACATGATAAATTCATCACATAGTACCTAACTGTAACTCTTAACCTCACCCTATCCCCTGCCCTAAGCGCCGATCCATGCTAGGTGTATGTAACGAAATTGCTGCGACGAATTTGTCATGTGACGAAATTACTGGCAGCTATTCACAAGTCTTCTCAGCGTTTAGAGATTGGTTTCAGTAGTAAGCAATCTGGGGAGTGAAATATGAAGCCTAGTTTACGCTGCTACGATAAAATATTGTCCTAACGCAAGAAAAACCGTCAGAATTTAAATAAAAAAAACTTAATGCTATTTCGTTTTTCCGAACTTGGTTTCTTTAGCTGTTGTTTCACACAGTTCTTAGCCTTAAGCGCTTGAAGTTTCGGAAACTGATTTTCTGAGATGACGTTTTGGCGTAAAAAATTGTAAACTCGAAACTGTGAAGCAAACAAATAAAAATCAAGCCATGCCATTGTGATTTATTGCAGCGAATGTTGTCTTTTGGAGATTTTTATTTTACAAAGATGTTGCTTTGCTGTAAGCCTCTAATCAGAACAAAAACGTTTTCAGATCATCTCGTTAAGATTCTATCAGCGCAGTGATGCAAAGGTTGCCTCCGCTACGCAGTCACAAGATTTGCCTTGATTTACTTCCATGTTCGTCAGATCAATCGGCCCGATGGTGTAGTAGTTAGAGCGTTCGCTTTGCAGTCGGTGGACTTGCCGTTCAGTTCCCAGGTCGAGTCAAATCAGACACCTTTAAAGTGCCACTCACAAATCTCCTGCTTGGCCTTCAGCAATAGGAGTAATGTGAAGAATGAAATTTGAAATTGAGTAACTTCAATCATGTTTAAAAAGAGTACAATGCGCCTCAAATGGCCTGAGCCCGTAGCATTAAACTACGACTACAACAAATAGTAAGGAAGATTTTTTGCCTAATGTTTGGTGATTGAGGTGATGCGGAAATTGAAATATGAAACTGAATGAACACCGTCACAACTATGGTATGACTTCGTTCAACAAAAATATCAAAATACCTCATGAAACTTCATTTTGTTGAGATTGTTTCGTCGGATACTACTAAAACTCGGAAATTCTTCGGACTAACCCTAACTTCTTACTAGCTCTAATCCTAACACCCTTTATCGCTGATTCGCAACTACGTGGAATTTCTGCGTTTCAGTAAAAGTTTTTATACTGCTTTTAAAAATTTTTATATTGGTGTATTAGAAAAAAATCTACTGACAACCATAGAAAAGTTATTTTCATAAAAGTCTTGTCAGTTTATGAAAGAGTAAAATACCTTTTTTGAATTGCTACAATTTTCCTCCTCACACAGTCGCAAAACCGTGAAAGTTAACTAAGTAAGTCTTTTGATTATAGGTAATACCGTGACTCTATCAACATGTAAAGTTGTTGGACATCAGTGTGATCGGAAAAATCTTTTGTGTTTTTCCTAGAGTAAACTTGTCGGATAATTGTATGACATGGCTTTTTGTTTGTACATGCTGTCGTTTTTTAAAATTACCGATCGTCATTGAGATGGTTCTTGTTAAAACAAAGACCTAATCTAACGGCGACAACTCAAATCGAAAAAGGTGAAAAGAGAAGGATATAATGTTTCGTTATTTCAAGCTAGCGTTTCAATTTAAGAATAATTATACACCTTAATTGCTTTTCTCTACGTTCTTTCAAAGATCAATAAAAAGAGTAAACGATGCTGGCCGTTTTCAATAAGCTTCAGATTTAGAGGAAAATAATAACAATTTTAACAGTACTTGAGCGCAAAATCTCTACCAGCTCAAGTCAAGTGGTCATAACCTCTTATGCTATGATCACCCTCTAGATTAAATGAGCACAGAAGAACATACAAGTGGCTATGACGTTGCTGTTATAACTTCGTATGGTATATTTTACACATTTAAAGTTTAGTAAGAGTGTTTTTGAAACATCATTGAGCAAAGCTTGTGCTTTTATGCAGAAAAAGTAACCAAACAGTGCACATCGAAGTAGATAATTGATCTTGCTTCTTTTCAACGCGTAAGGGTTACTTGGGTGATCGTTGTGTTTCTGGTAACATTTTTTTCCAGTTTATGACAAGATGGTCAGCTGTGCTGAGCAACATATCTTCTTGAGCACAGAAAACTGAAACAAAAACAACTTAGAAAAGACTCATGAGTTTTTGCGCGGTTGTATCAAATTTATCCTTATTTTAATCGTGGATATGTTGATTGGTTCTTCCAGTAATAGAGTGATTAAACTTACTAATTAGTTTTTAAAAAGTGATTAACCATGCTCGTGAATGTTCAGATATACACTAATGGATTTTTGTAAAAAGTTTTACGTTTTGGTACTTGTCTATTGTGTCGTTGTGTCTGCCATCACTGATAAGACGTATGTCATACATGAAGAAAACGGAGCAGGAGAATACATTGGGAATATTCCTCATGATCTTGAACTACCTCCTTCATCAAGTGGAGTGCCTGCACGTATTTATCAAGTTTTAAATGACGATGATAAAGTTGAAGTACGAGGTAACGGTGATCTCTATTCTAAGATACGACTTGATCGAGAAAAAATCTGTCCGGAAAATCCTCAAACTTGTGTAATTGATGTTGAAGTCGGAATAACTAGCAACACTTTTACCCTTGCTAAAATTGAAATAGTAATTAACGATTTAAATGATAATGTACCACGATTTCCTAATGAACAAATCGAAAAAGAGATATCGGAAAGCGCTCAAGTAGGAGCACAAATCCGCCTGGACAGTGCCATTGATCCAGATTTGGGAGAAAATTCTATAAAAAGATACGAATTAAGCAGTTTGCCTCCACATGAAGAAAACGAAGATGATTTTGTTCCCTGTTTTCGGTTAAATGTTTTCGAGGATAACTACGGAACAAAGATTCCTCAGCTTGAACTGACCCGGGAATTAGACCACGAGCAGGTTTCAAGTTACGAGCTGTTGCTCCATGCTGTCGATGGTGGAAATCCAGAACTCACAGGAACAGCTACAGTAGTTATAAACGTCACTGATTCCAACGACAATACACCTACTTTTCCGCGTTTAAGCTATGTAGTATCAGTTTCTGAAAGCACAAAGAAAGGTTATACTATCATTCAACTTCAAGCAACAGATCTGGACAAGGGTCCCAATGCTCAAATCGAGTACAACTTTCCGAGTATAGTCAGCGCTGCTGATCGAGAAATATTCAACTTAGATTCAAAGACGGGAATTATTACATTAAAAACAAAATTAGATTATGAACACAAACCAATCCATCATCTTACAGTAGAAGCAAAAGACAGGGGAACTAATCCGTCTTCCGCTTACGCAACAGTGACTATTCAAGTTGAAGACGTGAATGACTACCCTCCCTTGATTGAAGTCAACTTTATTGGGTCGGTTTCTAGACCAGATGATACCGAGAAAAAGTCGCAAAAACCGGTTTTAATTCGTGAAAACATTCCAATTGGAAGTGTTGTTGCCTTCGTGACAATCACAGATAAAGATACTGGAATCAATGGAAAAGTCGACTGCCGTCTTGCTAATAGCAACAGCTTTGAAATGACAACCGTTGACAAACAAGAAAACAGGTGATTAGGACATCTAAAGCAGAGTTTAATCTAGTTGTATACGAGAGACTCTCAGCCTTCACATTTATATGCAATCGCAACTTAAGGCAAGTAACAGTACAAATGCTACGGTTCAAATGAAGGGGTTTGATTCCTAAACGTAATTCATATGCTTCGTTTTGACGTATTCAAAAATCGTATCTTGGGATAACTAGGCGACTTTGGGTGACGTTATTTAATAGTTGAGAAAACCAACAGACAACTAATTTATTTTGATTTTAGATATCTCATTAGAACAAAAATACCTTTGGATCGGGAAAAAGAGCGCTTTTATAGCATTGAAATTGAAGCTTGGGACTTAGGAAGTCCACAGTTAACCAGTAGCAAAACTAGTCCAATAGAGATTTATGATGTCAATGATAATCGACCCAAATTCGGTAAAGAAGTTTATCACTTGTCCGTGAAGGAAACCATACTACCTGGAGAAAAGGTTGTTATTCTCGAAGCAAGTGATGACGATGATGGAATCAATGCTGAGATAACGTATTCCGCTGTACCACTGCCCAAAGACGCCGATGTTCCATTTGCTATCCGTTCTGATACTGGCGCCGTTTATTTCAAAGATAATGCCGTTCCGCTTGATGCAGAGCGAGGAACAGAAACTTTCCGTCTGACTGTTTTTGCAGCTGACAATGGAAACCCAAGCTTGGAAACCAACACTACTCTCGTAGTAAGTTACATTTGTTGGTTTTACACAAAATACCATAAACTTGAAAGGAGGAGACTAGGGGGGGGGGGGGGGCTGCATCTTTTCCGGACTGATGTCAACCTCCCTAGAACATTAAAGTGTTGATCAAGATGAGAAAAATAATGACTTTCCAAAAGTTGATCCACTCCCTTCCGCCCGGGCCAATACATGAGTCTTGAAGGTAATTTCATGACAAAAATAAGTAAAATAAAAACGTAATTTCAAAAAAAGGTCTTGAAGTCAATTTCACGACGAAAATGACTAAGATGATCGTAACAAGTCTTTCCTCCGTCTGGCCTCCCCCATAAAAACAAAAATATTGCTATTACGCCTACGCGAAGTACAAATTAAATCAGTCATTATTTTGTGTTGTCGAAATGCCAAGTAATTTACATCAATGTATGATTGCTGATGGCATGTTTTTTTTAAGTAATAATCACATCGTTGGCCACAGTACATTCCATAATGTTAGTGAAACCATGTGTTAGCTTTTTCAGCTTCTGGTTCAAGACAATAGTTTTTCCACTTTCAAGCTTAGACTGCAGGTTCAAATATCAGCCTTGGTTTGTCTTTTCCGACAAGTACAGGGTGTTCCAAAAGTCTTGGGCACATTTCAAGTCCTCATTTCTGCTGATCTATGAATGGTAGTTGAATGAAACTGTTGTCATTTTAATGCTAAATTCGTTGAGTTTTTTTTGTTATGCTGATAATTTTTTCACATATTTTCATGTAGCTGAAATAACTAAAATAACCTAGATCCACCAATGGCTTTCACTCAACCAGAAAAAACGTTTTGTGTCCTTGAACTTTCAAAAACTGATTCAGCGACACTTGATGATCGCGTTCTCTTGCCCCGATATCCTAGGTCTCCAGATGTCACACCCTGCGACTTCTTTTTGTGGGTATCGTGAAAGCACTGTCTATGCGCCTCCCCCTTCCAAAAGATGTAGCTGATCTCAAGGCCGAATAACGGAAGGTGTTGCAACTTGCAACCATAGACAACACAATGCTGGAACGCATTTTAGCAGGAATTTGACTATCGGCTTGATGTGTGCGTATGACTAATGGTGTTCACATTGAACATCTTTTGAACATTCTATAAAAAAACTTGAGACTGCAAGCTTTTAGAATATATCAGATGCATTGTTATTTCCTTAATAGTTTTTGACATATTCAACGTCAAAATGTGCCCAAGACTTTTGGAACACCCTGTATTACTGGTTGGAATACGCACCCGTACTGAATTTCACGGCCAGTAGATTTTTTGACTCTCGTTTCTGCACATAGACAGCAAATGAGATCAAAAACTCATGTTGCTGTAAAAATAAAATAAACATTGCAATGCATGTAAAATAATTTTACTGGCAGAGTTTAGAATATATTTTTGTGAATTATATTAAAGTGACGTGAAACACGCGAGGCCAACCGTATGAACGTAACCTTTGACCTCGTTGTTTAGGCTAGTGTTGAAAAGAACTTATTTAATGTCCATCTAGCTTTTATTCTAACCAATTATTTAAAAAGGTGTCCAATGTTTTAGATAAACGTTTTGGATGAAAATGACAACCGGCCGTACTTTGAACTTGAAAATTACGTGTTTCGTGTTAAGGAAGATGCTCAACTTGGATCTTTCATCGGCATTGTCGTTGCTAATGATGATGATATTGATAATGATTCAAATGCAAAACTGTCTTATCAATTTAAAGAAGAAACAAAAGTGTTTAGTATCAAAAAAGACACAGGTATGTTTTCGTGTTGAACAGAGAAAGTGGTAGCGAAAGTACTTATTGAAATATTGTGAAAACTTGTAAAAGTGATTGAAGGCCTGTAAAGTAAAAGTGGTTGAAAGCCTTGCTGCAATAAAAACTGTTTTGTGTTATAGGAGAGATCTATTTTGCTGGAGATGGCTTAGACCTGGATCGAGAAACTCGTCAATCACAGCCATACGACCTTACTGTAATTGCCGCTGATCACGGAAGTCCACCTCTTAACACAACGTGCACAGTTGAGATTTACATAGTGGACGTGAATGACAATCCTCCAACTGTTCTGTCGCCCAATGTCACCCAGGATATCTACTACATACACATTGTGTCAAAAGACAAAACTTCGCGTTCAATAAAGCAGCGATCCATTAATAAGAACGTCATTCCAACTCAACAGACTCTGAACAACTCAAACAGCAACTTTTTAAATGAAGACAGTGTCGGCAAGTCATCTGTCAAGGATTTGGTCTTAATTGGCTCTACGCCTTTTGATGATGTGCATGTGCCTGAAACAGTCCCAGTATTAATAGCCACCGTAAAGGCTCGAGATCCCGACGAGGGCGAAAACGGCCGGGTTCGTTTTACCATTGACGATGGCAACAAGCACGGTTACTTTGCAATAGACCCTCTTTTGGGAAACATATACCTTTCAATTCAAGATGAACAATCCCTGCGAAACATGGAACAAGGATGTCACGTACTCAAGCTGAATGTGAAAGATCTTGGGAAGCCAGTCCAGCACACCTTTGGTTGGGTATGTTATTAACTACTTGGAATGAGCTGCATCAGAAATGTGCAACCTTTTTTTGCTGGCCGACCAAGTTCACTTGATATTTCTCAACCGGATGAGACCGCGGGCATGATGCAGAGCTTTTCCAAAATAAAGATGTTTTTTGGAAATAATTTCCAAATGGCTTAATTTTTATGTTAAAAATCTTTTTTATGGAAGACGAATTAGTGAGCGTGGATCAAAAGGCATAGCCTTCCGCGGGCAGCACAATTTTACCTCGCAGGCGTCAGGTTGCATAGATGTATACCGCTAGCTTGCATATTGATACTTTTAAAACAAGTATCACCAACAATGATTTTGTTGAAATAATTCCTTATTCTTTTGTGGTTATGGCATAGACATGTACTTGTCTATTCATGCTGTGGAAATATGCTTTTGAATTCTTGCTACGTTGTACTAAATTTTAGGCAAACATCTACGTGACTGAAGATCCTCCGAGAAGTCTCAACTCTACTGCAGTTATGAAAGAATGTATGAACAACTCTTATTATCCGAAGCAGTTTCTTCCCGATTTCGACGATGTCAACATAGCCTCGATGGAATTGAACATACTTATTTTTATAATAGCGGGATGTGTGACATGCTTGATTATAATTACAGTAAGTTTGTTTGAGGATATTCGTAAAGTGCTTTGCGCGATGTGCACTTCGCTGCAACATATGTCAACGCTATACAAAATCTTGAATTGCATTGAGATGTAAACACTCTGATGTCTATTGCTCAGTAGTAGAATAGAATAATTTCTCTGTAATAAAAGTTAATGAAAAAAAAGAGAATCAACTCAAAATACTAGTTGATCAAGAAAATAGTGGAGCGCGGGTATTGTCGCTCAGTTTTTAATGAAGAAGCTAAAGTAGCATTCCTCATATACGTGCTTCCGGCCCCTTCAGAATGCTTGTAATTCTACTTTTTTCTTTTTTAAGCTCACAACAGAATATTTGCATATCTTCTGGCAGCCGGGCGCATTATTGTTATAAAAATAATTGGGGCGAAATATGACTTCTTGTCAATGACATCACCACATCTTGGAAATTTTGCGTGTTTGTACGAAGGGAATGGTACGACGGCACCTTTTCCTCCGTTTCTCCAGATTATGTCACTGTTAGCAGCACAAAAGCATATAACCCACCGACTTTTAGATTAGGTCTTTTCTTGAAAATAGATTTCTTGCTCTACTTTCGCAATTGCTTCCCTGTGCAGTCCAGCTTCTTAGACTTACAAATGCGTATTGTAATTCTAAGTCAATTATAGCTACCTGATATGATGCGTAAGAATGGTTGTTACAGTGCTGACGAAAGTTTTGTTTAGCTGCTGATTGTGGTCTGCTTTAAATGCGGCAACAAAAAATCTCGAAGTTACAAGTGCAAAAAGTCACCTGACTATGGTGGTATGGAAAGTCGTCCCCTTGAAGGCACGGCACACCAAGGTAAAGGGAAGGCAAGAAACGATTTTGTAATGTCAAAGTATTGTGTTAGTTGGGTGTTAATATGTTGAAACAAAATGCCCTGCATTGCCTGATCAAATATCTAAACTCTTTTGAAGTCGTTATGAATTGATTCAAGTGGTTTAAAGTATGATTGGCCAGCGAATATTCAAAATGAGGGCAAGTATACTTTGATTACAGCAATATAAACTGTATGATGATTTTTGAACCTACGGTTAAATTACTGGTAGAGTAGTGTAGAGTAACTTTGATTCAGTAATTCTGGTTTACATATTTACCTTAAATAAAACAAATAAGACAACTGACAGCCAAAAAGTCAACAGTGTTGTTTTAATGATAGCAAAAAAAAATGATGTCGGTCACTATTAAATGCTTTTAGATTCCCTTCATCACACAGGCAATGATGCAATCGACAACAGGTCTTCGTATTCTGCGGAATGGTCATCGTCACAAAGACGTATTGCACAAGTAAGATTGACTAGCTTTTCACTTGTATACTCTAGACTGGGAGAACATTTTGTTTATGTTCTTACCCAACACGGTATAGGCTGTTTGAAAGTAGGCGATTTATAACAAACGTGAGTAAAGTATATTACCAACAAAAGCTTTGTAGACAGAGCGAGCATAATAAAACAAATCATTATCATTAACAAAACAATCTAGTCTTTCTGCTACAGTGCGTTTTGTAAATAGATTGTTGCAAGCTTGAAATAATTAGATAATACTTCTTGCATTGTCTAACCACCGGTTAACAAACGAGATATTCCTGTGAGAATACGCTTCATGTATAGTGTAGCCATCGATTGACGAGCCATTGAGAATGGTCTTCTGTCGTCTGGTTGCTGGAGAAAATTTCGTCACTCAACTCCCAAGTAAGATTTACCGTCCGCGATCAACCTCAACAAAACCGCGTGCTTTCGACGTTCAAAACCACAAAGCGATAGATTTACAAGCTCGAAATCATAGACTGCGCAGTCAGCCATGTCGTCGTCTGCTGAGAAAGACTTTGACAAATAGTCGGCAAAACTTTGACCAATCAATGTCCTAATTTCACTTTAGTAACAAATGGCTTGGGTGTCTGCAACAAGGTCGCCAGGGTTAATCGGCGGTAATGATTTCGTGGTCGTGTGTTCAAACCTTACCATGATTACGTTGTTGTATTTTTGAAAAAGACATTTTGCTGCGATTTCCCAAGTCATAATTGATTGCACTGCTTATAGAGGTGCATTTGGAAACCAATATGAAGGAGGGGGAGCATTCTGTAAAGAACAAGTCTTTTTTTGAGATCAATTTTCATGAAATTTAGTCTCTTCAAACAAACCTAAAGACCTTTTCCCGGAGATCAATTTCATGAAAGCGAAAATTTGCCCATTTTGGTCTCCAAACACGCCCAAAGAATTCTTTCTTTTCACATTTTTTGCTGCTCTCATACCGTTTGGGGGATCCATCGCTTTTCCTTTTCCCTAAATACGCCACTAATCGCTTGTGTTAAAAATGCTCTGTGGGAAACTCAGAAACAGGTCTGTTGAACACAAGCGCTTTTAAAAAGTAAGCATAGCAGATGAAAAATTTTACTTGTGGTTCGGTTAAAAGCATAAAGCTCACCCCAGCTGAAAGAGCATGCTCAGAAGCAGTTCTGCTAATGAAATTGTTTTTAATGCAGCTTGAAGAGAGTAGTTGGTGCTATTTATGTAACTTTTGTCAGCCAGATCGGCGTTTATTATGATTCTAATTAGAAATACTCGTATATATAATATAGCGACCTCTTGCTGTGGTGGTGTGAAATGCACTGCCTAGTACCCACGGTGTGTTAGTTTAGTTTCTTTTGTATTTACAACCAAACAGTGCGGTAACATCAAAAATTGTAATTGAATTGTGGTTACTATGTTCGCACCTCTAACAGCTCACTCTTCCTGCATTTTGCTGAAATTACCGAAACCTTGGCTGATTTAAGAAAAGAGATATTTATGAACAAGTCATTGTTTTTTAACCATGTTTTGCCACTATTGGCGCTGACAAACTAAACTGCTTGTTTGTTTGTTCGGGGCTTAAATCTTTGACTGCAAATTCACACGTGCATACAAGGAGTCCAAAAGCCGCGCTCCACTCTATATTTATGAATTATTAAAACGCAATTTCCACAGAATATTTAATAAAAGTCAATATTGAATCAAGAAACTGAATTTGGCCAGCTACTTAATTTATGTGGCTTGAACGCCAGCACAACTTTTGGCAGCGCTAACCCCTAAAAGAATAATTTTCCGAGTTTTAACATCTATCAAGAAGTAACAGCTACAACACGAGAGCTTTTTATCAACTCTCTTGTATTTCTGTCTTAAATGTAGTTTAATTAGTTGTTTTCCACCACTGGCAAACATGACCTCTTTTCGTCTTGTATCTCACATTCGACATGTTTATTTAAATTCTATCATTATTAAATAATATTTAAAACAAGATATACGTTATTATTTGACTAACTTTGTCGTCAACGTCCAGTCTTTTGTCAGATTTGTTTGATTAGCGTCCTTTTCCAATTTATTCAAGAGTATTTGTTGTCAAACAACTACGGCAAACTTTCAGTTTTCATTGTCATTACCCCGTCTCCCAACTTTCTGCAGCCTTTCAGGCGTTTTGGAATCAAAACGTCGCAAGTTTGTGAACCACATAAGTTATGCGTTTTTAAGCCCATGAAAAGAGTACTTTAAAGCGACGTCCTTTGCTAGGTTGCAGCGTTTGTGATAAAAATGCACTTTGGAGCTAGTAATGGCAAATTCGAAGTGCTAATGTAAATTACTGTAGAAAGGCCTATGGTGAAGTTTCAAAGGTTTTCTTGTAAATAGCAGATAATTTGTAGCTTGACGTAGATGGGTAAGAAATTGTTTAAAAATATGGCTACTTAATCGTGCCTTTCGTATTTTGCAAAGAGTACTGCAGGGCGATTTACATTGGTTCAGGCAGAAGCCACAAATGACTTATGTAAACCAATGCAATTAACAATATCTCGCAGTATTTGATAGTTTACCACCAACAAAATTGATATTTTAAACTTTGAGTTGTTATTTTAAAGTGAACTCAACTATAACGTAAATGCAAATTTATTGCTTATTTGACAGGCATATACTGTATATTCAATCAAACATTCTCAAAGATCATTTTTAAAAATCTAAACTGTAAAATAAAAAAAGGTATACAGTAGCTTTCGGTGCAGATATAAAAGCATGTGATAAGCCCTAAACTGTAAGGGTAAAGACACAAACAGAATAAGGTAGAGACAAATGCCACAGACTGCTCACTTTACAGAGTCCATTAGCATAGGCAGAAACAAACTTTGGGGGAGTCAAAAGTATATTTTTTGGCCTTGGCGGTCGTTAATGTTGTTTGATGACTTTTCTGAAGATCGGTATTTTCAAAGCCTCTACAAAACGTCAAATTTGTTTCCAGATCTTTTGTTTGAAAATTGATTTTTTTTTACCCCCAATTTTGTCAACTTCTGTCTCAAATAGGTGGGATAATCTTTTTTGAGAGACTGACGATTTTCAACCGTTGAATTCAAAACACCATCATTTCTTGATCAGGTTCAAAAATTTGAGACACCCTTGCCTCTGTGACCCTTCAAGCTTCTCCAATAATAGCACCAGAAACTTTCTGGCTGTGTTGGGGCTAAGATTTCTTTAGAGCTAGTTTTTGCAAATACTTTTTGGTGCAACCCAAGAAAATAGTCCCTGAAGCCTCGCGACCGAAGGGTTGTTGAGCATAGTTTTAAGTCAAATATTCTCAAATAAAAAGCAAGGTAGGGATTGCTTGCAATTGCAGCGATTTTCTTGAAACGAAGTTGTATGAAATTTTTTAGATAAGCAATAAATTAGTGAGTCTCAAATTTATTCTGTCTAATGAGAATTATATGCTCTGTGTTTCAAGCACAGCAAATCAAACAGACAAGATTTGATTTGGAGAAAGCTGCACTTCAATTAAAAGCAGCTTCTACTGCAAAACCAACACAATGTTTAACGTAGCCATGAAGTAAAATTGACTTAAGAAACGAATGTAAAGGAATACATTTCATGAAGTCTAAAAAACCATTATACTTGTGCAAACAATGCTTCGCTCTGCAATGAAATTGCTTGAATTTTAAGAACTTGCACGCACCAGCAAACATTACAAAATTGTTTGGTTGTATTAGAGAAATTGGCGTAAGTTTGAAAGTTTTCTCCACCCAATGTGCCAGGTCTCGCGATCCAACTTTGTGCTGCAACATGCTATTTTCACTTTAGTGTTAGCGAGTATTTTTTTCATTGGCGTTTTCGTACCACGCATAAATTTGTAGCGAGGTTCGCGGTGCTTCACCGAACCTGCCTAATAAAGCTTCTCAGCCACCATGTCGCCAAAGGCAATTTTCGGAAAGCTACCACCGCCACTCTGCCTCGTTGGTGCTGGAGCTTCTAGTTAGCAAATCGCATTCAACACTGGTTCAAAGTTGATCGCTACTTTCTCAACCTGATCTTGATAATAAATTTTCGGTGTGGTCTGGAATAATCGTTCGATGCAGTTAATTCATTCCATGAAAGAAGAGGAGTAACCAACGCACAAAATCAGTTCCGAGGTTTGTTAAGATGTCCTTGTGTATAGACTCGTGGGCATACTTTACCAAATATAAAAACCTTATTTTTTTTCTACTGATATTTCATTTTTATATTTTTTTTGGGGAATTATGTTATAAGCTAGAGTTACATCAGCCTAAAACAAAAAATTGACAGGCAGTAGAAAATGTATGTATTCGCCTTAAATTTTATCACGCAATTTAGTGCGAAAACCCTTTTTTGTTTAGAGATCAATACTTTCATAGCAACTTTTTTGCCAAAATTTTATGTGATTTGTCATTTTGAGGTATAAACAATACGTTTGCCGTTCAAGACCACCAAATTTCATGCGACTGGCCAAACTTCGAATCCTTTCCACAGGACTTCACGTCGAGGGCTGCAGGCTGTGCACTCCTGTTTTAATTGATAAAATCTGGAACAAAGCAATTTTTAAAACAAAATAAGCACGTAACTTGAAAATAAGCGCATTTCTTAGAAATAAGCACATTTTTGTTTTCTAAGACAGAGTCCTCGAAAATAAGCCAAAATTTTAGAAATAAGCACGAAATGATAACTGTGATAATAGGGCAATTTGTAGATATCAGCAAATGCTTATCAATTTTCTCAAGCGTCACCTCATCGTAGCTCGTCATTAATTTTTCTGTTGGACGTTTGTTAATGCAAATGCTTGATATACATGTAATATTCACTTTTCATTACTGCAAAAGTAAACTTTCAGATTAATAATATATGCCTTGGCTTTCCATTTAATATTTGAAAGTGCTTTCGCAATAGAACTAATCTGTGGGGATTCCATTTGTGTATTTAATCTCCGTCAATAAATCGACTGTATGCTCTAATAAGCCGCATGTTTGTAATAGATGTAATTACGTTAAAGTGTTGATGCAGATGCATAAGTCATTATAAAGCATCAAAGCTTTGCATGATATTGCTTGTAAGCTACAAAATGTTCTAATCTCTTACTAAAAAACTTCAAGTAACGCACACTGTTCTGGTCTCAGCAATGCAGTTGTTGACCGACAGTTTAGTCAGAGGCTTTAAAATAAATTATGGCTAAAAACTTCACTTCTGTGGGACCTATACTGGGTCCTCGGTAGTGGAAGTTCTTCCATGAACTTTTGTTTCTCACGATAGCCAACAAAATTGAAAGCGCAATAAACTTGTTCCAGATTTGTAGGCCTTTTAATGACAGCTGATAATCATACAAAAGATATGTTTTTTACAAAAAACGCTTAGGGAAAAGCTATACCAGTTTTTAATTCCAGAAGTAATTACTCAGATAGCCGCTTGGCCAAGCACCTAGCCTACGTTTGTAGAGCGCCACAGATTACTTGGCATTTGATGAAGTGCTTGAAACCGAAAATTCGCAATCAATCCGATGTTGGTATTAACCACACTCTGTTGTTTAACTTAGCAGTGCGTACTATCTCTTACTTTATGTAGTCGTAAAGGAAGATAATATAAATGTTATTTCTGTCAGTTCACTTAATGAAAATCGTAATAGTCGAGTTTTTAGAACAAATTGGTTCACATTTTTTCCATTGAAATTATTGAAGCCGTACTAGCCAAGTCAAAAACTTTCGTTTATTTGATTTACGCAAAATATCCATTTAATAGCCTATTTAAAGGAGAAGAAGTCATAACACCAGGTCTTTCCCTTCGGCCTCGACAAAAAATCAGATTCGTTTGCTGTTGTAAGTCACCTTAAATTCATATAAATTTGTTCCAAAAACATATTTTTGTTAAAAGTTCTAAGTGTCCTTTTAAAACCTTTGCTTGGATAAAAGTGTATGTCCCCACTTTCAAATATTCTCACTGCATTGAAACACATTTGCATCGCTTTTATTTCAATTCAAACAACACTAACTGAAACTTTAAAAAAGTCGATTTAACGTTATTTTCCCCCACGTTTGGCAGGCCCAGACGTGCTGATTCGATGTATGCCTACCACTGTTTACTCGCTTTCAAACCAGATTTTTCGCTGAAGCATCGTAGCACTTAGCAATTTCGCATGCCTTTTCGGACGAATACCGTTGGTGCTTTTTATGAAATTTGAACTCCAGACCTTTCCATTCCAAGCCCGTAGCACATACCACTACAGCACGGCAGCTACATTGCAATGGAGCAAAGTAAAGTTAAATGTTTTGATATTTTTATCTACCAGGCAAGAACTTTTTTGATGATAATATTCTACATGTAACAGTCTTGAGTGATTCTTTCACTAGAGTATCGGTTTAGGATAAGCAGAATAAGATAAAACGCTGTTGTAACGCATTGGCACCTTTCAATAGAACAATTCCATAGCGTTTAACTTTAAAATAGGAGGTAGGACTCTACAATTTCTATTACAAGTTTATCATTACTTTTTTCTTTTTTGGTTGAGATTTGCTTGGCCATTCTTCTATGAAAACGAACCTAATGACACATCACATTACGAACAAAACAAAACTTGTGCAGGTGCATTCAAGCGTGGCAATGCGTGACTTAAGTTTTATGTGTAAGATCAACTGATGTTTAGAGTGAAATTTACAAAAAGCATTAAGAAGCAAACACTACAAAAATTAATAATGTCTAAATTATAAACGATTTTTGAAAAACAAAACATCCTTGTTCATAGACCCACTTACTACCAATTACATAGTTGAAGTGCTCTTGTTAAAAATGTGGATTATTTGCACTATCAGAACAATTGTACCAGAGCACAATTTCACAACACTTAGTGGATGATTTTGTATCTAAAACACGTGTCACATCTCTCAGCGTGGTCGAAAAATCAATAACCTGTAATATCACTGACTAAGTCATTTTGTGAAACCTAATCCCAATTTTCAATACCTATGCGTAATTGTGCATGAAATTGTAAGCAACTCGTCAAAATTTGATGGATTTATTAAAAAAAGTTATCTTTGCACAACTTAAAAGTTTATAGTGCTCTGTGGTTAAGAGAACAACTAAATATCACTATGCTAAAAACTTTGAAAATAAACAAAAAATATTAATTTTCATTTTTCGAGAACTTGAAACGAGTCCTTGCAGACTATACTCATTCAAGCATGTGAAAATCAGAAGTAGGCAAACTGATGACGTTTTTTCCCGCTAGACTTATTTTACCATTAACACAATAAGGTATCTTAGTGAATTGAGCATGAATGAATGCACGCGCTTTTTGACATTAAATCTCGAGTGTTACTTTCATCGCATGCATCCCTAAAGCTTTACTATCAAGGCAACCTAGCCTTACGAAGCAGAAACAGCGGCTTGCATTCAACACTGCCAAGAGCTTATTTAAGCATTACAAGATTAAAAGAAATGGTAAGCCGCGGATTTTGAGACTTTCTCAAAATTGCAGATTTTCTGTCGAAACCTATATTTATTGCTTATCCCTGCTTTTCTGGTTTTAAATTTGTTCATTCACTGTGTAATTCAGCCCAAGCACAAAATGATTTTGATTTTGTCGTAGGAAAAAGAAGAAGTGAGGTTGATGATTCACGGGCATGGGTCAGAAGGAAGCGTAAAGTCCCATAATAGTGGAAAGGACAGTGGAACTGGAGATAGCATGCCGAGTGATGCCTACCACACAACCAATGGACCGATGTACCGCCATCCTCAATATATGCAATCAGGCTATGGCTACCAGTATCACCAACCAAGCCAAGTCAATCTGCCACCACAAGATGACATTATAAGTAAGTAGGAGGCAAATTAGATGGATAGATTCTTTTCATTTTGAGCCAACACTTAGCCCTAAAATCAAAGCTGTTTTAAAACCTTGTGTGATATCATTTTTGTGGTTACTATTAGACAAAAGTTCAGTATCAGGAACTTTCAAACAAGATTTTTACATTTAAAATACCGAAATAACGATAAGGTTGGTGTATCTTCGTAATGCTGGCACATGATACAATCATGTGCCAGCATTACGAAAGATTTTGTTTTTTCAAAAAAGCAACACTTTTTACGAAGACTTGATTGACCGAGTATTTTTGCACCAACAGTAGCTAGATGTGCTGCACTGCACTGCTTACACACCACAGACACATCAATATTTTAAGTACCGCACATGAAATATGCATCATACGTCGGTGCATGTTTTCTTTAAATCTAACTGATATTTAAGACATGCAAGCGTCATTATTATGTTAAACATATGACGCAAATGCTGAACATTAACAAAAGATTCAGCGTCTTCACTTTTTTACGCGCCAAAATAAAAGTGATTGGTTAGTCAGATTTCAAAAGAAACACGACCTACACAAAAGTAGTCCAAAACTACCTTCGATGTAGCTACACGAAGTATCGTACCCATTAACGTAAAGGTTTGCGAAGTCGAGGCAGTTCTCCAGTTGACGGTTATGATGTAAAAATATTGTTGAACAATGAGGCCATCAATAAGAAAATGGACAAAGATAAATATGAATGAATAAAACATTGCATGGCTGCTAAGTCGTAAATTTTGCTCTGAGAATTATCTTTCCAGTGTTGCTGCAGAAAATTTTGCAAAACATAAACACAAGTTATTTGTAATGCAAGAGGCTAGCGATGACAAGTTATTTGGTTTCTGACTTGCTGTTTTTTTGGAGATGAACGTGCAATGGAAAGCTGGGAATCTTGCTGCGATGAACTTTTTTTATTTTATTGGAATAATGAAGATCAATCTGTGATGGGACAAACCTTAATGCGATGGAGACTTTTTCCATTTTACGTGTAGCCGACTTTTGGCTTCACCCCCTTTAGTGATTTTGATGGATGAACGCTAAAACTCGGGCACTCTGCATGGCAAGAAAGTGAACGAAGATTTATAATACACTACCAGCAGAATGTATACAAAGATGAATTAGGGAAAGAAAATATTATCTTTGAAGAGGCTGTTCAAAAGGAAGGTTGAGCATTCATTAAAAGGCAAAACTTTCAAGGAAAAAGGATTTTTTGCCCTTAAACAGGAGAAATTGTGTGATTTGTAAAGTCTTTTCAAGGGTTATGGGAAGTATATGATTTTCTATTAAACTGGCTGGCAACAACGGTGAGGCGGTCCTACCCCTGGAGGGATGTAGACAGGGAGAAAGAGGAAGGGAAGCACTTTAGTAACACGTCCCCGCTTTTCATTGGTGGTTGCTAAAAGTTTTTGTTTGAGATTTTGGGATAACACGTGGTAAGTTTTGTAGCCTGTCACAACTCTATAAATGTTGCTACTGCTTACATAGATAACTAATAATTAAATTGGTTTAATTACAATTTCAAAGACTTATCAAAGTATTCTTATCTTATTGAAATAGCTTCAAAGAGCCGGAGCTGCTCGATTGTGCAAATTAATAAGAATTTTATTGGATGGAGTTAATGACGTCATTCACATCAAACTGAAACTTAGAAAGTGATGGAAAACAGAAATAAGAGTGAAAGGTTAAAAACGCCATATTGTTAGCTGGCTGAGTACTTCGAATTTTTGGTGAAAATCAGAAGCTAGCAAGGCCCAGAGAAGCATGAAAAGCGATAAAAGAAGTTCACCGCAGATAGTTAACAGGATAAAATGTACGCTTTCTAATCCAAGTAGTCAGAGCCTTTTAATACTCACAGACACACTTTTCAAACTCACGGTACAGCAGCATAGGCGCTCAACGTAAGACAAATTGTTCAGTTCTGGTCCGTAGAAGTTCCCAATTTCAAATTTTCTGTTTGTTTTCATTGAACCAGTTCTCGTAAATTTGCTTAAGTAAAGGAAGTTATCGTTTGATGCCTTTCCCAAAGTCCAAAAAATTGCACCTATCATAAGTTTTAAGCACGTGACCTTTGAACAATGGTTGCCACAAAAGAGGCGTTCTGTCTTCTCGATCACATTGTCGATATCTCAATATGTTCAAAACATCACTTTCAATAGTTTTTAATATGGGTGGCTATCCTAGAACGGGGAGTCAACTGTAGAATAAACCAATTGAAACTTGCTTAAGCAAGCTTAACTTGAGCAAACATGCTATCGTCCACTCTCTTGCAAACGTAGCAATACAAACGCTTACAAACACGTACAGAGGCTCACTAACGTAGCTTACAACCGGAGCATTCTTTGTTACTTACATTTTGAAGTAAAACCCAAACTGTAAAGCTTACTTTAAACGCCATCAAACAAACAAAAAATACGGCAAAGTAACCAAAATTTTTTTGGGAGAAAAGGCTTTGTGCCATATTTCTCTTTTTGGTCATCATTAAAGATTCCCCAGCTACAAGTTAATCTCAAAAAATTCTTAAACATACCAAAATTTTTAGCACACAAAAGAGGACAACAACAAAGCAAAAAATTTTTTAAATTTGCCATGATGACTTGAAAAGAAGACTTAGAGCAGTCAGCTAAATTTGTCTTCATATGACCCATTTCCTTTCCCGATTTCTTGGTTAGGCTGGGAGTTCGTTTGTGGAATAGGCAAATGCAGACTGGGTGAAATCTCATAATTTGTTGGTTTATTAATTTCTTTTTGTTTGGAAAGCGATAAGAGTTGGTATAGCAGCGCAGGAATTAATTTTGTTGTTTGTAGCCTGGCTGAGTTTGGTAAAACTCGGTTTCCTAGAAACAATAAGGTAATCAGAGAAAGACGATTTGTTTTTGGTCTACACCAACGCTGAAAACTGATCTTTGTTGCCACTCAAGTGAAACGAAAAAGAACGGCCGACTAATTACCAAAATGCTCGATTCTTTACTATTCTTATCATAAGCTTAGCGCTTTTTCACGAAGCGTGATATGTACACGAATGACTTTTGAGTCATAATACTGTTGAACTTAATGTCAAAAAGATTTTGATTTTCTGAAATCATCAAGAAATAGAACCTACCCAAATAAATCACTAAAGCGGAATGCTTATTTGAATCGACACTAAAATACAAAAATTTACGGAAATTCATATTGAATTATAATCGCTGAATCACGGAAACAGGGAAATTTATTTTTAACGTGATAGTTTTGCCTTCATGTAAAAAAAGATTACTGAAATACGAAACTTCATTTTAAAAAAGGACTTACTGATTTGGAGGAATACGAAAAAACTATTGATACTAACTAAAGAAGTAAGGAAATCGCGCGTATACAGAATTTTACGGAATTCGATTAACACTAAACGTATAACCACTCTATTGAGTAAAATTAGATAATTAAGTTGAGTTGACCAAGGATATTCGTAAATTTTCGTATTTTTGCAATTTTGGTAATGTAATTGGTGTTTTTTCCGTACTTTCGTAAGAATTCCCGTATTTTCGGAATTCCGTAAATTTCCGTGTGTTAGTGTTTTCTCTTTGCACTGTTTTAGAACTTTCGAAATATTGGAAAATAACTGTTTATAAAGTTTGTTCATTAACTTATTTGTTCGGTTTGCCAAAACCGGCATCTTTAGTGACATTAATTACGTCTACCCCTTTTTTACTGGATCGTCGCCTGAATTCATTACCATTTGTTTCAGTCATTTCGCAAATTGTTCTTTTCTCCGTTATGTCGTTGATTGATGTTCATGTTGTGGGGAGTCTGCTCAAGCATGTTATAATAATCAAAACTTCACAATTTTTTCTCTTTCGATCATTTGACAGAAATCTTAGCTGTGTTTTCTTTAGATGTGAGTCATTTTGATGAGTTCGCGTCTTTCGGGCGTAGATCATTATTTTCTTCGCGGGGAAGCTCTACTGAAGCGGGGAAAATGTGAAATGTTAAAACGATTAAGGTGCCCTTGGTTAGACATCCCGCTGAGTTAGAATGCTTCTTGCTACAAGGTTCAGTTGAAGCATCTTGACTAAATCATTTAGCTTTCCACATAAAAAAGCACCCTGGAGATAAAACGCATCAAATTAAAGAACTTTTTCGAAGAATATAAATTTTTGCGTTCAAACACGTCTATCAGGCTATTATTTGCCTAGTTTCTAGGACTGTATTTTCAGGGTTGCACCGAAAGGCAAGATTTTATAATTGCAACCATATTGATATTGGTGCAAAATATTTGTTCAATTGTTTTAAGCTGTTTTCATGGTCTTTTGATAAACTTGTAATATTATGATGGCCGTGATTTCGAATTCGCTACATCATGCAAAACTTGTACTGCTGGGTAAAACAATTTCTTTATTTCATTCTGCTGTCTTAAGTCCCCACTTAAAACAGATGACAGTAAAACTTGATTGAGAAGTCGTGTTTTCTTTAATTTTGAGTTGTTTTTGTGCTCTTCGGGCAAAAGTGTTTCTTAGAATAGCACTTGTAACAGTTGCTACTTGATCATCGGTCCTTTGTTGAGCCCTTTACTTTATGTTGATCTCCTGCCCACCAGTGCACTTAAGCCACTGACAAGATCTTGTATTGTCTAGTTACTGTCATGAGTATTGTGGAATGACTTTTTACGCTAATTAGTGATGAGCATTGTTTGGTTTCAAAATCAAAGCTGTCTTGGCAACTGACACTAAAAATGTGAAGTCAGAATCCTGCCATATAAGTCTTTTTGTTACATTCCATTCATTTTCCAGAACTTCCTGGAAAATGATGTGGCGCGTTGCATTTCGCTCGCAGATTCGTGCTATCCTACTTCTTTATCCATATAAAAGTTAACGATAAAACGCAGTCAGTGTAAGAATTCCTCTTTTAGGGTACAGCAAGAGAGGTAGAGCCTGAAGGGGTTGATTCCCTCTTTATAAAATCTTCTTCTATAAGAGTAGGTTGAAGTACAGCATGGTTACCGAGGTTTATCAACTGTGATCTTCGTAGATAGACCTAACACTGAGAGGAATCAGATGAAACTTCTACAGCAGTACAGCTTTTTCCATCTCTTTTCACAGATTTTTCGCGCGCGCCGCTGCCTATATTTGACGCTGGAAAAACTTAGTTTGCTTTTATTTTTCTGAAAAAACATAAATTACTTTTGTTTAAAAACTATAGATCTTTTTAAAACCACGCTGGTCTATTTACTTGATTGTAGGAGGCAATATTTTCAGTTAAAAAAGTTAATGGGTTAAAATGTGATTAAGCTACTGCCATATGTCTTGAAGAACGAATACCTCATTTCTTTCAAGTTAATTGACACTTTTTTCTTATTCAATAGGTTGATGCATCACCATCGCTGTGAAATTTAACAAACTAATTGCATTGTCAGAAAGCTTAGATGTTTGGGGTAATCGATTTTACGAAAATGACCGGTATAAAATTTAAAGTATTACTTTTGGGCTGACATAAACATTCTGAAAGTTTACTTTCTCTCTGATGGAAATTTTTTTAAAGTTACAAATAGGCAACGTCATGGGGGAAGGGAAAGGACAAACCTGGGCACATCCCCCACAAAAAATTGTGCGCCAAATTATTTTTGTTGATAAAAATGCTGTACTGTGCAATTAATTTGTCAATTAACTTTGTCTCTCTCCTTTTTGATCACAAGAAACGGGCATGCATGTATGAAAAAGCGATTCTCTGCAACGCGACAGGAACCGCATTGTTGAAGCGAAAACGACATGCTATAAAACGCCTCAAGCTACTGTGCATATAGTGTGGTGTGGAAGATTATACTAAATCTTATAATTTCAACGCAGTGTTAAACAAATTGTACGTGTAATACGGTCGCTAGTATGCCCAGAAGCTATACTGCTGGTTGTCCATATAAACTATTTTTACCTCAAAAAATTGCAGTTGCTACCTTATTTTAACGAAAAAACAAACGGTAGGACAGGTGGCTGGCGCTTTTTTTGCCTGAAGTGATGACATGCTTGCTTTCAACTTACAATAAGAAGCTTTCAACGCCTTAAAATTTTAATATATTTCAATCGAAAAATTTTTTAGAGAAGTCGTATTGGTCTTTTGGAAGTTATTGTTTCATTAATAAGTTAATTTAAACGCTTGTTTAATGACTAAATATTTATGCGAAAGCAGCAACTTTGCGAAGTATTTTGCAAAAATGTTGTTAAGCATAACCTCGTTTTGCTGGTGAAAAAAGTCTTGAGACCATTGCTAACACTATCACTTTTCAGCAACTGACGAAGAAAGCCGGTACGGGGGTCGAGTTTATTATCCTGACAGTAGGAACGAGGCTATCAGTTCTAAATGTACTCCAGAGTGCAGATTACGAGGACATGGCGATAAATGCTGGATGCCCGACTACCTTCAACGCACATCGTCTCGCATGGCTTCATTTCAAAGCGGGGAAGGTAGGCCAAAAATTCTTTTCCTAGTCGCGTGCGTAGTCGAAAATTTTCGACGTTCTGTTTTTTCCGGGTCAGTGATAATGTCATAAAACTAGTGCTTTTGACCACTGCACCAGCCATTCTCCTATAACCTAACTCAATTACACTGTGACGGTTTACTGCGTTTCTTTTTCTCTCTATGTTGCTATTTTTAAGTAAAAGTTGAACTTTTTAAGCTTTTAAACGATTAAAACATCTCATAACATTGATGATTTTCAAAAAAATAAAAATGACGTCACTTTTTTTCAAAGGTGAAACGCAAGCTTATGATCTATGATATCAGCAATCTTCAAAAAGTTTTGTTGATAGAGAATACTTGGTTTGTAAAAAATAATTCATTTGCGGAAGTGATTTTCTTATTTTTATCTTTTGTTACCTTTTCCTGAGATTGCTTCTTTACTGCCACCCGGCGATTAAAATTTTTTAATTTTTGCTGCCAACTTTATTTTTTGATCTTTTTTATCTTGCAGATGTTGATGGAAATTCCTTAAAACAACGTGCATTGACCCCAAATTCTTACCAGCGATACGTTGACACTAGGTGAGGAAAGCAGCTCCAAAACTGTGTTTCTTCAGTATAAGCTGCACACATCTTAACTTGCCTGTCCTCTTAGGAAGGTGGCGTGGGCAGTAGCTCTGGAAGTTTCCTTTGACGTTTTCGATTTTTAGTTGCATTCGCAAACTTAAATGGTGAAAAATTTGTTACTATTTTCCATCTAAATTTATATTAAACCGCTGTGTCACCAACAAATTATTTGTGTAACATCCATTATTGTTTTCTAGTTTTGACCACGTAGTTGATGTGAACTCACTGCGAGTGTTTTTGTATTTCAGGTACATCAACGTTCCAGCAAGAGCTCACTACGACCAAAGAAAACAATACGAAAACATCCAACCTGGGAATCTTAATGGGAACTTGGATCATGGAAAAGACAAGCATCCTCCTATCACCTCATCCCATATGGTGGTCCACCAAATTCCCCATTCCATATGTCAGTCTCATGCTGGACCTGGGCAACTTAGTCAACCCCCCTACACCCAGTCGCCTATTCCTTTTAGTTCGATGCATTATTCTCCCTCTCAGCAAGCTCATGGAAAGGCTTATGTTAATTTAAAAGGAGTAACGTATGAAGCAAATGGTTTTGCTAGAGAAGAAGCGCCGAGCAACATACCTAGCAGTGGTAGTGGCATGAATTTTCAATCATATCCTCAACCGCATCAACATTATTCTTCCGCAAATAATAATTACTATATACAATATCCACAGGCGTATGAAGGTTACGCAACGGAACAAGCAGAGTATTATGATGATCACCAACACGGATATACGGACGAAGCATCATACCAAAACGAGTTTGCAGCTACCAATTTGCTTCTCAGCCCAGCCGATACCGACCCTCACGATTACATGCAGAGGTTTGACGGCATGATACCGCGAGATCGAACTCATCACTCGTACGAAAACGTCCCTGAAATCAAGTCCCAACGTTCCTTGAAAGGTGAAAACCAAAGTTCAAATGAAGATGAACAATCTGCTGCTAAGCTGACTACGATTCGAGAAGAGCTTGACGCTGACGAAGTAGTAGCAGGAATTGATCAGCTGCTGCTTTGAAAATAATTTGAAAAGAATCACAGCTGGAAAAATCTTCATCAACTAGCCTCGTATGGGTTGAGGTTAAAGTGCAACAAAGCAGCAGGATGCAATGCGAGGCCGACCTCAGTTACAGCAATCACAAACTAACGTGCCAAAAGATTTTTGCCGAATTATGCTTAAAGCATAGACGTCAATAAAATTCACTCTGTGTTTACTTCAATGCAAAAACTGCGCAATAGTTGTTTTGAGCATCGCTGCGTAAGTAAAAAAAATAAGCCAAATTAAGACCCGAGATCTAATGCAGTTAATGAATCAGTAGACTAAATTAAATTAATCTTAAAAAATGACATCATCTTCATGTTTACTTTCTTTATGTGAAGTTTTGTTTTGTGTCTTAACTCCTAAAACAGTTCAGAACAAACCATGTGACACTGAATATTGCGAGTACGTGTATTACTTATTTAAATGTTTGGCTAAAATTTTTAATTAAATGTTTACTTTCAGTTGTGGTTAGTGTTCAAAGTGGCTCAGCTGCTGATATTGCAAGTAGGTTCTAAGGAAACGTTTTAATGCAAAATGTACAGCAGCAGCTTTTTCTGAGTTTATGCTAAACACTTTTTATAAAGATTTTGTGCGTTCATTCGTCGGCCCAATCTTTATTGTAGTTGAAAAATTGGATGCATTGATAACTTTGCTTTGTTTGACTAACCCAATTTTCAGAACCAGCAAAGCATTTACAACTATCTCATTGACATTCATCCAAAGTTACACATCTTCATATATTTAAAAAAAATCTTCGTGCTATTGTTTAGAAGTACAAGCTTCATTGCTACAGAATTGTTGGCTAATTTTGTCGCTTTTTATAACTGCCTTTACTTTGTTGCGTGTCATGAGTTTTTGTTTTGTATGTATTAACATTGCTTCCAGCAAATCTATTTTGAACGTGAATAAACATTAAGTTTTACTATCTAGCTCTCGATTTACCGCCAGTGAGGACTGTAGAGACCGTGACACCATGAGCGGTCCCAAAAGGTCTCTCTCCCCAAATTTTTAAAAGAATAGCTTTGAAGATGAAGACCTCTTAGAGAGATTAGTTGCTAGAGTGTCACCCCTAAAAAAAGTGCCACCCTCTGAAATAATGCTTTTTCAGCCAGGATCAACCGGATTCAAGAACAATGCGCCAATTGATTTGACCGAGATCAAATCACTTTTTAGGGTTGTCAGTTGTTAAACAACTCGATCTGATGTAAGATAACTACCTCGGTACCTGGCTCGCCACTATGGGAGCGTTGTTCAACAACTTGTGTGACAAGGTTCTTTTATTTAGATGCAGAGTACAAAAAAGAGGTCGGTAGCTTATGTAGTGGCAATGCACTCAAAAATGTGACTCTCATCTGAGGTGAAGTCACAAGAACAGATTGAGTAATTGTTGATGAAGATGTCATGAGATTTATTAATTAGGATTAAATATTGACTCGCAGGGGTAGCCCGGCTGTGCTGCAAGTTTTGTCGGAATAGAAATATTATTTCTACCGGTTTTACCCAAATATTGTTTCTGATTGCAGTTACGAGAAGCTGAAATTGATTGGGGCTATGGTCCCGATCATCGTCCTTAGAAATAGATGCGGTCTTACTAACTAAATCATTTTACAAGTTCTATTCATTTCCTTCTAATAAATATATTAGCGCAATGTCAAAGTTGGAGATGGGTGCCGTAATGGTTTTTGTTTTAACATTAAACAAAAATCTTGTTGGTGGTACAGAATTTTAATACAGCTTTGAAAAAGCTGTTTGAGCCATAAGCTTTTCGTGACGCTCTCATCAGTGGCGGTATCGCGTCAAAAGGGAAGATCTAGAGTGAATAAGTGTGTTATATGTGAATAATTTGGACGTTAGGCAATCAAGACAAGCCAATGATAGCGCTAGTATTGCAAAGCGCGCCAAAGAAAGATTTCGCAATTGTGAAAGTTAGAGAAGGCGCAGCAGGAGGCCAAATGCCACGATTATCGAAAGAGTTTGAGAGTGTAAACAAACTCTTTCTGTCTGCATAACACCGGGCGTCGGGTCTTCATATAAGTAGCCTCTAAAAGATTAAGGTGGAAAGAGCTGCGCGCTGCGGCGAGGATTGAAAACCGCTTATCATCATAGTTTAATGCGCATCGATCATTGATTATCTAAAAGATGTTGACCAATGGCGGAGTCACAATCCGGTTTGGTGTCGGTTCGTCGGCACGATCTGTGTGGTTGAGATCGGCGTGGACGAGTCAATTGCTGTCGTAACCATTGTGGAACATGTTGCCTGATGCGATCCTCTAGTCGTTGAGATGTTCGCCCTACGTACCGACTGTCACAGTGGCACTTGTATTCATATAAGACAAAACTTTCAGAAAAGTTTTGACTCGTCCACGCCGATCTCAACCACACAGATCGTGCAAACAAACCGACACCAAACCGGACTGTGACTCCGCCATTGGTCAGCATCTTTTAGATAATGATCGATGTGCATTAAACTATGATGATAAGCGGTTTTCAATCCTCGCCGCAGCGCGCAGCTCTTTCCACCTTAATCTTTTAGAGGCTACTTATATGAAGACCCGACGCCCGGTGTTATGCAGACAGAAAGAGTTTGTTTACACTCTCAAACTCTTTCGATAATCGTGGCATTTGGCCTCCTGCTGCGCCTTCTCTAACTTTCACAATTGCGAAATCTTTCTTTGGCGCGCTTTGCAATACTAGCGCTATCATTGGCTTGTCTTGATTGCCTAACGTCCAAATTATTCACATATAACACACTTATTCACTCTAGATCTTCCCTTTTGACGCGATACCGCCACTGATGAGAGCGTCACGAAAAGCTTATGGCTCAAACAGCTGTTTTAACATTACTGAAATAAAATATTTGGTGGTAGGCTGAGTTCCACGACTTGTGCTAGCCCCTCGTAATGATATTTGTGACATCAAGTTTCTTGGCTGCACCTGTGTGCTTTGGTCTTGGAATAGAACAAAAGCGGCTCTGTGCAAGGCTTTGCTATACCTTCCACGAATATTTGTATGTTGCATCCGATCACCCGGTCGGTCTAATAACCTATTTTAGAAAAAAAATTATCCACAGATGCAAATTGAATATTTGGTGACAATGATTCCACTCAGTGGTGTAGATCTACTGACCTATTTTTTGATACTGATTTACCCTCAAACTTTGGATTTGGTAAATTATGCCTGTAGTACCGATTTTTCTACTAACGAATCAATACTGTACTTTCTGCAGTAGTTACTTACAAAACAGCAAACAATTTTACAGACTTTCATGCGTTTGTTTGACTACGGATGCGTGGAACTTAAATTCAAAATTGTGGAAAGGCGCTGAAGTCATTGATGTATTTGAAGGAATTAAGCAATAAAATAAGCATCTGGCTGCGTGCGTGTTCTTTGCTACAGGCATAAACGCTACCAGCAGAGAGCAAATTGATCCCGAGTCCAGCATTTACAACGCTGTTCTTGCAATATCTTAGGTTATTGCTGAAGTGGATAGCCCACGATCAGATTTTTGAGCTGAAGAAGAGAGTAATTTTTTCTACATCCAGCAAGATTTGGCATTAAAACTCGGCATTTGGTTTCACGTTGCTATACGTAATAAAAATGCCTTAGGGGTTAAGAGTACTCAGGCGAGTGTAACGATTTGGTGGACGATGTTAGGTAGGGTTGAGCCACGAGAGCGAACGGACAAAGAGGACTGACGACTGATCCTGTAGCTGTCTACCACGTCGATAGTGCAGTTAGTTCTTTATTGAATCGCACTTCGCTTACACAAGATTGGACTTTCACTTATCACCAATACAATCACTTCACTTGCAGGAAAACTCAATTGACTTATTCAAACTTGACCGATTGACCGAATAATATCGAATAATCGATTAACGAATCAAATGACCGATTAATGAATCGAATGACCGAATACTGAGAAAAAGGCAGTGCGGGCACTTTATATGTACACGCAGCGGTGACGTAATAATGATGAGCCGCTACACGAGCAAAAGGACTGTAGTGTAAAGCAGGGATGTGGAAGCGGTTACTTTTCAAACGCTTCCGCTTCCGCTTCTACTAACAAAAAACAACCGTTGACAATTTTTTTTTAACTTTTGTGGGTCTGTAGCCTGTCTTCTTCTTGACTTTATCATTTTGAGAAGACAAAAACCTTCATTTATTGCTATTACTTTACCTACTTCGCTTGAGCTTATTGTTTCGAACTACTCTGTGTTTGTTTTTCTTAGATATCAGAGCTCGTGTTGAATGTAGAACAGTGCTTTTCAATCTTTTTGTCATCGCGGAGCCCCTAATGTACTTTCGCGTTTGTCACGAAACCCCCACTAACAAAAATTTGGAAATCACGAATTGTTTGCAAAAAAATCAAATATTTCGTTACTACAATTCAAAAATAATTAAACACTTCAACAAATAGACTGTTATTGCAAGTTTCTTCACTACTTACAACTACTTTTACAACAGTTAACTAAATGGTTCTCAGATCTAAATCGTATGACCACATATCACAGCTCTCGACAATAACCTGTCGTCACAACAACAAATTACACCATATAGCGCTGATTTCCCTCTCTATTCTCAACTAACTCTGACTTTGAGTTAACTTTAACTCTAATCATCATTACCTTCTGTCCGTCCTCAAAACACGTATTGACTTCGATCTTTTTGGATAGTGAAGTGCGAAATTTCTGTCGTATATACATGTAAAGCGAGCAAAATTGAACTGCACCAATCAACAGCCGCCTCAACGTGGTGGTGCGGTCCCCGACCCGTTTGGATTGGGTCAAAATGGCTGTTGGTCTTGCCGAGGGTCCCAGTTACCCCGGGCACTCCCCTTACACAAACCATTTTTTCGCCGTGCAGCCCCCTGAACGACCGCAGAAGGGTAGCACGCAGCCTTTTTAAAATTGGTCTGTCTTCTCCTGCCTTTCTCTTGAATGTCTTCTCATTCTTCTCCTGATGAGCGGCAACGTTCATCCTAACCCTTGTCCTGTCTTTCCCTGTTTAGTGTGCGCTGGAAATGTGACCTGGCGGGATAGGTCAGTGCAATGCTGCACATGCTCTAATTAAGTTCATTTAAAGTGCTCACTACTCTCCTTTTCTAGATTCAGAACTCTTGACAGCTCTCATTTCTGGAGCTGCCCTCCCTGCTTTTTTTGGAGATTCTACACCTACCAGCACTGTGACTTACTTCTCGGACTTCTTCAGCTGGTATACCTCTACTGCTCAATCTGGCCCCCATTTGCTAATGCTGCACTCGCACCCCACCCTCACTTTCAAACCTCTTATCCTTTTTCCGCCCACTTTGTATCTTCTCCCTCTGCACCCTCATCACCGCCTCACGCTCCTGGCTGTTTCTCTATACCTCCTGCTTTCTCTTTCCCTCCCTAACTCTCTTAGGGTTCTTCAATGAAATGGTGGGGGTCTCCAAGCCAGGAGCACTAAACTGCTACACTTTATTTCGTCTCATCCCGTTGACCTTATTTATATCCATGAATCTAACCTCAATTTATCTTCTTCTTTCCGGATCCCTGGATTCGCTGCTCTGCAATCCCATGGCACCCACTCCCGATCTGGTATTTTTTCTACTAATATCGCAGACGCTAGCGGCGGCGTCATCATTTTCGTCAAGCAGTGCTTATTCTTCTCTGAGCTTTCTACCTCCTCTCTTTATTTGCTTAGCCCCTACTTTGATTATGTAGAGGTCAACATCTCTCTAAACAACTCCTCCTCGCTGTCATTTCTTAATGTGTACGCTCCCTCTATTCGCTTTTCTCCGAAGGATAGCAGAACCAATTTCTTTTCTCCCTCAATTCTTCCCTCCTATGAGGAAGCGGAAGTGGTGAATTTTTCGGGCTTCCGCTTCCGCTTCCACAGAAAAAGGATCGGTTCCGTTTCCAGCTTCCGCTTCCACATCCCTGGTGTAAAGGTATTCTAACGTGGATTCCACCAACAGAACAATCATTGTAATTTTCGTACTTGCCATAGAAACATCAAAAACCTAACCTATACCGGTAAGTTAGAATTGTAATACATCATTCTGGTCCAACAGGTTTAGAGGTGGTCGGTAATGAAGCAGTTCTATTTGAGCAGGTTTTTTTTCAGGCGCGAGCTACTTACTTGAGTAGTTTTATTTTTTTGCTACTTTAACTAGTACATGAGTAGATTTAGTAAGAAGTGACGCTAGTTGAGTAGTTGTAACTCTTGCTTTAGTAGATCCTACAATTTCGATGTTTGCACAATTGAAATGCAGTATTCTAGCATAAAAACCGCTTTGAATTTCAAGTTTTTATTTTCTGCGTTTGTGCAAGCCCTCGATTGAAGTAGGCCATTCTTGGTTCGAACTTTACAAAGCAACTGGCAGACCAACTTCAGTTTAATGCTGACCAGGCAACTTGCGCTGAATGACTATCAGCTGTCGTTATTTCACACCGTATGATTTTAAAAAGTTTTTATAGCCAGGAGTAGATTCAAGTATTCTCCAGTGTTTAGATTTTGAACACTTGTTTAGTAGTACAAAGTTTCAAAAAAGCTTTGAATAAACCTTTAGAGGACAGATTCACTGCACTCTTGTAATGCCAGGACAAAAACTTGAACGTTTTTGTTGGACTTTTATTAGAAGATATCGACCGAAAGAGGCACAAGAGAAAGCGTCGTTATTTATGACAAACGGGGCTCTCCAAAACGTGTGCTACGTCAGCGTCTGAAATCAAAGCTGCTTGAGGACTAAATGTAGTGGATAGACAAATTCTGTATAACTACCGGTTGCTTGTTTTTGATAAATGCCGCTTTGAGAGTTACTAGATGGATGTTGCTTCGAGGGTTTATACATGGGGAAGTACGCTCTAGCTGTTGCCTACATTGACGATTAATTGTCGATGTAAGCGGCAGCATAGTCCTGACTTTCAAGTAAATGTGCAATTGTCGTATTCATATACGACATTACTTAGTAGAAGGAACGGCACGGCATCCTTGTACGAGCTCGTAGGATGCAAGCAGAAGACATTTGGTGGAAAATTATCGTGCGAAGTCTAGTTGCTGTGTTGCAATTATTTACCGAAGTTTTGAATAATTTCTGAAACTTAAGAGAAATGTTACCAATTTATATAATTTTTAGCTGAACTAGGTATTTTTGGGGACCTTCTTTCTAGTGATCACTACATTTGGCGATGGCCGTGGACAAACATGCCCAAACAACACTGTCTGGATAGCCATATTTGCAAAAAATAGTTTTGATATTGTTCACTTGTGATAGACTGGTTGTGGATAATATAGACAGACTCCTGTGCGCCAGGGTTTCATTAAAACTGTTGTCTGTTTTGTGGGGCGAAAAGAATCCCAACGTGTATATTATCCAGTAAAACTAGGTTATTGATATAAGGCCGTGAAGAATTTTAAGTCAACTTTCTCTACCAGAACGTCTAGAAAGAGAAGTTTACCATCAGCTTCTTTTCCAAAAGTGAAGAACAAGCAAGGACGTGAAGAGTTTATTGACGTAAGAAAACTGCAAGAGTGGGATTCCTCGTCGAAGATGGCGTAGGTGACATCAACGTAGCGGAAATACAGTACGGATTTGCTGGCTTGTTGAAACAATTTTTTATCGTAGTATCCAACAAATATATGGGCAGGAGCTGGGCCAAGTGGAGAGTCCATGAGAACCCAATCAATCAATTTGTGCACTGTACGGTGAAAACTTAATTTAACTGAAAAAAAAACGGTAGAAAGTAGAATATTCGTTTACCGAACCTTTTCGTCAAACTCTTTTTGAGAGAACGGGTCAAAAAAAAGGAAACAGAAGTGCAAGGGTTTTATAGCGAAAACTCAGAAAAAGGAAATGGCAAGGTGCTCGCAAGCGATTGGTCCAAAAAGTTAAGAATGAAAATAAGCAACTAGTGTGAAAGCTTGAGACCGTAGACGAATTCTTTTTGATTGCGCAGATCTGGTTTAGATGTTTTTATATAAGTGGTTTCAAGAGTGATAGTCAAAAGGCAGTACGTGCGTGAGCGAGGATTGAAAATCTGTCTTCAGTGTGTTGATGTGCCTAAGACGGATTTTGCAAAAGGAGTTTGGCATATTGATGAGAATGTGGTTTCAGGTTGACTGCTATTGGATTTGCAAGAGCGAGAAAAATAGCTTTGGACGTGTGGAATGTGTACTTGCAGGATGGCTTTGGGAATATGTTGTTTGATCCTCTGTTGCAAACTTTGCGAGGTAGGCCTACGACCCTCGTGATGACTATCGCAATGGCACAAGCATTGGTACACGACGTTGCTGTAATGAGAAGCAGATAGCGCATCATTATTGGTTGCAGACAGAAGTTGTCTGGTAGTCAGTAGTTGTCTGGTTCGACGGCGAAAAAGCAGCGTTTAATAGATGTCTTGGTCTGCGTTTCAAACCTCATGGATATATTTATCAGCCATGGTAAATACCCCCTGGGAATTTATTGAAATCAAAATGCGGTGATTTGTTGAACTGTCGGATCTTTTCGGTCAAAACAGTGTTTAACATGTGATCTCGATAACCATTATTCAAAAAATTAACCGCACCATGGCAACCTCAGCTTGAAGTGTAGATTTCAAGCAAATGGTCTAAGCCAGTGCTACGCAAACTGTGGTACGCGTACCGGTGTCGGTACGCAAGCAGATGACTGCCGGTACGCGATCAGTTAGAAAATAAATAAGCTGAGTATTACTTACATTGATCAGAGCATGTTTTCACACAGTGGTCTGAGTATTTTTTATTCTCAGCGTAATTTCACGTGCTTTTTTAGGCTTTCATGACTATATAGCATTTCATTTACATTCACTGACATGACGATCTTTACTGGAAGACAGGACAGCGTTCAATCTGCTCTCGCAGCTGGAACCCGAGTAGTGTGAAAGAAAAAATGTGTTGGCTAAGGAGCAAAATCCATTGTTACAACGCAAAAAAGTTTTATTCCGCAACTGTTATCCTTTGTCTCCCAACAGCTGGCTATAGTTAACGCAACAAATTAATGTAGACTTTAGATTACAATATGGTTTAGCAGTGAGTTGAATGTGTTTGTTAGTAGTTTTGTTGAAAGCAAACTTTGAAGATACTAATTTTGATCTATCTTGCAAAAGTTTCTTAATAGTAAGCCAACCGTGCTAACCAAAAACAACAAAGTTAGTAATTAGTAAAACAATAGCTAATTTTGCTAGATTTCCATCAGGTGGTAGAAAGTATTTGATAAGTCAGCTTGTAGAGAGCATAACACGCTCTTATTAGCAAAACATGGGCACTGGTACTTTATTTTTTTCAGAATTTAAATTACCGAGTGAACCTCACTTGCAAACTTCTGAATTAAAGTGAAAGCCAAATTTCCGAGGTTTAGTGATATGGCCATTAAAACACTACTTCCAGTTCCTTCCACATATCTTGGCGAAGTTGGCTTTTCGACTATGACTTACTTAAAAGGAAAGTGCAGAAATGCACTCAATATCCATGCTCCTCTTCGAGTAGCACTGTCTTGCATTGAACCGCGATTGGATAAGCTAATAGAAAAGAAGCAAGCCCATACCTTGCATAAGAGGATTAAGATAGAAGAATTTTTGACTATGTTTACAGTACAGTTGTTTATTAAATAATACTTGCTTTTGTCTATTTTTCCGTTTGAAATACATAACTGGTACGTCAAATGACAGAAAGTGCGCTGCCGGTACACTATTGTGAGAAGTTTGAATAGCACTGGTCTAGGCTCTATGGACAAGCGTAGAAATGAGATTGGTTTTTCGCTTCTTAGGGCATTCCAATGTACGTTCTCACCTGTGAAGGTAGGTTTTTTGTACAGAGCTGTAATAAAATAAGAATTGCTTTTCTCGGCTAGTACGTGCAGACTAGGCGAGTAAATGTTAATCTCTTTTCCAAAAGTGAAGCGAAGGGAGCGGTGTGGGGAGTTTAAATGACTGAGAAACTTATGTATTTAGGTAGCCCACGTGATTGACGCTACAGCAAAAAAGCAAGTTTCAATTCGTGAGTAAGCTATCAATTTTGAAAAAAAGAGGAAGAAAATACAAGTTTCTGCATCTAATTTAAATACAAATTTTCAAATCAAAGCAGGAAAAAGCAAGTTTAAGCTTTTGTTTGATATCTTTTTAATTAAAAAAAAACAGGAAGTATTAAGCTTAAACTTTTTGTTAGTAATTTTTAAAAAGTAGGAAAACTGGAGTTTCAGCTGTTAATCAGCATTGTATCACAAAGCAGGAAGACTCGAGTTTCGCTGTTGATCAGTATGGCTTTATTTTGACGTATAATCTAAAGCAGAGCTGCGAACGCAATGCATTCTTACTCGAGTTTAATTTGAGTTCGAGTTCACAAAAAATTTCAAGTGTGAGTTTTTATTTTCAGTTTTTTTTGTATTCAAGTTTTCGCTCAAGTTCTGGAAAAAAAACGAGTTTTCGAGTTCGAGTTCACACTCATGGTAAAGACCGAGACCATCAAACCCGACGCCGAGATCTCGAAAAAACGGTCTTAAGACTGGTTTTAAAACCAAGACCTACGTTTTACCAAGGCCGATCTTCAGGCCTATCTGCAAACCAAACTTTACTATTCTCTTTTCAAAATTACTTAATCAATCAACTCGAACTCGATCTATGTGTTTTCGAGTTTGAGTATAAGAATTTTTTTTTTGGAGTGAAGTTCGAGTTTGATTTCGGCAAAAAACCGAGTTCTTCACGTTTGAATTCGAGTTTGCAGCCCTATTTAAAATAACAACGTATAACTCCAAACTGCCCTTTTTAATTTGATCAATTTTTTTTGCCATGCTATATTTTCACATAAACTAGCCTTCTCCTAAAATACTAACAGTATTAGAGCGATAACCTGCCTAACCAGTTAGTAGAATTGAATTTACTCACAAAAGTTAAGTCTAGTTTGAAAGCCTTTTGTGTGCAGCAGGCATTCGCAGCCAGGGGTATGCACTATGCTAGCTAAGCAAAGATATTAAGTCTTACCCTATGCATGAGTCTCTGCCGTCCACAATGCACTTATCAAATGTTTTTTCGGGACTCAGTCAGTATGACCTCAGTCACCTACATCAAGCGACCATTGACAGTCTGACAATAGGCACAGGACAGGCTGAAAAATTGAAAAAGGACTCGGCAAAAATCAATCACGAGTGAAATTTGAACTTCGAAAGTGCCAAGCAAAAAGGCTATCGTGATGTAGAAGTAGCCAAAACTGTTAAAATATCATGAGATACCAGACAAAAGACGACATACCAAAAATTAGAAATAGAACCAAAAAGTATATATTAACATTTTGACAGAGTCCCAAATGAAAAATCAAAGAATTAAAATCTTAAAAATTGTACCAAACTTTTAAAATTTAGTAGGCTGCTCCAGAGTACCAAATGGCAACAACAACTGCGATTACGAAAAGCAACTCATTTGCTCTATTGTCTATGTACATATGGGCCACAAATTTTGTTTGATTGATTGGGTTTGCAGCCTACATTATTTTATCCGGTGTATAACAACAGAAAAGTACAATAAAATAATGATTTTTTTGTGATTGTGATGTCGTTATAGTAAAAAAGCAGTAAAAAGTAACTTTGATCAGTTGACCACATTTTTCAAGCAAAAAAATGCAGGAAAGATCAAGTCACAATTTCTCCCGTAAATAAAAATTTTCAAGCAGAGCACAAAAGAGCAAATTTCAGCTTTTTATAAATAACAATTTTGAAAAAACAGAAAAAGCGAGTTCCAGCTTTTTTTAATATTTTTAAATAAGCAAAAAAGATTGAGTTCAAGCTTTTTGTAACATGGGATTATATAAAGAAGCGACTAAGATATCTCATTACGTACAACAGTGGTAGACCCACCACTCAAATAGATTTTATTTGAATTTGAAAACACAACTTTAATTCTGTCTGCAATGTGAAAGTTATCCCCTCCGATGAACTTGTTCCACAACACAAACTACTTGTGGCAGACTTGAAACTAAAGAAACCAAAACCACAAACCATAATTACTGGCCTGGAAAACTCAAATGGTGGAAACTAGCTTCATACGTGGAGGATTTTCTCAACCAGTTTCATTCTGATTTTCCAGCTTTGGGCGTTTCATCTGTGGACACCATTTGGACAAAACTCTGCAACAACATAACAACAGCAGCAAGATCAAGCCCTGGGCACTACAAAACCGGGATGACGAAAAATAGACAAACAATTATGGTTCTGGACTGATGACGTCCAAATGAAAGTATGCAATAAAAAGATAGCTTACAAGGTTTGAGTCACGCTGAAAACCCAAAAAAACTGGTTTCAATTCTTGCATTAAAAACTCAGAAGAACAGAAACTATCACAACATGAAGACATCCTAAAACGATGGCAACAGCACTTCACTGATATTTGTAATGTAAAATTTTCTCACCCACCAATACCAGAAAACAACCCTATAGCAGGCCCAATTTCTGTCATCACAGCACCTGAAGTCATCACAGCAAGAAATGCAATGAAAAATGGTAAATCCCCAGGTCCCGATAATATTCCAACCAACTTTTGGAAGTTGAAAGAGCTTCGCTCAATCACAAACACTTTGCTGACATCTTTTTTCATTTTAATTGTCGACGGAAAGAAAGCACCAAGCAGCTGGTCATCAAACACAACGATACCTGTCTAAAAAAACAAAGGAGACCCTCCAATTTATTCTAATTACTGACCAATTCGATTGTTATCACTCATACTAAAAATTTTTGAAAGAATCATTGATAAGCGATTACTCAACATCATCACTTTGAGCAACAACCACAATACATTTGTGAAGGGTTGTGGCACCACTGATGCAATTCATTGAGCTAGGTTGCTACTTGAAAACTTCCGTGAGAAAGGGAAGCCTTTGCCTTTGCCTTTCTGGACTTGGAAAAAGCTTTCTTTGCCTTTCCGGACTTGGAAAAAGCTTTTAATTCAGTATTACACCAATTAATCTGGTTTGCATTGCATGACCTCCAAGTACCAGAACAACTGATAAACTGGATCAAGATGCTATACACACCAATATCAGTAGTCATGTTCGCTGCTCTGCTGGATTGTCAGACCACTTTTATACAAAGTCGGCGTTCACCAGGGCTCAGGTTTATCTCCTCTTCATTGCTGTTATGAACACCATCACGCATGACCTGCATCAATCAATCCCACGGACACTAGTCTATGCCAATGATGTTATACTTGCCGACACCACTCAAGAAAGTTCACAAACATGGGCAATAGTCTGGAAAAACCGCTTTAGTCAATATGGTCTTCGTCTAAATCTAAAGAAAACAGAATATCAATCCGAGCTCACATACTATTGAAATACTTGGGAACATGATTTAGCTGTGACGGAGGATTGGAAAGAGAAACACAAGCAAGGATAAAAGTAGCTTAGTTGAGATAAAGAGAAGTAACTCATGTTCTCTGCGACAACAGAATGCCAACACGTCTAAAACTCTTAGGCTACAAAATTGTAGTGCATCCATCAGCCCTGTGTGATGCCGAATGCCGGCCTACAACAAAAACGACAGAACATCTGCTCCAAGTGATGATAATGAGGATGCTACGCTGGGCACTTGGCTTCACCCTCTTTGACCGAATCAGGAATACTACAGTAATACAGGAAATGGGAGTAACACCCATTACAGAGAAGATGAGTAATGCAGGCTTCGGTGGTATGGACATGTATTACGGGCAAACACATCAAAAGCTGCAAGTATTGCTAAGTTCTTTCCAACTAAAAAATATTTTCTATTATTCCCGTCCATAAGATGGGAAATCCTCTCGACTCTCCTGATTTCTTTCGGCTTATCTCTCTTACCTCCTACGTCTCAAAACTTTCTGAACGCATCATTGTATTGCATCTACTCTTCTTTCTGGAGTCTAATTCCATTCTCTCTCTCTCCTCACCATGCCGGTTTCCGCTCTGAACGGTCTACTCTTGGATCAAATTCTGTTCCTTGCTCAGTCCATTTCGGATGGGTTTAACAAACCCAGGCCGAGCTCTCGGACGATTCTTGCAACTATGGACTTCTACAAAGCTTTCGACTCTGTCTGGAACCCCGCACTTCTTCACAAACTTATTTCGACTGGCCTCCCTCCTTGCTTTGCTCGTTGGATTCAATCTTTCCTTTCTGATAGGCGTGCTTGCGAGGTTTTCCAAAATCACAAAAGTCACTCCTTTCGAGTTCGTCGAAAGGTTCCGCAGGGATTTGTTCTTGGCCCTGTACTTTTCTCTCTTTTCATCATTGATTTCTCTTCTTTCGTCAGTTGTTCTCTTCAGGCTGACGTTCTGGTCCTTTGGTCCTCCTCCCCCTCGGTCCCTACTGCGGTAGAGGCTATTCAAGGAGCTCTAATTCGACTGAAGTGCTGGTCTGAGTACTGGTGTCTTTCTCTCAATCCAAGCAAATGTGAGGCCTCTTTCTTCTCACTAGATTTCCACCAAACTAACCTCCATGCCCACCTCTTCTTATTTAACTCCCCTCTCCGTTTCTATCCCACTCCAACTTTTCTTGGAGTCACCTTTGACCGTATTCTTTCCTTTTCTAAACATATATTTTCGCTGAAGACCAAGTTTTCCCTCATCTCATGGCCTTATGCTGTATCTCTGTTTCTTCAAGGGCCCCTCTAAGGAGTCCTTCTCTCCTCTGTATAAAGCTTTTCTTCGGCCCCTTCTTACTTATGCTTCACCCGGATAGTTTCCTTTTCCATGCGCTTCCAATATTGCCAGATTGGAACGCCTTTACCAAGTGGCTAGTCGCGCCATCTCCGGATGCCTCTTGTTCTTCCATATCCCACTTCTCCTCTCTGAGGCGTTTCTACCTCCCATACGAGTTACCCTGACTCATTTCGCTCTGTCATCTTATGAGAGGGCCTTTCGTTTCCCAAACTCTTTTCCCATTTCAGGTTTGGTCAGACGTGGAGTGAAACCAAGACTCTGCAGATCTTTCTGGAGAGTCTTTGCATCCACTCACCCGGTCATCCTTTTCTTCAACATCTCCTAAGGAGGCTCGCTTTACTTGCTCTCCCTCTCCTTCTTGGAACCTGCCTTTCTTTACTGTAGAGTCCAGCTTTTCTTCTTCATGTCCCCGCTCTGATCCTCCTCTCTCGCCACGGTGCGGCTCTCGCTCACTTTGACTCTATCCCTTCTCACGATCTGGTGCTATGGACGGCTCTGTTCCTTTTCCTTTTGGCAAAGGCGGCTCTGGTGTACTTTCCAACTGTCCTCTTTGTGGCACTGAGACCACTCTTTCCTTTTCAGCAGGCCCAGTATGCTCAAGTTTTTCCGCTAAAACTTGCGCTATTCTGCAAGCTCTTTGCTGGTTTCGGCAGCAGCAACAAGTCTGCCACTTCTCTTCTCCTCCTTTCTAACTCTCGATCTGTCCTCGCAACCTTGTCTTCTCCTGCATCTTTCCTTTTACCACAATCTCGCTGGTAGGAATAGTATTCTCTCTCCTGTTCTATTACGCGACAGTGGGTCCTCGGAAACTCGTTTCTCCCGGAAAACAAAGCGGCTGATGAGCTGGCCAGACAGGGAGCGCTACTCACGCCCTCAGCAATCCCATGTAGTCTCTCTCCTCTTATCTCTCGTATCCACTCTTATCTTTTCTCGGACTGGAGGCGTACTGTCTTATCGAAATTCTTTGACACACAGGCTCCCTCAATTTCTACCGAGAAACTTGTGCTCTCTCGTACTCGCTGCAACGGACACAGCCTAGTGTTAAGCTCTTATTTCTTTAGGATTGGCAAAATCGAGAATCCTTCTTTCAGCGCCTGCGGACACCCGTCCCAGGACACCTCTCATCTCATTCTGCACTGTCCAGCTACGAACTCTTTGCGCCGCTAGCTCTTTGGTGACTCTCTGTCTCTCTATGATTCTGGTCCAGGCCCTGGGGAGTTGCCCGGCTTCTGGGGCTCCATGGTCTTCCAACATGTCCCCATTGCTCGGAAAGGGTCGGGTAGCAAAACAACAACAACAGTATTGCTTATACCATAAATGTGGATGGTCGCTAACCGCCTGGAAGACCAAAACAAAGGTGGCAAGATACAATCACCTATACAATCAACATTGACCAGAAAATAACTGGACTTACAACAATCTGATACTGACAACAGAAAAAAGTGGCGTTTACATTCCAGCAGAGAGGACCCTGACTTAGCGGGACAAAGGCCAAGATGATAATAAACCTCTTAGAGAAAAGAAAAGAACTGTAAATTACTTTCGCTCTTACTATCACTAAAGAGGATTTAGGGAATTGCGCCAAACCCCCTTCTTGTTGGTGTGGACAACAAAAAAGTGTCACGAATAAGTAAATTTGCGTTGTAAGAATAGTTTGTATATCAGTGTAGTTGCTGTAATTTGTTGTTTTATTTTGCCATGATTATTTTATTTGTAAATCTGAATTGTCTGATGCCCTACTTGCCAAACTGTTTTCGAAAAATACCTTTTTTCTTTGGTATTTATTAATAGATTTGTAACTCACACGCCTTTTCTGACGTCACAATGGTTGATTACGTGACTAAGTTCCAGTGTATTCTAGTGAGTCTTGTTTCTTCTCTAAGATTTTTCTTTTTTATTATTATTACCGATTACGGAATTTATTAACTGTGTTTTTCAGTGTCACGTGATGTTTTAGCATTTTCTATCAGCTCGTATTTTTGTATATAAGGCGGCGAGACTTTTTTGATTGAGAGAGTGGTTCAGTAGAGATAGTAGAGTGTAATAAAAAGGCGTTGTTCTGTGGTGATTGTTGTGACAGGAATCAAGCGATTATTTTGATGGTTTTTGGTTTTGGTTAGTCTTTGATATTTTTATATTAAAGTGTTTTAGTTTTTGTATTTGACAAGCGAAGAAATTTGAAGTTTTAAAGTGGTTTGTGAATATATTTGTTCTGTTCTCGATTGAGAAGTGCGTGGGTTAAAGTATGTTAGTGGAAGCCAATCTTTTCCTAGCTATTGCAACCAGGTTTAATTATTCGAGCGATACTACAAGTTGCCTCAACTTTAAGAAGTAAATTAAAGATTAAGATAGAACGCAAATTCTATTGAAACGCGACAGAAAGCTATCCGCTTAATTTGTCTTTGGACTCCCCCCCTTTCAAAAATACCCGGTGCACCAGTGCAAACCACTTGAATTCAATCAAATTAGAAGACACTGGTTTCAACAGCTGTCTTGTTAGCTCTTCTGGCAATTTATGAGCATAAGGAAACAGATAGTATCCAACCACTACTCGGCTAAGAAGGGCGTGTTATGTGTAGTGCTTAAATTTTGAAAAAGTTATAGATTTTTGCGAAAACATTAATGGCAAAAGTTTTCTACTACTTCTGAATACCACCAAAAGCAGCCAGGAGAGAGGGAGCTGCATCCCCCTTTATGTAGCCATATTCTTAAAGCTCCTAAGTGTAACAACTTTTCCTGGAAAATCAAATAAACACTCATTGAAATATGTTTTCAACCATGGTACGAATTTTTTCTATAGATTGAAAAAAATTCCATGCAGCCTCCCTTCTTCTTGCTTACAGGGCTTTGTTTCTTGCTTTTATAGCACTTTATAATTAATCATAAACTTAGTACTTAATTATAATCATTAGTGCTTAATGCATAATTTCAGTGGTTTTACTTCTTAGCACTTTGCACCTAGTCATTCAGTTGAATGCAGCAGCTATTTAACTTAAGCGATCCTTGCAACAGAGGCGAAATGAATTTATTTCACGCTAAACTTCGATTCTACTGTATGAACCCGAAGCTGCTAGCAAACAAAATGAAAAGAGTTGACATACAATTGATGGTACGCTCAACAGAGTTAAAAAAAACACTGTAAAGATGGATGTACACAGTATACGTTTTAGTACGATTTTGGCCGAATTTGAACGTTTTTTATCCTCATGCTTGTTTGTACAAAAATTTTTATCCGCTTAGATGTTTATATGGCTCTTCGTAGTGTACCTTGTTGTGTAAACGTCCGGTTTTACCAACAAAAATCATTTTGCACATTTTTGTCTGCAAAAACTTACACGCTCTTGGTAGTACTTTGGTGGCAAAATCGGATGTTCGGACAACAACATATACTATTGAGATTCGTATATACAGTATATCCAAGCGGGCAAAAATGTATGAGAGCAAAAAACGTACAAAACTGGACAAAAGCTTATACCATGCGCAGTAACTTTAATAAGTAAAAATGGCCCAACACTTTCGCTTCTCCGATCATCAATTGATGATCTCGTGTTTTCCTCAAATTTTTTCCATCGAGTTACAAAATCTTTTTACTAAAAAATAGATTTATGACTTTATTTCTCATCTGATTTTCATAAAATTTTCAAAAGACTACGCTTAATTTCTCATGCATTGGAAGATGTAAAATTTTTGCCCCAATTCTTGAATTTTTTTACCCCAAAAAGGTTAAAAAGACCAAGAACCCAATTGCAGACGACAAAATCTGCCAAATTCTCAGCAAGAGCCAACTACCTTAAAATCAAATTGAGATTACGTTTTCCAGGAAAGCAAACCCTTTATCATCAACACTGTCTGAAAACTACTCTTTTGGAGCATCATTTGATAAAATTTCAAGCAATAATAAAAAAATTTACCTATTAAATTATTAAAATTTTTTAGGGATCTCAAAACATCTTCAAAAAAATTTGTATTATAGGGTAAAAAAAGTAAATTTGGTGCGTAAAAAATATGATGTGTTGCTAAATACCGGTCTCATTTAAAAGCTCAAGAAATTTGCTTTCCATCATTATATAAATTTAAATAGTCTAGGCAAAACGGTATATGATATTTATTGATCAAAAGTAAGTACCGTATATCATATGAGCTGAAAATCCCCCCAAAATTTTCGACTTACCTTCACTAAATTATAATTTTTAGAAAAACTACATCCTTTACAAATATAAAATAAATTGGGAACATTTCACCACTAAAGTCGTCGTTTACTAACAAGTTTCTAAGCAGATAGAAACTAAAATACAAGTTTAAAAGCTAGCGGAAGTTTGGCTTCTCCAAATCAAATTTTACTGCATCCCCCTTGTTTCTCAACAAATGGGAGGGGTGTAAAAGAAACTTCTGTTTCATTGCTAGTGTTAACATATTCTATTTAAACTTGATATTTTCTGAATCTTGAAGAAATTTCCTTTTCAAAAATATGTAATGTTACATGGCATAGGCTAACCTCTAGCAGATAATGAGGTACTAAATTTAACTAACAAAATTTAGTACCGGTGGGTAAGATTCCAAAAAAAGGTTATTGGCCTCAGAAAGTTGCAAATTGTAGAAAACCTAGGTAGGCTTTTAGGTAAGTTTTGACTGATACACCTTGAAAGCTTATTTCCTTAGCATCGTGTAGTGACCTTTTCCCAAAAAATTGGTAGAAAATAAAATTTTAGTGATCTTCAAGGTAAGGGTACTAGACTAATTTCGAAGACAACTCAGCACCTAGTGGGGGGGGGGGGATAATTTGCATATTCAAAAAAAAATTTTTATATTTGAAATCTTCAAGAAATGGAGATTTCAACGATATATAACACTTTATGTAGAAGTAAACAGATGAGTAATGATTTACAAACAAACTTGGGGTGTTTTATGATGATTAATTATAATTGATTATGGCAAATTATGACAGTTTTTCGCACTGCCACCTCAGGACATTTTTTCGCTATTCACGCCGGCGCGAATAAATCAGTTAGGTAAAAACTGTAAAATTTTTGAAAAACTAAGTAGAGATGGCGATAACTATCGTCATTAGCTAAACAAACTACCAAACATGTTTTTTTCGGGGCTTTGTACCTGCTAAATCTTTTTAGGGTCAAGTCATGTTTTTTATCATGACTGAGCAAATTCGTTCTCATAGTTAATTTTTTTCATTAGTCATATTGTTGAGCGCCAAGCAGGAGATTTAAAATCTTTTGATGTAACTTGAGGAGAGAATTGAATCCAGGTCTATTCAATGCAAAGATGATAGTTTAAATCACGGGCGTGCAATCTACTGACCGCAAGTGAAATTAGCAACCTGCAGAAGGATGAGATTGTGATTTGTGTCCACAGATTGATCACCTTAAGAAGAAAAAGTCTTCAGTTAAAAACTCTACACTTTTGAAATTGACCGCAAAAAGAATGGTCTTCCGTTTAAAAACTCGGCCCTTTTGAGAGTGATTTCCGAAAATAAAGAAAGGACTTGGAAAGGGTTCACGCCTGACCTGCGGTATCTCCCAGTTGAGTAAAGTTGGCCCACTGGCAAAAACGTTTACACCCCTCTTATCAAAATCACACAGGCTGACCATATGCCATGGTGACCAAAACTAAATTTTGCATTGGCAAAAACGGTACAACTAATATGCTTAAATTCTCAAGTTTTTTCACACATTATTTTTGTTAAGTCTGTCACAACCATAGGATTAGGTAGGGAGTACGGAATGGCTTTCCGTACTCTGTACTCACAAAAAATATTGTACCGTAATTCCGTGTTTTACTAAAATATCGTACGTAATAGGATGGTAAGAAATTTTTTCCATACTTTCCATATAAGTAAGTCAAAAAACAAAATGTGGATGATATGCAATGCATCATTATTAGTCACCAGTTATCGGCCGGTAAAATACAATCTTCCTGTTTAATAGAGATAACAAAATATAAAAGGATTGTTGTGAAATGATTTTGTAAAATATGACCATAAACAATTTGATTAATTCAGATGGGATACCTCGGTTTAAGATTTAAAGATTTGGGGCTTAAAATTATATAATGTTTAGGAAGTTATGTGCTTTAAGAATTACAGGAACCAGATTTTATATTTCTGGCCACGGGGCCAGGAAGTATTCTGGGAGGCCTAAATTTTTTTAAAAAGCAGTATTAAAACAATTTTTTTGTGGCCCAAATGAAGAAAACATGAGTCATCATGTCACAAAAGTCATTATATTGGTTGTTCATATTTTTTAACAGAAAAAATAAAAAAGTGAGGTCTAATTTATCGTTAAGAAGTGGCTACTTTGCGGTCGATGGCATTTTACCCTTGGAGGCTATTTTGCCGTAACCATTTATTGCGTTAATACTGCCATAATTGCTACAATTCTGCAAGTAATGCTGTGGCGCGTGAATAGTGCAGCTGCCTTAAACTGGAATGGTTACAGGTTCATTTTGGCAGACAGGGCAGTTAGACACAGGCAATGGACACTGGAGTTGGCACCCGGTATGTAAATGTACGGGGTAGTGTACACTGGGAGTGAGTGCACAGTGTGGGAAAGTATAGACTGGGGGAGCAAAATTTTTTAAATTTATCATTAAAATTGATCAATCAAAAACGACCAAATGTCACATGCTCAATACGTCATCAAAAGTGACCAATCACAAATGTCTCAAGGCAAAATAGCCTCCAAGGATAAAATGTCATTGAGAGCAAAATAGCCACTGCGTTATTGCAAACATTGCGCGCGACGTTTTCAAAAATCCAGGCCCTGTAAAAATATTCGGGCCCGGCACCAAAACCCCCTGGACCCTCTTGTAAACGCTCCTGAGAAAGGCTACGCTAGTTTTACTTCCTCTGGAGAAAACTGGGTAACTAAACCAGGGATGTAGAAGCGGAAGCGGAAGCTGGAAGCGGAAGCGGTGGAAGCGGTACTTTTTCTGTGGAAGCGGAAGCGCGAAAAATCCACCGCTTCCGCTTCCACATAGGAGGGAAAAATGGAGAAAGAAAAGAAATTGGTTCTGCTATTCTTCGTAAAATAACGAATGGGGGGAGCATAAACATTAAGAAATGAGAGTGAGGAGGAGGAGTTGTTTAGAGAGATGTTGACCTCTACATAATCAGAGTAGGGGCTAAGCAAAGAAAGAGAAGAGGTAAAAAGCTCAGAGAAGAATAAGCCCTGCTTGACAAAAATGATGACGCCGCCACTAGCGTCTGCGATATCAGCAGAAAAAATACCAGATCGGGAGTGGGTCCCATGGGATTGCAGAGCAGAGAATCCAGGAATCCGGAAAGAAGAAGATAAATTGAGGTTAGATTCCTGGATATAAATAAAGTCAATGGAATGAGACGAAATAAAGTGTAGCAGTTTAGTGCTCCTGGCTTGGAGACCCCCGGCATTCCATTGAAGAACCCTAACAGAGTTAGGGAGGGAAAGAGAAAGCAGGAGGTATAGAGAAACAGCCAGGAGCATGAGGCAGTGATGAGGGTGCAGAGGGAGAAGATACAAAGTGGGCGGAAAAAGGATAAGAAGTCTGAAAGTGAGGGTGGGGTGCGAGTGCTGCATTAGCAAATGGGGGCCAGATTGAGCAGTGGAGGTATACCAGCTGGACGAGTCCGAGGAGGAAGTCACAGTGCTGGTAGGTGTGAAATCTCTAAAAAAAGCAGGGAAGGCAGCTCCAGAAGTGAGAGCTGTCAAGAGTTCTGAATCTAGAAAAGGAGAGTAGTGAGCACTTTAAACGAACTTAATTAGAGCATGTGCAGCATTGCACTGACCTACCCCGCCAAGTCACATTTCCAGCGCACACTAAACAGGGAAAGACAGGACAAGGGTTAGAATGAACGTTTCCGCTCATCAGGAGAAGGAGAAGAATGAGAAGACATTCAAGAGAAAAGCAGGAGAAGACAGACCAATTTTAAAAAGGCTGCGTGCTACCCTTCCGCGGTCGTTCAGGGGGCTGCACGGCGAAAAAATGGTTTGTGTAAGGGGTGTGCCCGGGGTAACTGGGACCCTCGGGAAGACCAACGGCCATTTTGACCCAATCCAAACGGGTCGGGGACCGCACCATCACGTTGAGGCGGCTGTTGATTGGTGCAGTTCAATTTTGCTCGCTTTACATGTACATACTGTATATACGACAGAAATTTCGCACTTCCCTATCCAAAAAGATCGAAGTCAATACGTGTTTTGAGGACGGAAAGAAGGTAATGATGATTAGAGTTAAAGTTGAATCAAAGTCAGAGTTAGTTGAGAATAGAGAGGGAAAATCAGCGCTATACGGTGTAATTTGTTGTTGTGACGACAGGTTATTGTCGAGAGCTGTGATATGTGGTCATACGATTTAGATCTGAGAAGCATTAGGTTAACTGTTGTAAAAGTAGTTGTAAGTAGTGAAGGAACTTGTAATAACTGTCTATTTGTTGAAGTGTTTAATTATTTTTTGAATTATAGTAACGAAATATTTGATTTTCTTGCAAGCAATTCGTGATTTCTAAATTTTTGTTAGTGGGAGTTCCGTGACAAACGCGAAAGTACATTAGGGGCTCCGCGATGACAAAAACATTGAAAAGCACTGTTCTACATTCAACGCGAGTTCTGATATCTAAGAAAAACAAACACAGAGTAGTTCGAAACAATAAGCTCAAGCGAAGTAGGTAAAGTAATAGCAATAAATGAAGGTTTTTGTCTTCTCAAAATGATGAAGTGTAGGAGAAGGCAGGCTACAGACCCACAAAAGTTAAAAAAAATTGTCAACGGTCGTTTTTTCGTTTTTTGTCGGTGGAAGCGGAAGCGGTGGAAGCGGAAGCGATAGGTGTGGAAGCGGAAGCGTTTGAAAAATAACCGCTTCCACATCCCTGAACTAAACCAACCTCCTACCAACCATTTTATTTAATATTAAAAGACATCTACTCGATGATACACTAAATGAATTTACTCTTAACGATCAAAACAGCGAAGACGGTGATGTTATCAACTTATTATCATCAAAAACAAAACAGCAACGAACGAACAAATTGTAAAGAAAATTGTTCAAACGTTTTTGAAAGCTAGTTCTATTACACTGGAAACCAAGGTTCAAGTGTTGCAACGTAAAAACATAACTGTCTCGATTGTGTCTTCTTAAAGCCCAAGTCTCAACTCATTCAGAATGCACCTTAAACCAGAAAAATTCTTTCAACGCTGGCTTGAGTAACTGGTAAAGCAAGAGTAACATTAGCAACGCGTTTAAGATCAGACTCTGCTTGCTTGACCCATCATTCATTTATGTTGGTGTTCCTGAGGAGACGGGCTTGGTTGTTGAAGCACTTAATCATCTAAGTTACATTTTTCTCATCCCGTGATGATTGTGATGAGCTGGCATTGTACGTATCCGAAATGGCAAGTATCTCATCAATAATATCAACCCCGCATGCAGGAATAGATCCATTTTCAGATTCTGAGTCTAGACATTTTACGTCAGTTGTGTCGATTGACTCCTGCAGCATTTGCAAGCGCCTCCACAATGCTGCCCAATGGGCTGGTGCGACTCTTATCTGAGAATATTTTAGAAGTACCTGATGCCTTAGATCAACATAAATTGCAGCCAAAAAAGCACCGTTCGATAACAAAGTTGTTTCTCAATGTTGTCAATGCTAATGCCAATGCCAATGCCAAAGATGAAGCATTGTTTATATTCTTGCGCTGTAGTTGGACTTCACACTTGAACCACTCACCGAACAGCTCACTAGCAGTTAATTTCTTCAGCTAAATTGCTGCGGTGGTGTCATAAACTGGTTTAAAACATTCAGTAAGCTCTTGCACTGCAAACCAATCAAAGTTTGACAAAAGGAGGGATCAATCGCCAGAGCGATTTGGCCCTGTAAACCTGCCAAGAAACATACTTTCAAGCATTAAAAACGTTGAACCCCAACAGGTCTCACTATTCAATCTAGGAAGAGGTTGCTTGAACAACTCTCTGATATTCTTCTTGTGGGCCTTTTGGCAACATTTTTCTCTTTTGACACCACTCCTTTGGCGCTGGAATTAGCTTTCAAGAAGTCATGCACACTCAGTTGTAATATGTGACAGCACACCTGTGAACCGCAGTTATAACGTCTTCTCAAAGTACTTCACAACATGTTAGTTACGTCATAACTTGCAGGGTTTAAGAAAGTTTTAGGTCAATAAGCTTAGGTAAGGTCAAAGTTGTAACATTTAATAGAATTTTAAGCTATAATGATGCAATTTTTGTTGCAGGTGTGAGGTTAAAACTTTGTGTGACTTTTGGTTTCAACAAAGCAAGCCTTTTAGAGACTTTAGATCAGGCCTCAGGAAAGAGTATGCTATGGTGCAGAAAAATAACGCCATATTTCCGTACCATACCGTAGTGTGCCACAAAATACTGTACCTAATTTTGTACCGTACTTTTCTTCAAAATTTAACGATACCGTACCGAACCGTACCCAATCTCTGATCACAACCACCAAAATCGTATACAGTGATCCCTCGCTATATCGCGCTTCACCTATCGCGGCTTCGCTGCTTCGCGGAATTTTTTACAGTGCTTTTTTTACAGTGAATCCTGATTGGCTCAGGGGCTTTACTGCTGTCTAGAAGTGAAAAAAGTTGAAAAAAGTAAAAAAAGTTGATATATACGTTAATATTTCTATTTCTTAAACACATTTTGGGCTTGAAAAGAAGTTTTGTTTTTTGTTTCATTTTGCAGTACAGTATTGCATTGTAAAATAACAGTAAAAAATAAAGCTGACTACTTCGCGGATTTCACCTATCGCGGGTTATTTTTGGAACGTATCCCCCGCGATAAACGAGGGTTCACTGTATATAGCGAAGGAAAACAATTGCGCTATTTGGCAATAAACTGATTAAAAACAAAACGCACAATTGAACAGCAAAAAAACTACGGTTTTATTGTTCCGTTTTCATAATTTGTGGTTAAAAACGAGACAATAGTACCATATTTACAAAAACGACAGGACTGCTGAAATATACGAAAAAAGGGAACCACCCCCTTCAAAACGGTACGTGTGGTCAGCCTAAAATGAAACCACTACACCACCCGCGTAGAAGTATAATCTTGTATGCCGTGAAACCATTAGCGAATACGTGACACAAAACATCTGTCATCAAATGGCGCTAGCAAGCTGGCAAAAACTTTCGATTTACAAAACTGCTTTTATTACACGCTTATATTGCCGCGGGCTGTTACACAGGAAACGCAAGATAACGCTTAAAAACTGCTTTGTTTTTCAGCAGCTAGTTTTCAAATATATTTAAGTACGCTGCTGAACAAGTTGCTATGGCGCAGTTACATCTTCAGTTCGCGCGATACAACAATACGTTGATGTAGAAAGTGCTTTGCAGTCGTTAGATTAGGGTTCAATTCCTTTGTCGCTCGAGACCAAAAATTAAAAAGTGATTTCACAGTTCTTTAGCTAGACGTTTAGCACAAAAGGCACAGAGAAGAATAAAATTTGAGGATGGAAATAATTTACTCAGACCTGGTGCCAAAATTCGCTATTAAGTTAAAAGGAGTCCAACAAAACTTTACCAACCAAATTGGTAATTATAGATAATTTTGAAAGCTAGCAAGGCAAGCTTAGATATATTTCGACGAATGTACAGGCTTGATTTGTAAAGTTTAGCGATATACTGAGGAGAGTATGATCAGTAAGTATTGGCGGCTCATGCTTTAAACCCACCACAAAAGGAACCACCGGTGTCTTTTAGCGTATTGCAATGATGAAGATGAAGTAGTGACAAGAAAGCTAATAGATTGGTTCCTGCGTGCTGTAAAGATAGACAAATTTGGATGCAAATTGATTCGTAATTGCACAGGTGGTATGCCATCTGGGCTAGGAGCGCTTTTATTTTATGCAGATCTTTTGATGAATTACTTGAAACATCAGACTGATGTTTAACAGAAATACTTTTGCGGTGTTTATTAGACCATTTTTACCGGATACGACCTTAAAACTATGTTGCTTCCAGCTGTGCTTTTAAAGATTTTTGCCCATTTAATTTGGCCTCACAAAAATGTCCGATCCTCTTGTACCATGCATTCTAATTCAATGAAATACAGTTTATTTAATTTTGTGGCAAGTCCCCCACTCCCTTCCGATCAACATCTGCCGCAACCCCAGAAGCCTTAGTTGGGTTTTGGATTAAGTTACATTTTTTTAGGAAAATGCCAACCATCTTTAAGAGGAAAGAGTCAACTCTTGGACACGGTTTTGGGTGGTGTAGCAAAGCTTCTTTCCTTCCCATGGCTACAGCGGGTAGGGATGAGTTAGTCCAAAGTGCCTACAAATCCTAGTCTCTTTTTAGGGAAGCATGTATTAGGTCCTTAAACACTTTTTTTATTGAAATTTTTTTATTTTTTAAGGAAAATTTTTTCTATTGAACTATTTGTTTTACATCTGCATCTCTTGGGATTTAGTCTCTATTAAAAATATCATCGTATCACATTTAACGAACTTAAATATTGATTAAAGCTTTTTGTTTAGTTCATTTTAATTCTACCAATGTAAATGCTGCTGTTTAAGCTTATAGTCAGATGTATTGATATCATTTTATCAGTAAGGGAATATAAGCCCCACATTATTACGGAAATGAAACATGTATACTTTATGGTTAGGCGCTTTTGGCTGCGACAAATTTTTAATGCCAGCAAAATGGACCTTTTCCAACGCGGTTAGTTCTTGTTGCTCTGTGCAGAACTAAACATTTGTCAGCGCGTTGCGCTTTTCAATACAAACAACGCGAGACAGAAGTTTACATACAATTAATCGCTTTCCTAATAAGTATTTTTGGACTTGAAAAAAGGTTCTAAGCTGGAATTCTACGTCATGTGGACAATAAAGTTTTTTTTAAGTAGGTTTGGTCGATTTATTGGCTTTTTTAAACAATATTTAAGCTATTAATTTTTAAAACAATATTAATGGTTATTTAAGCTCGTAAAGATTATTTGCAACTGGATTCGGTACTGGTTGTGAAAAACTTCACAGGCACTTAAACTGTATTGTTAATAAAGTTTAGAATCATTGCAGCTGCGTCACAGCTACTGATTGCATAGGTTGAGCCCGTATTGGTAAAGTAATCTGTATTAATTACCATCAGCAGCTGCTGGTTCTCAAAACCTCAGTAAGTGTTGGTAGTTATTACATCAAGCTTTCTACTATTATGGATTATGTGTATAACTGCATTAACTGAATAGCAAATCGCGTTTTAGCATAAGCCCAACCAATCTTACGGCGATTATTTTAGTTTTCAAAAAAACAATTCAGCCGATGTAGGTCTCTGTATTGAAATATTGTACAGATTATATGGTCTGCTTAGATGTGTATTTCGAATGTGGGCTTTAAGTTTGCAGGATTAGAAATTTTTCGATTCACCGAAACACTTTGGTTTGTAAATTGGGTGGGCTTTTCGGGTGGGGTTCGGGCTTAAGTTTTTAAAGAAAATTTGAATCTGAAGCAAGCTCAAATTTCTGCATTTGCATTGTAATTTTATTTTTCACACCAAACCATTTGAAGCACACAGCACAGTATGTTAGAGCAATGGCAATGATTAACTCTTCAACAAACAAAGATCGATTTTATTTCGATTCTGTAATCGTTTTTAAATTGAGCCGTGTGCAGTCATGGTCATAAATGATCGTTAAGGCTACATGTCAACTAATTTATTCGGTAAGTTTACCTTTTGGGTCTAATTCGTGCCCGATTCGGGCATTAAAGAAATTTTCGGGTTGGGCCTAGTCATAGGGCCCGATTATCAGTCTGGATATGGGTTCGTCTGTCATATCTTTTGTTGACGTTAGATACTACAATTGGCTCAAACCTAAAGATACCCAATAAAAAAAACGAATGAAAAGAATTCCTTTTTTGTGCTTTTTCCGGCTGAAATTTCTAAACACATTTGTTATGAACACCAACTGATCACAAATGTGATGAAAAATCTAGGCTAGAATTTGCAGTCTCCGCAGTCATCCTGGTTTTTTGTTTATCTTGTGTTCAGTGGTGTCGCATTTCAATAGAAATTTTTTTTGATTCTATTTCAATTTTAATTTACTTCTTAAAGTTGAGGCGACTTGTAGTATCGCTCGAATAATTAAACCTGGTGGCAACTTAATAGCTAGGAAAAGATTGGCTTCTGCTAAGATACTTTTACTCACGCCCTTCTCGATCAAGAATAGAACATATATATTCACAAACCACTTTAAAACTTCAAATTTCTTCGCTTGTCAAATACACAAACTAAAGCACTTTAGTATATAAATATCAAAGACTAACCAAAACTATAACCACCAAAATAATCGCTTGATTCCTGTCACAACAATCACCACAAAAACAACGCCTTTTTATTACACTCTACTAAACTACACTCTCTCTGAATTACAATCTGAATGAATGAAAAGTCTTGCCACCTTATATATACGACTGGAAAATAATCTAGAAATTGCTAGAACATCTTGTGGCACAGGAAAAACATTGTTTATAAATTCCGTAGTCGGTAATAATAACAAAAAAGAAAAATCTTGAGAAGAAACAAAACTCACTAGAATACACTGGAACTTAGTCACGTAATCAACCATTGTGACGTCAGAAAAGGCGGGTGAGTTACAAATCTATTAATAAATGCGAAAGAAAAAAGGTGTTTTTTCGAACACAGTTTAGCAAGTTTTGGGCTTCAGACAATTCAGATTTACAAATAAAATGACCACTGCAAAATAAAACAACAGATTACAGCAACTACACATTTATATAAACTATTCTTTCAACCCAAATTTACTTATTCGTGACAAGTGGGTTCAATTAGTTCTTATTAATTGCCTGCTCCAAGTGGTTACGATCGATAGAGAGCGTCTTATAAGCGAGAAGCGAAGCAACAAAGCGAGTGCCGAAAGCGTGAGGCTTCCGAAGGAAACAATGCTATTGAGAGATATTTACAAAGCCATCCTTGGACGTGTTTCGTCCTTTTGGACTCATCAGCAGGGCTTGCCAAAGGCCAAGAGATTCCTCCAATAGCATTAACGTTGACTTTTAAAAACAATCTAATACAAAGTACAAGACTTGCGTACCGTTTACTTTTAGACCATGTTCGTTTTGACGGCTGGGTTATTTTTTGAAAACTAAAATAATCACTGTAAGATTTGCTGTTCAGTTAATGCAGTTATACAGATAATCCACAATAGTAGAAAGCTTGATTCAACTACTACCCACATTTGCTCAGATTTGCAGATCCAGCAGCTGCTGACGGTAATTAATACAGATTACTTTACTTATACGGGCTCAACCTATGCAATCAGTAGCTGTGACGCAGCTGCAATGATTCTAAACTTTATTAACAATACAGTTTAAGTGCCTGTGAAGTTTTTCACAACCAGTACCGAATCCAGTTGCAAATAATCTTTACCAGCTTAAATAACCACATCATACTTGCTTTAATATTGTTTAAAAAAGCCAATAAATCGACCAAACCTACTTAAAAAAACTTTATTGTCTACATGACGTAGAATTCCAGCTTAGAACCTTTTTTCAAGTCCAAAAATACTTATTAGGAAAGCGATTAATTGTATGTAAACTTCTGCCTAGCGTTGTTTGTATTGAAAAACACAACGTGCTGATGTTGTTGTTGTTGTTGGTTACCCGACCCCTTCCGAGGGATGGGGGCATGGCGGAAGACCATGGAGCCCCAGAAGCCGGGCAACTCCCCAGGGTCTGGACCAGAGGTAGTACAAAGACAGAGAGTCGCCAAAGAGTGAGCGGCGCAAAGAGTCCGTAGCTGGACAGTGCAGAATGAGATGAGAGATGTCCTGGGACGGGTGTCCGCAGGCGCTGCAGGAAGGATTCTCAATTCTGCCAATCCTAGATAGGTAAGAACCTAACAGAAGGCTGTGTCCATTGCAGCCAAGACGAGAGAGGATACAGCGAGCATGACGAGGGAGCACAAGTTCCTCAGTGGAAATCGAGGGAACCTGTGTGTCAAAATATTTGAAAGAGACAGTACGCCTCCAGTCCGAGATAAGACGAGAGTGGATACGAGAGATAAGAGGAGAGAGACTACAAGGGATTGCGGAGGGTGCAAGTATCGCTCCCCGTCTGGCAAGCTCGTCAGCTGTGTTGTTTCCTGGGAGAAATGAGTGTCCGGGGACCCATTGTAGCCTGATAGAACAGGAGGAGAGAGAAGACAGTTCCTGCCAGATCTGCCACAGAGTTTGAGATAAGAGGAAAGATAGAGGAGAGGACAAGGTGACGAGGACAGAACGAGAGTCAGATAGTAGGAGAAGAGAAGAGAAATGGCAGACTTGTTGCTGCTGCCGAGACCAGCAAAGAGCGTGCAGAATGGCGCAGGCTTCAGCGGAAAAACTTGAGCATACTGGGCCTGCCGAAATGGAAAGAGTGGCCTCAGTGCCACAGAGAGAGCAGTTGGCAAGAACGCCGGAGCCGCCTTTGCCAAAAGGAAAAGGAACAGAGCCGTCTGTCCAGAGTACCAGATCATGAGGGGGGAGAGAGTCAAGATGGGCGAGAGCCGCACCTTGGCGAGAGAGGGGGGGATCAGAGCGAGAGCATGGACTGGGAAGGGTGGACTCCACCGTGAACGAAGGCAGATTCCAAGGAGGAAAGGGAGGGCAAGCAAGAAGAGCCTCCCTAGAGCAAGTAGAAGGAAGCATGAGCTGGTGAGTGGACGCAAGAGCTATCCAGGACGATCTGCAGAGTCTTGGTTTCACTCCAAGTCTGGCCAAACCTGAAATAGGAAAGGAGGCTGGGAGACGAAGAGCCGCTCATAAGAAAAAAGAATAAAGTGAGTCAGAGTGACTCGTAGGGGAGGTAGAGAAGCCTCGGTGAGTAGTAGAGGGATAGGGGAGAACGAGAGGCAGCCGGTGATAGCGCGACTGGCCGCTCGGTGGAGGCGTTCCAATTTGGTGAAATTGGTAGCGCTTAGGAAAGGAAACCATCCGGGTGAAGTGTAGGTGAGAAGGGGCCGAAGAAAAGATTTGTACAGAACAGAGAGGGACTCTTTAGAGGGGCCCCATGAGGAAGCAGAGATACAGCGTAAGGCCTTGAGATGTGGGAAAAACTTGGCCTTCAGCGAAGATACATGTTTAGAAAAGGAAAGAGTGCGGTCGAAGGTGACCCCGAGAAAAGTTGGATTGGGATTGAAACGGAGGCGGGAGCCGAGTAGGAGGACGATGGGCTGGAGGTTAGCTTGGTGGGGATCCACTGAGAAGAACAAGGCCTCACATTTGCTCGGATTGAGAGGAAGACACCAGTACTCAGACCAGCGCTCCAATCGAAACAAAGCTCCTTGTGTAGCCTCCACCGCAGTGGGGACCGAGGGGAAGAGGACCAAATGGCCAGATCGCCAGCGTAAAGACAGCAGCTGACGGAAGAAGGCAGAGAAGCCGGAAGATCATTGATGAAGAAAGAGAAAAGTACAGGGCCAAGAACAGATCCTCGCGGAACACCTCGACGGACTCGAAAGCAACGGCTTTTGTGATTTTGAAAGATCACACAAGCGCGCCTATCAGAAAGGAAAGATTGAGTCCAACGAGCAAAGCAAGGAGGGAGGCCAGCCAAAATCAGTTTGTGAAAAAGGGCAGGATGCCAGACAGAGTCAAAAGCTTTAGAGAAATCGATAGTAGACAGGATCGTCCGAGAGCCTGCCCTGGGTTTGTTAAACCCATCCGAAATGGACTGAGAAAGGTACAGAATTTGATCGAGTGTAGACCGACCAGGGCGGAAACCGGCCTGGCGGGGAGAAAGAATGGAATTAGATTCCAGAAAGAAGAGTAGACGGGATAGAATGATGCGTTCAAACAGCTTTGATACGCAGGAGGTGAGAGAAATAGGCCGGAAAGAAGCAGGAGAGTCGAGAGGCTTTCCCATCTTGTGGATGGAAATAATAGAAGATGTCTTCCAGATGGAAGGAAAGGAATGCGAAGACCAGGAGAGATTGAAGATGTAAAGAAGAAAATCCATGCCAGAGCGAGGAAGGTGCTTTGGCATGGGATAGGCAATTTTGTCTGGGCCAGTGGCAGTGGATGGGGTAAGATTGGAGGCAGCCGCAAGAAATTCCGCGGGAGTGAATGGAGAGCAAAGGGACGAGTGAGACTCCACAGGGCACGTGGCTCGGCGGAGCTCAGAGAGGTAGCCTCTAGCTCTGCTACGCAGGGCCTTTGGCTGAGAAACGGAAAAGTGAGATCTCAGGCAAGCGGCATAAACCGAAGCCGATTCCCTGGGAGAAGAACAGTTAGGAAAGTTAGGAGAGGAGGAAGACGAGGAAGGAGAGCCAGCGATAGAGCGAAGAAGAGAGTGTGTAGATTTAGGGTTAGATCTAGGTGAGAGAGAAGAGCAAGTCGTCTGCCATGCCTCAGCGTTGGTCTTGGCAATGACTGACGAGGCGCGTCGACAAGCAGAGATGTAAGCCTGTCAATCTTCATCACTTCTGTGAGCGGCAGCGAAAGCCTTGCGTCTTTCACTAACCGCTTGTTCCACCTCAGCAGACCACCAGGCTTTAGGAGGGAGTTTGATGCGGCCAAAAGGAATGGAAGATTTGGCCGTATTCAAAGTCAAAGAGGTAAAGAGAGCAGCAGCAGAGGAAAGAGACGAGTATTCCTCTGCTGAAGGACAGTGAGAGTCAAAGTAAGAGGCAAAGCCATCTCAGCGAGCTTTTTGAAAATTGAAGGAAGGGGGCGCTCGTTGGGGAAAAAGACCGGAGAGAGAGGGATAGATAGAAGAATTGGTAGATGGTCAGAACCCAGGTCCTGAAGCACCTTCCAGGAGCAAGAAAAGGCAAGAGTAGAAGGAGCAAAGGAGATGTCAGGAGAAGAGCGACTGCCAGAGGAGTGATGGAGAAGGGTGGGTGTGTCAGGGTCATTGAGGGGGAGGAGGTCAGAAGAAATGACCCAGTCGAATACTTCCTCCTCGCGGGGGTCGGAAGTACCACTTGAGTCCCAGAGGGGGTGATGGCAATTGAAGTCCCCCAAAATGAAGAAATTTCTGGAGGAGGGAAGAATGGAGGGGGAGAAGGAATTGGTTCTGCCGACTGTTGGGGAGGAGCGAATAGGGGGGGTGTACACATTAAGAAATGACACCGAGGAGAAGTTGTTAAGAGAGATGTTGAGCCCTACATAATCAGAGTAGGGATCAAGCAAAGAAAGAGAGGAGGTAGAAAGTTTGGAAAAGGATAGGCCCTGCCTGACGAAAATGATGACGCCGCCGCTGGCGTGCGTGGTATCAGGAGAGAGAATGCCAGACCGGGAGTGGGTGCGATCAGAACGCAGAGCAGAAAATCCAGGAATCCGGAAAGAGGAAGAAGAGTTAGGATTGGTTTCCTGGATGCAGATAAGATCGGCTGGATGGGACGATAGAAAATGAAGTAGTTCAGTGCTTCTGGCTCGGAGACCTCCAGCATTCCATTGAAGAACCCTGAGAGAGTCAGGGGGAGGAGAGGAGGCGTAGAAAAATGGCCAGGAGCAAGGGACGGTGGTGAAGGGGCAGAGGAAGGAGATATGGAATAGGCAGATGGGGGATAGGAGGTTTGGAGACGAGGGTGATGCGAGAGTGCAGCATCGATAGAGGGGGGGCCAGATTGTACAGTGGAGGTATACGTGTCGGAGGAGTCCGAAGAGGGAGTCACAGTGTTATGACAGGGAGGAAGCTCCAAGAGTGAGAGCTGCCTAGAGCTCTGAATTTAGACAGGGAAAGTTGTGAGCACCTTAGATGGACCCATTTGGAGCAGGTGCAGCATAGCAATGACTTCTCCCGCCAGGTCACATTTCCAGCGCACACAGAGCAAGAAAAGATGGGGCCGGGGTTAGGATGAACGTTACCGCTCATCAATAGAAAAAGAAGAATGAGGAGACGAAGAAGGGCAAGAGTAGGGCAGGAGAGAGGAAAAAGTGAAAACAGGCGACCGATTTTGAAGATGCTGTGTGCTGCCCTTCTGCGGTCGTTCAGGGGGCAGCATAGCGAAAAAATGTAGGGGAGTGCCCGGGGTAACTGGGACCCTCGGGAAGGCAACAGCCATTTCGACCCAACCCAAACGGGGTCGGGGACCGCACCACCACGTTGAGGCGGCTGTTGATTGGTGCAGACAACGTGCTGATAGCAACAAGAACTCGCCGTTAGCCGCGCTGGAAAAATGTCCAAAAATATTAAGCTGTTTGCAAGCATAATAACAAAAATGTCTTTCATGTGGTGCGATTTCACACAGGGACGTTATTTTCTTTGGGTTTCCCCTGAAATTTTCTCAAGTCTTCGCTGGCCACGCATTATGTTGCATGTTCTTATCTCTCTGCTTGGCGTGCTCAGGAGAGCTAAAAAGCCTTTGCTATTCCCCTAATGTTGATACTTGATCCCGGTAGCTCTATAAAGCTATTGTAAAGCAAAATACCAAGTGTGCAATTTGGCACAGTGACGTTGAGTTTTTTGATTTTTCCTCAAATTTTCTCGGATCCCTGCTGGCTACGCATTATGTTGCATGTTCATTTTTCCTTGCTTAGATGAGCTCAGAGAAGTTAAAAGATTCCTTGCTTTTTCCAAAACTTTTAGCTTTGACCCCGGTAGCTATAAAATGTTATCACCAAACAAAATAGAATAATTTTTTTCACTATATGTGGTGCGATTTTACCCCGGCAGAACATGCCATCACCCATACCGATTTAAAAGGTATCAATTAAGGCAGCTGCGCCGGCTTCACGTACAAACATTTGTGAGAGCAACAACAAAAAGTTGTAGAAAATATAGGCCATAGCTCCTGCACACGTAATGGTGATTACGTTGGTATATTAATCAAGACTGGTAGTACTCACAAAGAATGAATGATGTCACAAACTATCGTTCGTTCTTTTTGGAGCTGCAGGAGAGGGGGGAGCGAAACATGGACAAAAATAATGGCGGCGACCGAATGGTGGTTGCTTTGACAATTAAAGAAATAAGGAATGTAGTGTTGGGCCCGTTAGACGATTGGTGGGCCCCCTTAGGTATATATTCGTGACATTAAGTACTTTGGCTGCGTTGTATGCTTTAATTTGGCCATATAGTAAAAAGGGGCTATGCCTTTTCTTAAAGTCTTATGATCTATTCCAATTGGCGGTTATTTAGCTATTTTCAAGCAAAAACTTTCCTTCGAAATCCAAGTTTTCAAATTAAAGCTATTATTGTTTAATTTTGATCTTTTCTTAAACTTGAGATTTGATTAAATTTAACTTTGCCCCTAATCCAGACCTCCCTAATTTTAAATATAGATCAGGGTTTCGTACCGATACAATGAGCCTATCAATTACGTATATCAGTAATGGGCTTTACAGTCTATGTTTGGTATCAAAATGACAGTGGATAATTTTGCCGCCTGCTGCTGTTCTCACTATATAGCGGCAAGCATTGTGATGTCATTCAAGACTACGACTGAACATTGTTTTGTGAAAGGAATCAAAACTCATGCTTAAAAAACACTTTAATATATAATCGTTTGTAGCACCTCGGTACAGCGCAAGATGATATAAACATACCTTTCGCAAAAATTAACATTTGTTCAAACGCAATTGATTAAAAAAACAGTAAGGGCGGGTGTATAATTTTTGTAGAAATTGCAAGTTTGTGATGTGCAGACAACCAAAATTTTGAGTGTTTTTATTCGGTAGATTACATTTCATAAGCATTTAAAGACTTCATTTTTTGAAGAATGCTTTTGAAAACGTAAACAGATACCAAAGAATTATGCTTGTGAGGAAAAGTAGTTAAAATATATCAAAGAAAAAACTTTGTCCAACAATGCAAATTGCTTAGGTCTAGTAGGAAAATTGTTCAACTAAAAATAGAACATGATGTATAAAACTTGCTTGTTTTTACTCAGTTTACCACTTTTACGGAGGGGCGAAAAGTGACACCGCTGGTGATAAAGTGCAGCTTTTTGGTGTAAAATGTAATACTATAAACACATGTTATATACTAATGGAATTGCCTTAAAATATCTCTTAATTTGGTGTAAAAAAGTTTGAAAATTGGTTGAGAAATGAGGTCACAAATTAGTTTTTGAAAAAAACTGATTTTGTAAAAATGTTGCAATTTTTGAATTGTAAAATAAGCTTGAACTGTTGTAGAGTTGATTTTGTCGAAATTACCTTATTAAAATCTTCTAAAAATGCGCTTAATCGTATTTTTGCGACCGGTAGTTTTTGAAAAGATACAGCTATCAAATTGTGCAATCAAGCGTTGTTTGTGACGTCAATTTACGGCCTAAAAATGAAATGTTTTGAAAGTGATAGGTTAAGTACTAGCTCTCGTTTGAGCAGAAAACGGTTTTGCTCTGTCCAAAAATGTAAATTTATAAAATTACATTTTGATTATGATGTCGTGATGACGTCACCAATATCTTATGACACTTACCCGGAGGTGATGATCAATCGTGCCCAGTTCGATGTTTGTACGTTCAGTAGTTTCGGAGAAGTTAAAGCGTACGTACGTGCACACATGCAGACAGCATAGCGCTTGATATATACAGGGTGTCCATAAAGTCCGTGCACACTTTAAAAGATTTATAACTTTCTTTGTATTTGCGATAGAAATAACCTGTAAAAAGTGTTATAAAGTTTTATCTACGTAGTTTTAAGTGCAGTTATTGAACGATTCTTTACCACAAAATTAGAAACAGTGTTTCAACTAATACAGTGTTTCTACAAAATGGAGCTCCTTGCCACTTTGCTCTGCATATTAGACTAGATTTTCTTCTTTCTAATTCTTTTTACAGATTATTTTTATCGCAGATACAAATAAAGTTATAAATTTTCTAAAGTGCACACGAACTTTATGGGCACCCTGTATATATATACAGGGGTGGCCATAAGTCGCTTTACCGAGTGGCCATAAGTCTTGAATAGAGAAGAATCAAGCTGTGTATTAATTCTGAAGGACAACACTTTGAAGATAAGATGTAATTGTTTTCATGTTTTTGTTTTGAAATCATTATTTTACGATGACTAAATAAAAGTTGTATCATTTAGAATTTTGTGTTTATTATTATTAAAACTAGGTAAAGCGACTTATGGCCACTCGGTAAAGCGACTTATGGCCACCCCTGTATATATATAATAGTCACTTGGCATCACAGTGCTCAACAGCAAGCTTGCCGGAGTCGTAATATATTTCTATTTGAACAGCTACAGAATACTTTGAATAAGACGCACCACCTGATAAGCCACTAGGCGAAACAGACTGTTGTGGTTTTAATGTTTTTAATGTCTATTCTGTTGCTGTTCAAATAGAAATATATATATTTACAGCAAATTGATTTTGTTGTTCTTACATTGTACTATCGGAGTTACGATCAGTGCTGCTAGAAATAATTTTTCTGTTTCCTACATTTCAGAAAATTATGTCTTTTTCATTTCCTCATTTCAAAAGCAAAATTCTTCGCTAATTTCCTTACACTTAAAAAAGATTTAGAAATGAATCATGTTTTTCTACTTTTCTAAAAAACTTGCATGATACAAAGGTATACCTGTACTACATAGCTTCCACAACTCAACAGCTCAACACTTACGAAAACAGTGCCATTGAAAATGAAAAGAAAAATAACTCTGCATTAAGTATGGATTGAATATTGGAATTAAAAATGAATTAAACGCGATCAAAAAAAGGAAAAAGAAGTTACGTATGATGCATGAAAAGCATGATGTGCACTTTTGAAAAGTACACGTCTATGTATTGGTACTTAAGTTAAAAGTTGCTGCGCTCAATAGGCAGATTGACTCCTGGTTAAGGTGAGGTGCCAAACTTGCATAGCAATGCACTGTTTTTGATTGACTTCCGCTTAGCTGTACTTTAGCGTAAGCGGTCAAAAATAACTACTTAGACCTCAACTGCCTTGTTAGGTAGGCATGAAAAAACAGTATTAACCCTTTAACGTCCGGTGTTAATTTGAAGCAACTAACTAAAAATGCTCCGTTTATTTCAACTTATTGATTTTGAAGTTGCCAATGACAAATGTTAATATAAAGACACATAGGTCTTTCCCGGTAATCTAAAAGAATTTTGAAGTTTTGGATTTTATAAGTATTTTAGAAGATCTTTTTTTAAAATTTTTGGTGTGTTTGAGCTTTCGGCATGGTCATAAATTTGCTTCACACCAAAATTGGAAAAAATTAAGTTTTTATTTTCTGAAAAAAATCACAGAAACAGCAGTGAGAAAAATGTGTTCAAAAAATGTTATTTTAGAAAATGATATAGCTCAATAAGTCTTGGGGAGGTTTTTTTTATTTGTTGCTTTAAAGTAACATTCGGCCCAGCTTACACTAAGTTATCTCAAATCAGCCTAAATCAAATATGATTAAATTACTTCCAATTGTTCCTTGTAATTTTTTAACTATGTTTGGATGTTTATATTGGCAACATTTTTACTTTAGAAGTTTCTCAACTCGTAATGACAGTATGGTTTTTATCTCTTCAAACAGTAGTTTTGTAGGAAAACAGTACCCTAATTCTTTTATTATTTTTAAGATCAGTTTATTGGAGTATGTTTGTAGGTACAGTAGTCTCTAGTTAAAAAGTAGCCTAGATTAAAATATTCACATTTAGATTTTATTTAATGTTTATTAGCTATACAGCCTATTAAACACTTTCCTTATAATGAGACCTTCATCATTTTATGGCAAAAATTGATGCATTCCGTTACCATTCAATAGTGATGTGTCATTAGAAAGCAGGGGAAACAATCATTTGCATAGGAACAATCACAACCAATGGAAATTGATATCATCAAATCCCCTGCTGAATATTTTAGATATTATTTTGATGAAACCCTTTTTGACCAAATTGTTTTTCAATCAAACTTGTATTCCATCCAGCAAAATTCCAATAAACCATTGAGACTAACTCGATGGGAATTGGAACAATATATTGGTGTTTTTTGTACATGGCATGTGCAACATTACCAAACTTACGTCTTTACTGGAGTAAAGTGTACAGGAACGATAACATTGCTAATGTTATGTCAAAGGACAGATGGGAAGAAATAAAGAGAAATTTACATTTTAATGACAACAGCCAACAGCCTTCTTCTGAAGCTTAAAATTTTGATAGAATGTTCAAAATAGGGCCACTAATCGACCATCTCCAAAGCAAAGTACGGAGAGTTCCAAGCTGTGAATTCCTATCAGTGGATGAACAGATTATGCCTTACAAAGAAAATCATAGCTCCAAACAGTACATTCCATTGTTCCCTTTAAACGCGAAAAAAGTGCGAATTTGCGAAATCATGTCAGGCGGATTCGCAGTTAAAATTTAGCAGTGCGTAAAAAAGTCCGGCGGTTATTGGTAACTTTTTCCGTTTGTTACAATTTTTGCGATTTGTAAATGCGTGGGAGACAGTAAATGGGAATGAAAGGTTGGACAGCCGCTTTTTTATGGCAATGCAACGTCTCGCGTGAACATCGCCCGGCTATGACACAACAACGAGTGACGGCAACTTAAAAATATCGCGCAAGCCGTTACCAAACTTCTTTTGTATCACAAATCAACCCCAAAGTAAGTAACATAAAGAAAACAGGCCAATTTCTATCGTAGCTAAAGAGCAGTAATAGCGAGTAGCTATCAAACTTCACTTCAACTCAAAACATAAGTTTTCGAGGGAAGTTTGAAACTGGAATTGCTTAACTTATGTTTTCTCTACGTTTCAACGCTAATTTCAATCGTGCTTGTTAGATAAAAAAGCGCATAGCTCTCGGTTTCACTTTTTCGTACAAAACGCCATTTTGTAAATCAGAAATAAATAACCTCTCACTTGCTATTTATAAAAACTAAAAGTAAAAAAAGAGTACGATTTCTAACCAATTTTAGTTTTAAATCCCCTCCAAAATCTTTTTAAAATAAAATGCAGCTGATAGCCATGCGCTATGGTAATTTGCCAGGCATGATTGAAATAAGTCTTGAAACGAGAAGAAAAAATATAAAGTGCAGTTTCAATTTCTTTAACCCTGCTTTGGTACCATGAAAAAATCACGTTAGCAGTACCTTGGGGTCAATATGACCCCATTACTAAAAATACATTTTGCCACCAGTAGAAAAACTCAGATTGTTATCAGTCTGTGTTTATTGCTTGAAAAATGTAGTGGAGTGCACAATACACGAATATTTTACTTCTGATACTGGTTACAGACCATCTTGCTGTGCTCTTCGCAAGTGGTGCTATGACATCTGCTGCAGGTGAGTCTGTGCTTTTTGTCCTTCAATCTCGGACAAAGAAAGCATCTCTTGCACCCTGATGGACAATGCTGGGTGATGTTTTGAACAGCTAGAGGTGCTTCTGGTAAAATTCCAAAGCTGCAAATGATTTTTGTCATAACCTGAAATGTTTGCGGGGTCACCAATCTGCGCTTAGCTAGAGGAACAATCAACGATATGAATAGTTTTTTCATGGAGTCGATATGACCTCAAACAATAAAATGTAAAATTTACAAAAAAAGCAACATTGAAAGTAAGATTGAATGAATAGAAACAGTTGACAAGAACCTGTAGAGAAAATACCAAACAAGATGAAACTTTGTAATCTCAAAGTTTGGAATATTTAGTCTATCAAATGAGCCTGGGGTCATATTGACCCCATGGTACCAGAGCAGGGTTAAACACGTTTTTTGTTCAAGTCTAGCCTTTTTTCAATTGCTGGAAAGGAAGACTTTGTCTTGACTTGTTTTTTTATTTTAGTTAGTCAACACTTCTGAAATTTACTTTGATAACTTTTTTGAGGTCGCGCATGAAAACGAGAAAAAATATGACCAGACCACATGCCTCTGAGCATTTCAAAAATGGGCAAAATGCCAAAAACGCTTGTGAAAACGAGAAAAATGTATGACCGGATCGCATGCTTTTGTGCATTTCGAAAATGGGCAAAATGCCAAAAACAATTTGAAACCAACAAATGCAAAAAATGCTCATGAAACCGAGAAAAAATATAGCCGGGCAACATGCTTCTTTGTATTTCGAAAATGGGCCAAATGCCAAAAACGCTCATGAAAACGAGAAAATGTATAACCGGGCCACATGCCTCTGTGCATTTCGAAAATGGGCCAAATGCCAAAAACGCTCATGAAAACCAGAAAAATGTATAACCGGGTCACATGCCTCTGTGCATTTCGAAAATGGGCCAAATACCAAAAACGTTTACAAAAACGAGAAAAATGTATAACCGGGCCACATGCCTCTGTGCATTTCGAAAATAGGCCAAATGCCAAAAACGGTTGAAAAGCATTGAACTAAATATAAAGTTTCATCATCGAAGTACGTCGGAGGGGAAAATTAAGGATTTTGTTGTACGCCAACCAACACTATCGGCAAACTGTAAGCTATGCAAAGTTAGCCTAGCGTATACACTGACTAAACAGCAGTAGGCTACTGCAAGCATCTGTTTTTACTCTTTCAAAACATGTTACTAAGACTGGTGTAACCGTTTGTTTAGCAATGTCCGCCAAAACTTGTCCGGCGGTTTTCGTACATTTGCTAGCGATTTTGCACTCGCGCCGGCGGTTACGCACTTACAAAAATCTTAGAGGGAACAGAGGTACATTCCTAAAAAACCTAAGAAATGGAGTTTTAAAATTTTTGTATTGACTGACAACAAAGGCATTGTGTACAATTTTGACGTTTATTGTGGTGCAATAAAGCCAGTCAATGGGTTTCCAGACATAGGAGCTAGTGGTAACATTGTGTTGTAGTTGGCCCAAATTGTGCCAAAAATGAAAAATTACAAGTTATTTTGTGACAATTGGTTCACAAGTATTCCTCTATTACATGAGCTGGCAAAAATCGGGATACAATGTCTGGGAACTGTACGGCCAAATCGCCTCCCAAACATTTCCATGCCAAATGAAAAAAAAGGAAGAGGAAATTATGAACAACGAGTCACATCAGTGAGCGGAGTGGAAGTACGAGCAGTGAGATATTTTGATTAAAGGCCAGTAATGTTTGCAACGACTTATGCCAGCGTGGAACGGATCATAGAAAAACTAAAATATGACAGCAAACAAAGAAAAAAGATACCAGTGCCTACCATTGCTTCTTTATACAACAAGCACATGGGAGGGGTTGATCGTTTAGACCACTTGATTGCCCTGTACAGGAGGGTAATACGTTCGAAAAAGTTCTATCACAAAATTTTTTACCATTTAATAGATATGATGTGTGCAAGTGCCTGGCAGGAGTACAAACAATGCTGTAACATCTTTGGAGTTGAAAAAAGAGAAGTTAAATCTCTTTTTGCTTTCAAAACCGAAGTTGCAGAAGCATTCTGCAAACAGGGAAAGGTGGTGCTGAAGACAAAGGGAAGACCTTCCACCAGCTTTGTAGAACAAGAGTTTGCAAAAAAAGCGAAAAAAGGCCCTGTCAAACCAATTCCAAGTGCTCCGGTGAGAAAAGACCAAATTGGTCATTTTCCTGAATTTGGGAAAAAAGGAAGATGCAAGATGCCAGGATGTAAGGGAATTACAAAAATCTCCTGCATCAAATGCAAAATCAATCTTTGCTTTACAGCAAAAAACAATTGCTTTTTATTGTTTCATTCATGTTAAATTGTGTTACGATTTTTCATTATTTTCTGCTATTTATCAAAAAAATCAGCTTTTAGTGACAAATGTTGCTTTTAATTAACAAAAAAATAAAGTTATAAAAAAAACATAAAATTAATATTTTTTGTATATTGTACATTGTCTAACAGCAAATCATCTATAAAACAGCAAAGTAGATTTTTATACTAAAAAAATAAAATTCAGGCAGTAAAGGGTTAAATTACTGCTAAGATGGTAAAATTTTTTTCTGTAAAATTGTGAGTCCAGTTGTTTTAGAGCAGTTGAAGCGCACACACACACACTGCTTTGACAACAGATAGAACTCTGCTTTGTACTCGTATATCAAATAGTTCATTTTAACATACATAATTGTACTTCGAGCTACGCCAAAGATAAGAAAACAAAAAGATTTTAAAAACAACATTGAATAAACTGAAATGAGAAAGTGTTGTTCGAGTGATACGATTTGTTTGTTTAAATACTGACTTTTATAAGACTTTTACGTTGTATAGCATGCAATGATGGTGTACGCTGTAAAAACTAGTTACTTTGTTTTAGTTTAATTATAACCTGGGGTGGTCAAAGTAGCCTAAAACTCTACTTAAGCAAAGTGCTGCTAATTTAAAAAAATGTTCGAGTAAAAGTGAAAAGTAATGATTGGTATTTGAGCAAAAGTAATAAAGTAGTCAAGAATGAGTCTACTGAAATAGTGAAAGTAAATAGCATGCAGTTTTATATTTTAGTAATTTTGTCCTGCTCCGTGGGGAGTGGTAGTCAATAGTTTTCAACGAGCTCTAAGCTTTGCTAACCCAGCATGTCAGACGACTCTTGGGTACCCACCAATGGCAGCCCGCCTTGTTGGTGGTGGGGCTACCAGTCACTCAAGACTGGTTCGAAATGGGCTGCCATCTTTCCTCTAGCCTAATATCAGTTAGGTTGACGGCATGAACCTGAATTACCATTCATGCCGTACCTTCATCCCAAGGAAGAGGAGGGGTAAACACAAACAAACAAACAACTCTAAGCTAGTTGCTAGCTTAATTTATATCACCTATCGATCTAGAAGTTTACTTGAAAGGCTTAGGCAGTGGAGTCAATAATGTGGGCCCACCCTGGGATAGTCTATTTTAAGAAGTGACACAGTTTGAGAATACTCTCGAAAAGAACTATTTTGATTTATGTTAACGACTTTTTCTTCGAAAAAATGCTTTGTAACTTTAGGTTGAAGATATCGTGTTGAAGAAATGTTTCGATTTCGGAGAGGTGTTTTCTGTTTTGGTAAGACACTTTGAGAATCCATCCTGGGGGACACAAATTATGATAGGAAGGAAGGTGAGAACAGATAGGAAGAATAAAATACGATGAGAGGAAAAGTAAAAATGTTTTAATCTGGAAAACGTTTTGGGTAATGACTTTTTTTATTTGTAAAAACCTCATAGAATTTTGGAAAGAAACAGGGGAGTTTTAGAGGTATTTTAAGCTTATAATCTTTTATATAAAGGCACTAAAGATTTTGGCCCGAAACAAAACTTCCATAAATTTTTCGGGGACAATTGCCCCTACCATTAGAGTAGAAGCTAGTTTGCAAACTAACTATTGACAGGCAGGGAGCATGAAACAAACTGCAAAAAATCGAATGTTGTAAAACATGTTAACAATTCTGCCGCAAAAATTTTTCCAAATTGAAAGTTTATGGCCAGGCTTTTTGACAACTCAACCCTCTAATAATTGGTGGCTGACAGTATACGCACCAAACGTTGGTTTCAAAATTCAAACCAAAAATAGCCCACTTTAATAGAGGATTTGAAAAAAATAACTTAAATTTAAAGCAGTTATTGTCTTAGCATACAGCATTTCATACTCACTTTCATAGAATATTACCTTATCTTCGTGGTGAAAGAATTTTTGAGTCTGAGAGAACTCTAAAGCTGTGGTGGCGGAAACAAACTTTACTTCCAAAAAGGAGGTCACCCAATTCAGGCTGGTTAAATGATAGATGTCAGGATAAATATGGTCTTCAATACTCAGGATAGGAGAACCCTTCAATTTTGCGAGATGATTCAGTGGTAGTGACATAACCAATCCTCTCTCTACCAATTTGCCTTGAGCCTGTATGGAAGTAGCATTGCTTGTAAAAAACACATTGTGTTGTTAGCATCACGCAAAAATAAATTTGTAATTAAAAATAAGTTTTTCCCGAATCCTCGAGTGACGGCTAGAAGGATCTATCAGCATCCCCGGAATACTTTTATTCATATAAACAAAGATTGCGATGACGAAAGTGAAAAAATTTCGTGTTTTGTACGTACGATCTGACGAGAGTCAATGACTTGACCAACCACGCGTTGATGAGAATGACTACGGCCTCATGCCAAGTGGAACGTCATTGAGCCAGCTGAAACCAAGTTGTGATTCATAAAATCTGTCCTCACAAGTTAGTTTATTTTTCACCAATGAAATTTCATGATCAAATAGAGCTAGTTTTTTAGTATACAAACCCTTCATATTGCTGATGGAAAGATTTTATCCAATAGCTAATAAAGTGGCTATGTTAAACCTGCTAGGCATTCGAAAAAAATGTCATCTGGGTTCTTAATCATGGCCATCTTTTATTCAAACTAAGATACGCAGGTGACGTAGCTATTGTCAACAACTTCAAACAGAAACTTCCGGAATACCTTGAAATTTTGTCAAGAACTGCTGAAAAGTTTGAACTTCTGATAAATGTATCTAAACCAAATGCATAATCACCGACAAAATTAACAAAACCCTCAAAATATGTCAATATACGGCAAGCAAATACACCAGGTATCAAAATTTGTTCATCTCTGTCACAATGTTTCATCGAGCAATCATTGACAAGCTGCCAAACAACGCCTAATGAAATGAGGCTGTGCAGAATTTGAGTAGAACAAGAAAATTTTTACATATAACATAACGAAAATTGATATATACATACCAATTCAATAAACATTAAAGTTTCGGCATTTACCTAAAGTAAAAGTAAATAACTACTCAGGTAGCGTTGCTCCCTTAACTTATTGAAGTAAAAGACGAAAAAACGCTACTATTCGTGTAAGCAGCTTGTTTCTGAAAACCCTACTACTTTTAAGTAGAATTACTTCGTTACTGACCACCTCTGGTATAATCACTTTTTTGAACGTACGCTTCAGGCTTGTAATTTTGTCAAGCATGAGTTTTAAAATTGACACGTCAACAACCTACTGTTCAAACTGGAACAGATTATGTAATGGTTTCATAGTAATGTGTAGTAATAATTGTCTGTTTATGACATCAAAGCCATTATGATATATATTATCAAAGATATTATGATATCAAATAACGTTGTTAAAAACATACTGCGAACGTTTCGGCCCTCAACTGGTGCCATTTTCAACGCAAATAATGTACCTCAAACAGGTTGGCTAGCAACTACGCCATACTGACACAAAAATGAACACGCAAAAATTAAATTTAGACTCCAAATCCTTTTAAATTAAAATTTTTAAAATTAATTTAATTTTAAAAATTAAAAAAAAAAATTAAAATTTTTTAAATTAAAATTCTTTTAAATAACTCCAAATCTTTTTAAAAATAAAATTGAAATTTAGACTCCAAATCCTTTCCTCTCCGTTTATTTAGCACGTGACCATCGCTTCTTGTGTGTTCATTTTTGTGTCAGTATGGCGTAGTTGCTAGCCAACCTGTTTGAGGTACATTATTTGCGTTGAAAATGGCACCAGTTGAGGGCCGAAATGTTCGCAGTATGTTTTTAACAAGTTGCTTGGCTGTTATTTTTGGATTAAAGTTATTAGTTTTTTCCCAACTATACCGTGTGACGAAATAACGTTGTGTAGGAAAAATATGCTTTGAAATGTGTCGTATGTAATTGAACTTGAATCAAACTTGCATATCTTAACGAAGGATTTAAGGAAGCCTCTTTGTAGTGAAATAAGTACTTGAGCTTTAGCGTGTAGAAACTGTTCGTTAAAACAACAGCCAGTAAGATCGTAGGAGGCAAGGCAAACGGAGCAAAATGACATCCGCCCTGCAATCTGTTTAAAAATGAAAAATTTTTGATGGGTGTTATTTTAGTCGGTGGTGCTTGCTGATTGGCAGTGGTACCTTATGATCGTTCCTGAATGGTTTATTTGCAATGGTGTCAGATAACTTGAGGACAGTGCTAGATGCTCAACACACAGGACGAGTTGTGCAGATCTATTTTTGGGTCCTACTTAAAGCAGCGGATCGTAACCTTTTTAGCATCAGAACCTAATTTAAAACTTAATGGTTGTAAAGAGCTGCGAGAAAAAAACAATAGTAATTTTGGTAGTACTCATCAACTGGATTTTTGGTAAACTTCGGAGGGTACCAACAAAGTTTTGCAAGAGTGTAAAAACTTCATGGAATACCAGCTGTGAAAAAAGGCTTGTTTAAAGATTAATTTTGAAAGAACGTAGTTTTTAAAGTGAAGAAGTTTTTGGAGGTAAACCGGAAAAAGATGAAGATTTTAAAGATTTTTGAATGTTTGCTTAAAGCTTTTTTGAAGGTCTCGCTCAAAAGGACCAAGTCTTTGAATAGAAAGCCTTTCTAAAGATCAACTTTGACATGAGCCACAGCCATCGCATAAAATGCTGTTGAAACTTTATTTTACATGCTCATTTTAAATATGATCATGGTGTGCAGATTTTTCGGAAACTACAATAGGGCGTACCACTACAATACAAGTTGACAAGTACTGAATCATAGAAAACAGCAAAGCATTGAAAAAGAGTCGATTACTTGCTTTTTGTAGATGATGTGGTATCACTAGGACCATTAAAATTTGAATTCCAGCGTGCACTTGATCGTTTTGCTGCTTGTCATGATATTGCTGGGATTATGAACCTATTTTCAGGGGAAGAGTGGAGGGGATGTGCTTCCCCCAACTTTCGGACAAGAGAACCTAAAATCCGTGAATCTATATAAATTCGTGCGCGCTTTAGATCTACTTATTAAAGTACAGATGTAAGCAAAGCTTGATAAAGTTTTCAACCAATTAAGTGCCTCGCTGCGATGAAAAAAAGCAAAAAAACTGAGGTACTTCACCTGTTGATAAAACCGGAACCGGTAGACCTGCATGTTTGTGAAGAAACGTTGAAACAAATGAAGAATTTCAAGTATCTATAGGCCGCATTTGCGAGTGATTGCATTGGCAAAATAAAAAGAAACTCGATATTTGAGTTGGTAAAAGCAGATGCGTTAATGCATAACCTTCAAAGTTCAGTTGCAATAAAACAAAAGCTGTTTAAGAATGGCGAGCTTTCAATCTATAAATCTCCTTTTGCTTTTATCCTCACCTTCAACAGTTGATGATAAATCATTTGTTATGACCGAAGGAGTGCGATCTCGACTGCGAACTGCGGACAGCGGATTTTTGAATAGAGTTGAAGGCGCGTCACGATTGAATAAAACTTGTTGATTTGCTGTGTTAAACGTGGTTGAGTGGGGAAGAGCGGCATCATCCGTGGCAATCGTCGTGCGTTCGAGCCTTATCTTAATTTGCAAAGCGACTTTAACTGGAAAATGACCGGTTCAAGAACTTGGTGGATGAGCTACATAAGCAATTTGGCTTAATTAAGATTTGAAATTGAACTATTTAAATTAAGAGAGTTGGTGGAGATTGCCAGGTTTACAGAAAACTCAATAGGGGGCAGCTCTCTTTGACCCTTTTTCAAGAGGAAAAGCAGCTTTGGAGGGTGTATGTAACTTTTCTGCTTGTCAGAGTGTTGCATGCATGCATGCATGGAGAAAATCGCTGTAAAATTGTTTTTTCATGAGTGTATCTACGCAGCCATCGCGACTATCGAACGCGTAATCATTCGATCTTAGTCACTATCAAGCTAGCGCTCTAGTTCATTCAACTACGTTGCAGTCGTGATAAGCTCAAAGCTTCAAATTATACTACCCTTTGATCCCAAAGTGTAGAGACCACTTCTCATTTTTCTGCGACAAAATACTTTTTTTCTTCAATTTTCACTTCATTCCCGTCATAACTTGCGGAAAGAAACATTTTCCGATCGTATTGTGTAGGCCAGGGGTCGTCAACCTACGGTTCCAAGCTCTTGTGCCCTTCAACTGTGGCTCCTTTACCTTTCTTTGAACCAGGCAAGCGTGGGTTGAAACTCCGTTCATTACCACTAATTAAAGGTGAAGATCTTTTTTTTTGGAGAACGCTTCTGTTAAGAAGATTTCTTGCGGCTCTAGTTTTCTCTTTGATGTAAAAATCCGGGCCAAATGGCTCTTCGGTCGTAAAAGGTTGCCGACCCTTGGTGTAGGCTATCTGTAAATGTTAGGCAAAAAAAATTTAGCTACAGTAAAAAAAACGGCAAAATGTAAATTACTATCTTTTCAATGCCTGGCCTACAAGAGGAAGAGATTTGATAGCGTGTTGGCTCTAACTCAACAAGAGAACGGCTATAATAAATAGAACAGCTCTCTTACAATTAGTTTATTTTCAATTAGGTTTTTTAGCAGTCCCAGACTTCTTTATTTTCATCGAAAAGCAAACGGAAGTAATGGCGTCAATTGTCGTTAGCATACGTAAGTTGTTAAAGCCGGAGAAATAAGCAGTTACCATTAACTTCCTTAAAGCTTTAAATGAATTTGAAAACATTTACCTCCTCACTAAACATTAAACAAAGCAGTGTTGAGTTTGTGTAAACAATTATTGATTTGAGTTTGAGATTCACCTCCAAAAAGGGTTCAAATTTTTTTTTATGTTTCTTTGGCAACCGAAAATTTCGGACACTGAAAGTCGTTTCGGCTGACAATTTGCCCTATTTGGCCTCGCTATTTTTCTCCCCCCTTTAATCACTCCTTTAGTTTACCAAATATATGACCTTGGTCTACAAAACAATAGATTTGTTGCAGAAAAATCAACCATACGCTGTTTTAAGAATGGCACTAATCACCAATCAAAGTTGAAGCTCAGCTTTAGTTGACTGATCAGTATGGGTATACTGTGACATTAATAATAATGACGTTTTTTTGAAACAGCATGTTTTATAAAAATTGTAGGCCAAATATTTGTGTAATCGCTATGTAAATGCAGAAATATTGGAAAACTGCTGATTTCCGGCACGGCAAGTCGAATAGACCATCAACGCCTTACAGTATTATGCTCATTATTTGAATTAAAATACAATGCTGACCAAATACAAAATTTTTCTTTTGATTTTTTTCATTTGGACTCTTATCTTTTTTGTGTACGACCCCTTTAAAGTTTTCCCTAAAGCAGATGTCTTCACGAAAGCAGCAACTGGAAATTCAACAACTCAGTAAGTTATAACATTTAACTATAAGGATGTATTTAAAGAAAAGGGTCAAAAAAGCTTGTCAGTGTTGCTTAGCACTAGAAGGCACTGGTTGTGAGTCGGAAATTAAAGTTTAAATTTGCTTTGTTGCACTCCTTGAAAAGACACTTTACGTTATTTTTCCTTGATTAGCTTTAGCACTCGCGTTGGAATGTACTCAGCCGGCAGTGGTGAGGAGGGTTCTGTGGAACTCTGTGAAGATTTTCCTTTGGCCAAAGAATAACTTCATATTCTTCCAAAAGACGAGCTGTATAAGTAAAATGATGAAAATCAGAAGCGTCTGGAAGTGAAAGACAAAATGAACATGAGCCCTTGAGATTTTTACGCTTCAGCGTTTTGCAATTCAAAATTTGACAACTTTTTTTGGAAAATTTTACGCGTTGTTGCTCTTTCTACCTTCGAATCCACATCCTGGCAATGCCTTAATCAGAACTTATTCAACTCGTTGCACAAAAAAGAAACGGACATTTCGAGACTAAAATTTAGTTTGTTAAGAAATTTTACTTATCTAAGACTTCAAAAATTCCAAAAGTTTGTCTAGATTTGATTGCAAATAAGACCAGACACTTTTTCGAGCGATTTTTGCAATCATGCCATAAAATAAAAAAAAGACTATATTTTGCCATAAGAAAATTTCAATTTTATTTTCTAGACGCTCTTTTAATGTCTTGGACCGAAAATCGTCTTACATCGTTTCACCAACCAAAAATACATCTTATCCAAACCTTAACGAAGGTTTTCTGAACACGCTATATGAAAAAGAAAATAATCGCCAATATCTTTCATTGACAAATGAAGGCGTAGAATTTTTTAGTAAGTCAACAGTTAGTGCTGTATAACATAAAACAGGAACGTAGCCAAGGAAAAATTTTGAGCGAGGTCATTATTTTTTGATGTTGGATGTTCCAAATTTAGTGGGGAGCATTTTTTGGGAGACATCACAAGGTTCTGGTAAGCATCAAAGGAATTAAGTGAATTTTACTGATATTTGTTGGGGTAAAACTTGAGTGAAAAACTTTTTTAGTGATCACCTAAGAACTCAATTGCTCTATTTTCCTCCCTTCCCTCCCCCGGCTACACCCTTGGCATAGAAAGATATAGCAGGGATAATGAAATGCTTAAAAGTTGGAAATGTACGGCAGTTTGCTGTTTGAAACAACCGATACGATTTTAAACAGTTTTAGGTAGTTTTGGCTCTCCCAAACTAATTTGAGGTATTTTGCAGCAAATTCAAATTTCTCTGTGCACCTTGCTCAATTACACTTGTCAGCACCATTCTGCCATACATATTTAGTTACAACAGTGATTTTGAACACAAAGAAATGGAAACGGTGATCACCGTGAGATAGGAATTAATCACAGCGCGAGCTGAAATATTCTAGCTATCCGCTTCCTGTTTCAGGTGTTGGCTGTGGCAAATTCTCTCGAGTGTTTAAAATGATTGTGCGTACATGTGCTAGGCATGATTGTGCGTAGCATATCCAGCGTTATTATAGCAAAATGCATTACCTCAACGTTCGGCCACACTTAGTTTCTATATTAAAGAGTAGGCATCCGTGCTCAAAGTTTACATAAGGCCAAAAGTGAACGAGGACCCAACTTTATTGGTCGTCGAAGTAGAAATTATTATCGAAAACTTATCATTTCAAAAAAATCTAAAAACACAATGACGTTTTTTAGGTGCAGGTGGACCTCTGACCTTAATGAACTTGGTCAGCGCCTAGTCATTCCAATCTCAGGGGAAAAATTAGACATCACGAAAAACTTTTACACCGATTTTTGTTGGTCAAGCGCCAAAATCGACCTTGCCAGTGCAGTTTTATTCTACCAGTCGGAATCAATTGCAAGTTTTTTAAGATTGCAACTTATTCCCATTTTTGTTTCGATTACTTGCTTTTTTTTGATGGAGTTAAGCTATCAAAAAAAAATCTAAAGGCAAGGTCGTACAGTGGCACTCATCTCTATTGAAAAGTTAAAAATTCTATTTGACATAGAATGAAAATTTTCTGGAAATCGAAAACTACTATTAATTTAAAAAGCATTTATATTTATCACGTTCTCTCCTTAAAAAACAATTTCACTTTTCATAAAAGTCAGAGCAAAAAATTAGTTCTAAAGACCTTGTCGGTGGGAGTCCAGGGCTGCATTTTGTACTGGTAACTGGTTCAACATATACAACCACGTTTCTCTGAACTCATCTTAATATAGTTTACGGTGTGAACATGAATAATCATTTTGTGCTATGCCTTCATCTTAAGGAAGGGGAAAGGTAGACACAGCAAGAATTGTGATTAAAGCCTTATGGATTTAAAAGGAGCGTTCTGATGTCAGAGCACGCACTTACTGCGGAGGAGTAAGCAGGCTGAGAATTTGCTATTTGCAGCAAAACTGCTTTATTGATATCCGTTTTATTAAAAGTTTTTCGTAGTCCCTCAATTGGGAAATATTTCGTTTTCAAATTTCAAATTTCTTGAGAATCAAATTACCGCATCAAAATGTTCATCTACTTTGTGGTAGCTATTCCACTGCATGATTGCGTTGTTAAAGACAACAGTTTAGGTGGGCCTGTGAAAAGATTAATGATCGCATTTAGACAGGCAAACCAGGATTAGGCTAAACCTTAAAATAATTGAAAACTTCTGTTTTGAGATTTACATTCTATGCATTTTATTGGTAATTATTGAAGAACTTTTTATTGTTTATATCACGATATGGCTACTTCGCTTTGTACTACAGAAGTATATTTCGTTGCTTTAAAAAAACACTTTTATTCTTTAGAGTCTTCCAGAAAAGGTCATAAAAAATTATGGGAAAAGGAGCCTTATTTCAGTCGCAGAAAAAAAATCCAAACTCGCTGCAGCAATCTTTCTCTACACAGACGAATTGATTTGGCACGCATGATATACGATGACCATCATCATTCTATTATGTGTGTGGTGCCAAAGGTATTGTTAAATAGAGCAGAAGAACGCAGTGCTTTGACCTAAGTGTTTGTAAAATTTACAGAAGAGGTTTCCGGTAGACTTCGTGAATGGACTGAACTTGTCTCTTTAGCTATAGTTTTACCACTACCGGGGTTTTCCGGAAGGCCGCCCAGTCTTTAGTCCGCCCATGGGCGCTTATTTTAGATAGGCGGTTATATGATGCTAATAATTGAGTTGAATACTATTTGTACCCGTCACCTTACACGGCACCTTCAACGTTGTAACGTCCAACGTTGTACTGAGTTTGAATACTGTTTGTAGGTGTCGCCTTACGCAGTACTCCAGCATTTCAACGTTTAACGCTACAATCTCACACACTTTTATAGGTCTGATACTGTATACCGGTATATTCGTTTGTTTTATTTGACTTTATGATGACTTACAATTGTATAGTTTTGATTAGAATTTTGAAATAAATGAAGATAATAACTTCTTCATCATTATTACCGTAACAACTTTCAAATGTCCTAGTCCTCTTACAAAACTGTGCCTTGGTTTTGTGTGCATGTGCAGTGGTTCAAACACAGGCAATAGCCAACTGCCCTATAACAGCCCGGCGGTTATTTGGTTCACGTCTTGTTTTTCCGATTTGACTTTTTTCTAATTAACGGCCCAGGGTGGCCTTCCGGAAAACCCCAATACAATTATTAGGTTTCTGTTTTTACCGTAAGCTTAGAGTGTGGCAAATGATGTATGTCTCCTGTAAATCACAATTATTTACAACTGTATAAATAGCCTACTCTTTAGAACCAAATATAGCTTGCTTTTTAGCAGGTTCGTGAAAAGAAAGCAATGGCCTGATAAGATTTTGCCTCATCTCCTGCATACGAAATAATAAAGCAGAATTTACTTGAGGTTTTAGCAAGACCTACAAACAGTGGTGAGATTCAAATTTTTTGAGAACAGGTTCTCTCATTCTCACTATTTCTAGAGCAGGGATCAGCAACCTTTTAGAACTAAAGAGCCATTTAGACCCAATTTCTTAAAAAAAAAAAAAAGGAGTGGGATCCAAAATGTTGATCGCCCAAATAAAAAAAATCTTCACCGCGACTGTCCCGTGAAATTTAGGTAAAGTCATTCTCCGGCTCCAAAGCCGCAAGTTGCCGACCTTTGCTCTAGAGCAGTGGTTCCCAAACTTTTCAGAATTGCGACCCACTATTTATGACCACAGCTTATGGCGACCCACTTGACTTTATTGGGTGAAAGCATTAATGTAAAAACAATTTTTTAAAAAATTACATATTCAGTAAGGTCTTTGAAAAGGATGAGCCTATTCATAAAAGAACATGAAACACAAATTAAATAAACTAATATCAATGAAGCATTGATGAAGAAAACAAATTTAATCTTTTCAAATTTTATTTTCAGTGAGGCTAGTGAGAAGGATGAGCTTGTTTCTTGCTTCTTTCTATAATGGACTTGATATTGATTTCTATTTGCGATAGTTTCAGGCGTAAAAAATTTGAGAGTCGCAGTTTATTTCGAAATTTGCTTTTAATCCCAACCATTGCTGAAAATCCAGCTTCGCATTTATAAGGTGATGAGAGTGCAATAAGTACTTTTAATGACTCATTGGAAATGAGTGGGTAAGAGGTTTGAAGGGACAACCAAAACTGTACCAATTTTCTTGTGCTGAAATTCATTTCCAAGGAAGAGTCTTCAGATAAATTGATAAGTTTTTCATCAGCTTTTGCTGATATCCCAGTTGTCATGGCAGACTGAAAGGGGTTCATAATCCATTTTTTCTGTTGCATAGCATTCATTTCTTCGTGGAAATAAAATTCAGAACTTTCTTTTAACTTATTCAAGTGCTCTGATATCTCGCTGATTATACCATCATCAACTTCAGTTTTAGTCTCTATTATAAAGGTTTGTAATGTTTCAAAACAGTCATAATTTCAGTTGTTAATACAGTTTTTCCACAGAACAAGTTTTTTTCATAAAACCTCTAATTTTGTCGTGAACTTCAAATATACTGATACCTTCTGATCCTTGTAAGTAAAATTTAGTTCATTTAATCTCGAAAAAATATCTGCTAAATATGTAAGCCTTAAAATAAATTCTTTGTCGCGCAAGTATTTCACAAAATCGCATTTGCCTTCCAAAAACATAGCAATTTCCTCACGAAGTTCTGCAAGTCTAGTTAGCATTTTGTCCCTTGAGAGCTATTGTATTTCTGTATGCAGAAGAAGGGTTTTACGATTGCTTCCCATCTCTTCACACAACTTCTCAAATAAGAGTGACTGCAAAGGAATTGACTTGATGAAATTTACTATTTTAACGGAAGTCTTCAAAACATTTTTAAAATCATCAGATATATGCTTTGATACTAATGCTGCCCTGTGAAGATTGCAGTGAGTCCATGATGCGTTGGAATTACGCTCAAGTATTCTGGTCACCCCACTACTGTTTCTACAGCAAATAGCACGTGCTCCGTCCGTACATTTTCCTATGCATTTATGCCAATCAAGACCTTTCGTTCTGATATAAGTATCAACAGTATTAAAAATTTTTTCGTTGATACTTCGACTGATGGCTCACACAACAACTTATCTTCATGAGGTTCGGCGTTCCATATATAGCGTACAAAAACAAGTAGTTGGCACAGACCTTCTACGTCAGTAGATCCATGGAGTTGTAAAGAAAAAAAAGGACTTTCAATAACTCGATTTTTCACCTATTAAGACATTTCATCAATTCTACGTGTGACCGTGCTATTAGATCTAGGAATTGATTCAATTTCTTTTTCACTTTTATCACTAAAGAAAACTTTAACTGTATCTTTTATAGCTGGAAAAACTAAAGTCTCTCCAATTGTAAGTGGCTTACCAGCTTTCGCGATTCTCAAGCTAATCAAGTAAGACACATACAAAGATTTTTCATTTAAGTTAGTGACACGGTGCAAAATTCTTTGTCCCGTCTTTAAATTGGCTAGCAGTTTCTTAAAAAAAATCAAGGGTTTTGTGTTTTAACTTGGGGTGCTTAGTCTCAACATGACGAAGCAATTTGTTTGGACGCATGTTCTCATTTGCAAGCTGTCCATAACAAATAACGCATTGTGGACGCGGGTCTTCTTCATCTTCATTTCATGTAAATCCCATTTTTAAGTATGTGTCATCATACCTTCTTACTACTTTTCTTCGCTTTGACTGACTTGACTTTTCTTTTTTTTGATTAATTGGAGATTCCTCGTCATCGACTTCAATTGACTTTTTTAACCATTTATCCATTATATGAAGGGCTAACTACCATATTTTCCCGTGTATAAGAGACCCTTTTTTGGTCTAAATTTTTACTTTAAAAATAGGGGGTCTCTTATACATGGGAGTACCGGAGTTTTCCACTTAATGTACCCCCCCCCCCCCGTTAATGTACCATGGTATATTAACTGGAAACAGGTGCCTATTAATGTATCATAGTACATTAATAGGCGCCAAAGTTTAGTTTTGTTTGAATGTCTGTTGATAGGTAGATGAAGGACTAATGTGCAAACGTCAAGAGCTTATTACTCATATGAGACGTTGTGTGTCTGTGTCTATCATTATGTGTCACCCGTCATGTCTCAGTTATATATATAGCTTGTACGAATAACAATAAGTAGCTGTATCATGACAGGCGAAAACAGGTTTGGATGCTGATGAATATAAAAACAGTGATGAACAAAACTTTTGAGCATTGATTGTTTTTATCAACAAACATGATGTTATAAAAAAAACTTTTTAAATTTTGTTATAAATGAAATTGGTGGGAGAAGATTTGGATGAGAAGATCTGGAGCCCTTTTGAGAAAACCTGCTCTCCTTGTCTTTGATCAGTTCAGAACCCACCTGACAGAAGAGACAAAGAAGCTGGCTGCACACTCAAAAACTCAGTTGGCTGTCATTCCTGGTGGATTAACCAGCCAGCTGCAGCCCCTTGATGTCTCCATCAACAAACCTTTCCAGAATTTGATGCGAGAGAAGTGGACAAAGTGGATGCAAGACGCCGAATCTAACCTGACACCAACTGGTAAAGTAAGAACGCCAACCCTTGGAGAAGTCTGTAGCTGGGTCATCAAGGCCTGGAATGGTGTAAAGCCAGAGGTCATCATTAAATCTTTCAAGAAGTGTGGTATCTCCAATGCCATGGATGGTACAGAGGATGATGCCATTTTTGAGCTGAGTGACTCCTCCTCCTCCTCCTCCTCTGATGAATTGGTTAGTATTGCGGAAGAACTGACTTTAGTTGATATTTCTGATGAGAGTGATGAGGAATTTAATGATTTCTATGATGAATAAAGTTATTCGTTATTAAAAAACTTTTTTCCAGAATTTTTTCCTAAAGATTGAAGGGGTCTCTTATACACAAGGGTCTCTTATACACGGGAAAATACGGTAATACAAAGAAATCAGATTCTGAAAAATAAACTGTTGTAAGCTGCTTTATTAACACTAGAATGACCAACTGCTGCCGAAATAACTGACTGAGGTTGCTGAAGCCTAGAAGTTACAACTGCTTCAAAGTAAAGTCAAAACTACTACTGCCAGTTGCATACACAACAAAGGTGTTTGTTGGTTGTGTTGTTTTTTGTGTTGTTACGTCATCACACAACAATGGATAATCATCGCAATGCTAGGAATTGCTGTACAAAACTGCTATGCGTCAAAAAAGCTACAGTGTCGTTTTAGGTAGTTTTTATGTGTAACAAATTTCTGTTCCTTAAAGAAGATCGTAGAAGGGAAACTTTCACAGATTAAAATTAAAAATTTAATTTAAATTTATTTTATTTTTTAAATTTTAGTGCTGGATTCGCCACTGATCCCAATAGCCAGTGATTAATCAAAGCTAATGTGCAATTCTATAACTTTTTACGACCCACCAACATTCCTTTTGCGACCCATAGTTTGAGATCCACTGCTCTAGTGGCAAACCATGCTGGATGACCCGATATAGGTGCAAAAGATACTCATGGGGAAAAATTGAGAACCCCTGACTTAAACCATCAACTAGTTCTCGGGATTAAAAAAATTCCAAGAACCAGTCAAATCTTATTACTTCTTACAAAAGAAAAAGAGTTTTATTCTGTGCCAATACCCAGGCTTACTTTTCAGACAAATGATAGTTTTCGATTTTTTTATGATGTTATTGACAGGCTGCTTGTACAACCTGGAAGCAATACTTTTGGTATTTAATTGGGAGGGAATCCAACTCTTCAGCTATCGATAAAATCAACCGAAATTATGTATTATTGGGAAAAGGTTCCCAAATGCCATTATTAAGCAGGTAAGACGTTATACATCAAGTAGATATGCTTTAATGGAGTGTTCTTGTAAAAAATTCGTACAAAACTCCACATTTTGACGTTACTATCTACTTTCTATGCGTTCAAGATTCATTTACAACTACAAGAAATTACCACAGGCTCGAATACATATACTTGGCCACACACTTGTGCTGAAATATTCAATGCCTTTCGAAAATGTTACCGTATTTGCTGCTGTCGCTGTGTTTTTTGGCTAAGACGATATAAATTATTAATTTACACTGTTGCTTATAACCAAGTTGATATTTTCCTTGCATTTTTTGTTTAAAATCAATAATTGAACCGTGTTTTTTTAGATAAAGTGAAAATGGCATCAACCGCGCAAACAGAAAGGGGTTGTGGGCGCTATTACCCCTCTCTTTTGTCTTGACAGTTTGCCTTAAAAAATCTATTATGTAGACTCCCCACAAATTTACTCTAAAACATTTCAAACGAGGAGTGGAAGGTTTTTTAGAGTTGTGTTGGTTAGTTCCTTTTTAAAAGAAATTTTTGTTCCGCTTTTAATTAATACGATCTCTTTAGATTTTTGTTATTTTCTGTTATTTCGATGCATCTTCCCTAATTTTATTTACAGGAGGAACTAAAGCATGCAATAGTCTAGCCACAAGGTTGTAGGAATGTATGCGAGAGGCGACATTGCTCTTTTCTCATTTTTGACTTGCAACATCTAGGGACGTGATGACGTCATCAAAATAAGCAAAGCTTGAAATCTCGCCCCGACAAAAGCATTTTGGTTGGGTTTGCTGCTCATGCCGCGTAGAAATAAAATAAAATGATAGAACTTGTTCAACTCATGAAATCTCAGATGATTGGAGACTGCAAAGTCATCTCGCTGCCTGCAAATCAACAGCCATCCATACGCCTCGTTGCCGCCGTCGCAAGTCGTAGTTTGAACTCAAAACATGAACTTCAAGGCAAACGCCGGCTGTGCTCAGCCATGCTGATGCAACGCCTGGGCGCTGAACCCAAAATTTTTGATGATAAGTCTGACACTCAGTCCATCTCGCCTCGCTGTAGTCGCAAGCAGATAGAACGTGGACTCTCAGCGTTAGTGTATGAAAAAACATCTGTGGTACTCTGGGAAATCTGGTATTTCGCAATCAATCTTTACTATTAGATTGGCAAAACTGCCCTAATGCTGTAGTGGTTCGAGTATCTGCTTGGAATCCAATCGATTTTTGAGTCAAATCTTGACCGCGTCACGCCGAACACTTAGATATGGTGTTTACAGCTTTCCTATTTAGTGCTTAGTGCAAAAAGGATAATGTGGAAAAACAACCGTATGTTTCCTGGAGGGCCCTTGTAAAAAGCTGTTGGGAGAATTCCTTCCAACTTATGTGGCAGACAGGTGGCGGATCCGAGCAGGCTACCCGACGTGCTTGTCCAGCTTGACTAATGGCAAGGAAACAGAGCATGCCTCTTATTCATAAAAGAATTAAAATGCTCTTTCGGCATTTAGAACCATGGTCAAATTGTAGAGCCCGAACCTCCCTCAAAAACTTAACTTCTTTGCAGTTTTTGCAATCCTGGATATTCGATAACTCCCTTTTTTTTTATCCGATCATTCCGTAAAATAAGGAAATAAATTATTCATGAACTTCTTTTTCATTTCGAATTTTGTCCTGCTGAAGAAGGGTTCACTTTACTTGAGTATAACTGCAATGGTATCCTGTTTAGAGCATCGTTGGACTTGAGAAGAATAATTTGAGATAGGTGTTCAAATTTTTCAGTAATTTATAGTTGTGTGTACCCAATTTCCATGAAAGAGTTGTTTGAAGGTCTGGCCGATTAGTCTACTATGCAACCACGGCAACCGAAAGTTGTTTTAATCAAAACCATTTTTGCTATGACAACAGTAGTTTTGGAATCTGCCAACTTCATTAACGTTTTATTGACACAAAAATAATTGTAGTAGTATTCTGGGCTGTACGAGCCGCCCAACTGTAGGACTCAGCATCTACAACTGCAGAGCAACTAGGATTTGTTTAGAGAAGGACAAGCAGGGAAATGAAGATTAATTTTTAAATGTACAGAGTTTTCAAAAATCACAAGTTTAATTCGTGTTGGGTGGAACAAGTTTATATATTCAGCTAGCCAGTGTCGCCCGGCAGGATTCCCCATCAGTAATGTCGAGGTTGACAATATTGGTTCAGCCGGCCAAGCCGGCGTCATCCAATGGATTGTTGTGAAAGCAGTAATAAAAAGTGAATTTTTTTCGCGTAGCTAAATGTCGTTCCGAAACAAAATTATCGTTTTTTGAAACGCAATTGATAAAATAATACATTTTCTGGGGGTTGCGCAAAGCCAATACATCTCTCTGAGTTCCTCGAACCTCAGGCAACGCTTCATTTGCCCTGTTTTCAACATAGGCATCCTTTAACTTAACAAACTTTTATCCGTTAAATTGAGCAAGTGCTTCGATTGAAAGCATATCAAAGTTGTGTAAGGGCGCCGAAGTAATTTATATGCATTGCCGGGATTCAGTTGTTAAATATCAGCCTGCTACTTATGACTTTGTCGTAGCTGTAGGGATGTTTGTAAGTGCTAACGCCTGTGGCTGCGCGCATTTGCTTGATCCTGGCATAAATGCAGCCAGGAAAAGAGCAAACAAACTTGAAATCAAACACTCACGGTTAAGTTATGACAATAGCAACGCCCCCAATCAGTGATGTCAATATCGGTTCAACCGGCTTCACCGACTTGATATTTGCGAGAACATTAACTTTTTAATTAATGTTCTCGCAAATATCAAGTCGGTGAAGCCGACTTTGACAATTGCCGTTACAAAATACAAAGTACCGGTTGTTTAAAGGAAATCGATGAAACCTCAAAAAACATTACAGGAGGTTGAGCATTGCCGCCATTATTTTTCATAAGTTTCTGGAGTTCCTGGCAACATCTTACTTGCCTTGCTTGGTATGTAGGAACTGAACTTGCTCGCAATTAAAGCATTTAACGATTTCAGAAAGTTTAATTTGGTCATTTAATGAAGTGCATAGAAGTAAAATTTCAAAGTTATGGGTGAGAGAGGCGCCAGAGTAATTTGTAGATGTATTTTCCGGAATAAACTATTAAATATTAGTACCACTACCTACGACTTTTTCGCAGCTGAATACCTACTTGTACAACCTAAATCCCGTGGCTGCGTGCATGTCGCTTGGTTCTGACATAAACGTAGTCAGGGAACTAGCAAACCAACCCGACGTTATGCACCGACAGTCAAGTTATTACAATAGCAGTCATTAGTAAAAATGATATGAAATCAGACGGCTGTGTCGGCTTCACCTATTTGCGAGCAAAATGGCTTCAACATTAGGTAATATGGAGCTCGATACTGATATTTTGTTGCAAAAGATCAAACAGGACTATCTTTACCTTCGTGTTTTTCTAGGAGGATCATTAATTTGTTTGCTTTGAGCAAGCTACATTTTAAAATGTTTAGATAAATCTTTCTTAGACAAATCTACTAGTAAATATTGATAGATAATGCCAAAGAACCATACCTTTGAGAAAAAATAGTGAAAATGTATTAAAGAACTAAATTTTTCTAGAAATCGCAATTTTGTCAAGTCCAGCCACCAATATTTTGTGTGTTTTTAACCATAGGTTAAATTTAAGAATTTTTTAAATCTTCATATTTTGATAAATCTCTTTGCAAATTTAGATAATGATAAAAATGATACGTGCTCGGAAAAAGTAGCCAAAATGTAAAAAAACTAGCTTTTTTAAAAAGTGCAGGTCTTTTAATGCTAGTAGGAAAGTTGTTTACTAAAAATGGAACGTGATGTGTGGTCACTAATTTCTGATCAGCCACTATCAACTATTCCTTAGTACTCACTAATTAGAGTAAAATTGAAAAGCAAATTTATTCAGCTTTCAAACGACACTGATTGTTAGTATCTTATCATTTTCTTTGTAAAATAAATTTACCTGTTTTTAATCAGATTATCACTTTTTGAACAAACAAAGAGTAACATTACAGTTACTCCTCTTTTATTTTTTAAACAAAGTTTGAAAATCGGTTAAGAAATGAGATAACAAATCAGTTTTTAAATAAAGTCGTTTTGTAAAAATGCTGCAATTTTGAAAAAATGACAAACGATGATTTCTGGTAGTGAAAGACTGTTTAATCATACCAGCATTATGAGATCATAGAGCGAGTTGAAGTGTGCAGAAAAAACGCAAGAACCATGCATAGAAGGCTCTGTTGTTGCATTGCCAATTGAGCTTTACTTGTTGTAGAGTTATTTTTATTGAAAGCATCTCGCCAAGATCTTTCAAAAAAGCTTTTAATTGCGTTTCTACGATTAGTAGTTTTTGAGTAAATTAAGAAAACAAATGTTACAATTAATGGTTAATTATGATGTCGTGTGACATTCTAAAGAGATGAAATTTGTTGTATTTGCTAAGTCGGAGTCCTGGCTTTCGTTTGAGCCAAAAACCGCTTTTCTCAGTCCAAAAATGGGATTTGAAAAATTACCTGTGATTGCGACGTCATGGCGACGTCACAAACCTCTTACGACACTCACCGAGGAGATCATCAATCGTGGCAAGTTTGATGTTTGTATGCCTGGCAGATTCGGATTAGTTAAGATAGACAAACACACAGAATTGCGCTTTATGTATTGGATTATGGTATTAAATAGTTTATATCGAATAGAAAACTTTAATTTGCTGGCATAATGTTCTATTCACAAAACAAGCTTCGCACAGCAGTTTCAACCAGCCATGCGCCACTTCGGAGCACGTACATCACCACAATTTTTGTGACGGTAGGGGCTCACTAAAGCTGTGTTGGACTTTTTGGAACAAAGTTGTTGAGTTTGTACTTATAAAAATTCTTTATCATTTTTGGGACAAAGTGACACCCAAAAAAGAGGGCGCTTCAACCCTTTCAGTCCCACTTTCTTTGCAGCCCTGCGTTGATGCTATTTTTTTAACAATTTTTTCCAGCTAAACTGTTTTCTATCAAATATAAGTTTACCTTGCTGAGAGTTTAACAATGTTGGTGGACATTTGGAAACTTTATTCAGATAGATGTGCCTAAGATTGGTGAAAGCATCCTTCAGGTTGTACTTACATGTTTTAGTTTATTTATCAATTTTATTTTCAGATTGCCAAAGCTTGAAGCAATGAAACGGCTTGCCAGTTACACAACATATTTCGTCACACGCCATCCATTTGAAAGGCTGGTTTCAGCTCACAGTAGTAAATTCACTAATAGATCCATTAAAAATCGATATCGAGAAGGAATAGGAAAACGCGTTGCCATAAATTATGCCGATAAATTCATAAATGGACTAAATTATGTTGAAAGGTAAATATATCTAACAATGGTGTTGTTGGCCTACCATTAACGGAGGTAGAATTTTTTATTTAAAGCTTGCTCTTATATTCAACAAGTTTTTGCTTTCCTGGCAAGGTTCTACACGTTTGTTCGGAGAAAAATTGAGTTGTAAAAGACATTTTTTGTTATGATAAAAAACAAGTCGTAATCAACACAATCTTTTGATGCTGTGATTGTTTGGATTAAGATTTTTATGGAAGTTAATCAATAAGCAAGTGATAAAAGTCGACAACTTTTGAACTCCGACCAATTGCAGTCGGCCTTGTTGGTGTCGGGGGGCTACCAGTCTGCGTTCATGAATAGTTCGAAATGAACTTTTGCTTCGCATTTGGTAGACCTGGGGTTCATTCCCCTTGTCGAGTCATACCGAAAGACTTTAAAAAATGGTATCTATAGCTTCTCTACTTGGCGCTCGGCATTTATGGGAGGTTGTGGAGAGCAAGCCGGCAAGTTCGCTTGTTGTGCCCTTGGGCAAGGCACTTAACGGGACGCCCCACCTTTATGTGGAAGACTGGTAACCCGGAAATGGCAACTCCCAAGCGAGTGCGAACTTACCGTTCAAAACATAGCGATACATCGCTTTCTCGTGAATGGAGGATAAATATGGCAAATAAAGATAAAAAATAACTTAATCTAGATTAGGTTAACACACACACACACACACACACACACACACACACACACACGCCCGCGCGCACACGCACACGCACGGTATGGTGAGGAATAACAGCAGAATTTGTGACTTGCCGAAACACTCTCGCGCTCTTTCCTAAAGTGAATTTTTTTTTTGATTTCCCATTCTTCAAAGCTTGAAAAAATGTAATTAGAATTCCTGTCTTGTAGATATTCCGTTGACTTTTTATTGGTCGTTAAAGCCACAACTTTTGTTAAACGCTCATCAATTAGATATCTTGTGGTTCCACTACTTTTACCGGTATATAGCGTTCTATCTTGTTTCTGTCACACGATGTAGTCAACATCTTAGTAAGAAATTGATTTTACGGGGGGTGGGGAAAAGGGGATCAATTCGAAGAAGTGTAACCAAATGTCAAGTTGGTTACAACATGTGATTTTTAAAAAAGGGAAAGCGGCTGCGTTCAGTATTTCTAAACTATCTTGCTGTATGAATCCGATATATATTTGCTTCTTATTGCATTCAGTTTTAGGTATCTTTACCGATTTGCACACCTTGTTTATCTGTTTACATTTCCTCTTTTTTGCGATCGATCTACAGGACCAAATGGACATCTAAGTTTAGGCTGTAAACGCAATTGAGATCAGGCTAGAGGAAAGCGTTAGTTCATTTCCAACCAGTCATAAATACGAATTTCAAACTATGCCCACTACCAACTAGGCGGCCATGGTTTGCACTTAATAGTTGCTTTTAGTTTAGACATTTCACGATCTAGAAATGGATTTGAATGTCCACAACATTTTTTTTATGTATATAGGTCTTGGTAATGGTTAGGTTTACTGTATCGTAAGCAACTGACCATCATTTTTTTTCAGAAACAAAAGTTTTCAGTTGATACGAGATGGTGCTTTTAACCGATTAAATGAAGACCAGCAAAATGTGGCTTTAAAATATGTTGATGCAATGAATACAGGAAGAATTTCTTTTGAATTATTTGCAACGTAAGTTTTTATTTTGCTGGCTTTTGCACTATGCGGGTTTTCCTTTTTTGCTGACTGTGCCCTTTGTTTCGTTGAAGGATTCTTTGTATCTCCTACAATACTTAATGAAATCTTTGCTAGTGAAAATATGTCAAAAAAAGTAAACTTTGTTCCTTTTAAAAGCTAATATTGTATCCCAGATCGGGTACCCTCGCTATAGAAGAAAGATAAAATGCTCAATGGAACACCAAAAGCAAGCAACCAACAACAACAATAACGACAAGGGTATAGCAAGGGGGAAAGTAGAAAATTGCCCACTCGGAAGATTTATCAAAGCCCTGTTTCAGACGGAAATCTTAAGTTCAATCCTGTGTGGTCTCTAAATAAAGTTCACGAAAACTTTTCGGGCATAAGATTTAGCTCGCTACGCTCTTGAAGATTCATAAGAGGTAGACCCACGCCCAAGTTATTTAGACTTTAATGACCAGTGATCGACAAAACCTTTGTTGTTCTCTGCTTAAGCCTCATTTTGTCGATCAATACATACAGTGATTCTGGTTTAAAATAACTTCAGTTGAGCAAAGAAAAAATTTAGCGTCTTTCCTAAGTGCATGACATCACAAAAATCACGTTGGCATTCGATTTCTGACCTAATGATCGCAAATCACTGCTAATTGTGGTAAGCCACATCACTAATAAAAAGGAAAAATTTACAACTTTTGTTGTATGGCTCTTGAACATTTTGAATGACGCCAAAATGAAAAGTTGCAACGTAGTCGATAGATATGAAACGTTTGAGCTGCTTTATTGGTTTACGTATCTGCTTGTCATTATCCAACAAAGATTTTGTTATAATGCTGTTTTACGTATCATACTGACAACGCAGTTTTGCATCATTTTTTATAATCTGGTAAACGTAGCATAGAAAAGATGTGAGTTAAAAAGGGCAAGTATATTTGGTTGGACAAACTGAATACAAGCTGTTGGAGTCTTGAACCATTTCATTGAATTATAATTTAGCTCAGTGCTCAGTAAGCTGATAATAATTTGACTTAACAGGCTTGGAAACTGTGAATTCAACAAATCGATTGTTGTTTTTACTTCAATTACGCTTGTATATGTATTTTGTATATCTAAATCGATTTTTAAAGTTTTTCGTTATTAATCAGTGCCTTTTGTTGCAAATAAAAATTAGGCTGTGATAAGTTCTATTTGTCTGCTCTTTTCATAATTAATGTTTTTCACGCCGTAAATATGACACATGCAATGCAACATTACAAATCAGCATTGGAGTTACTATCAGTTTGAAACTTACGTTATTTTTATTTTCCGAGTACTTCCCATTGTTTATCGTTTGTTATTTATTGCGCATTGACTCGGTAGTGCGAAATAAAAAAACTGAACTTTGAGAAAATCGGCCAATTTTAGCATGACTTTGAAGGTGCCAACTGCCTGTCGACGTTTGTCTTGTATTGGTCTGCAAGCCATTGCCAAATGTAAACTCTATAGTACCTTATGGCTTTGACACTTCAGCATAATTTGTGGAATGCTTAGTGCAAATGACATCACAAATAATTTGTTGATAATACAAAACTTTAGCCTGAAATAGTTTTTAAAGATAATTGGCCTCTCTATGCGGCCGTTAAAATTTGCAAGATATAAAATATGTTTTCTCCAGTTCTTCTCATTTCACGCTATATCGCCGCTGATACGAACGTTATTTAAAATTTTTGATCGAACAGCATTCTACATACCTACATTAAGTGCCTTTAATGAATGTAATAAGATGTCGTAGTTTTTATGAATATTTTGCATGATATGCATCATATTGACAACGCCAACAGGACATGTGACTTTTTGTGTATCGCTTTTAACTTCTAGACTCGCATACAGGAAACAAACAGTAGAGCAAAGTGTAGAAACAATTGCCCAAACCGGTTTCATAGTTTTTAGACTGTAGCTTTCATCTAAAACTGCTCAGCATGATGTTTGATAAATTTCCTGCTTGTTTTAGATCCGCTGAGCACAAAAATCTTGCAAGTTGTGGTTTTGAAGAACACAACAACCCTTTAGCTTTTTCAGCGCAAAACTAAAATTGACACTACCATAAGCGAAAGTTTGGAGAACTTAGGGGCTGCAATTCTTCAGAATATGTCGTGTCCCTCATAAATTTAATATAGTTGACCAAAATGTGCGAAATAATCGCTTTCAAAAAGTTGATCTCTGGAAAAGTTTCAAGTTTGAAAAAATTGTAACTCCCATGAAAAAGGTCTTTCTTCCGTCAGCCCTGCCTCCATAATCTACAAAATGGTACTCTTATGGGAATCCCATACACATGACGAATGTTAACATTTATAGCCCACACTACCTTTCTGAGGATAACTCTGTGTTTTTGATAATTAAACTCAACATTTGAGTAATGCATTCTGGCAAACAGATATTATTTAAAATCAAATGATCACAAAAAACCACAACTCGAATTTCAGCATTTTCGACCATTTTATTTTCCAGGTAACCCCTATTTTCTTCCATAATGACGAAATAATCAAACGCCATAATGAATAAATAATCTACATGTTTTACAGATATATTGCTTCAAAAGACCTGCATTTTAGAAAATACGATGTTCACTGGCGCCCTCAAGTGGCACTGTGCAATCCATGTGCTGTGAATTATGACTTCGTGATAGAATTTGAAAATCTTGCCAAAGATTCCAATCATTTGCTGAAATATGTTCAAAGAAATGATCCTGAATCTAAGAAGGTGTTTTTCGATGAATCCATAAAACATCTTATTGACAAAAGCAAAGCTTTGAAGGCGTTTTCTAAGCTGAATAAACAAGTTATTAATAGATTATCTCTAATATATGAGGAGGACTTTAACATTTTTAATTATACTTATAAATAAAATTTTTTGTTAATGGTTTGAAGCATGGTGCACTTCATGTTTAAATCCCGGCATAAGAGCATACGGCTTATGGAGCAGAAAACTTTTTTGATATATTTGTTTACATTTTTTTATACAATGGACGCCGCTTAATGTGTTCACTTTTGTTAACACCAAAAATGATAACAATAACCGATTGATAACCTTAACCGAAAAGATGAAAATTGCCATTTTATAGTTCATCAGGTGTCGCAAAAATAAAATTAAATAAATGAAATATTTAATAAACAATAAAACTTACAATAGATACAGTACAATACATTATTTATTTAGGAAATCATCCAGCTTTGACTGCTTCATGTCTTTTCGCAGCAAATTATTTATAAAGGACTCATACTCATAATGCAGTTCAAATTCAGAAGATTTATTTTGCACTCCCATTCAGAAGATTAATTTTGCACTGATTATTATAGCTTTCTCAGGCCGCTAATCACCAGAGCTGTGCATTTACGCTGGAAGTTAACAAAATTAGTCACTACGTTTGGGAAAAAATTGATAACAATAACCGATGTACTGATTACAGTAAGCGGCATATTTGTAATGCATATTGTACGTTCGGGCGGTGATCAGGAATTCCGATAATATTAACCGATTGATAACATTATCCGTGATTACATTAAGCGGCGTCCACTGTACACGCGGTGTATTTGACAGTACAGTGTATATGGTTTGAAATTTATTTATATACCTGTATATACACTGTACGAGCATTCGCATCGTACTATGTATATATATAGTACGATACAAACGCTCGTACAGTGTATTTGATCACATTTTTAAAGACAAATACGTTATGCCTTTTGCCAATGCGTTATTCTGAGTATATTTAATTGCCAAAGCCATTATCTTCTTAGCCATCGGCGTATTTAGAAGCAAAATTTGGGGGATAGAAGTAGGTGTAGCTAGAAGGGTTACAAGGGCTATGGCTTTTCCGAAAAAATAAAAGCATTTTTGGCCGAAAATAAGAAAGTAGTCACGATGAAAAAGTTGATATAAAAAAAAAGTCTTCATTTTCATTTTGGGCAAAAAAAAGAAATACACTCGTAATCTCAAAAAGTTGATCTCCCAAAGGAAAAAATGAAAATCCTCACTTTCGTTTTGAGCAGAAAATAGGCACTTCCTAAAACTTTATTTCCAAAAACGGTCATCCAAAAATTTTGCATTTTTGACCCACGAAAAATTTGTTTGTGAGCACACTGGAGCCAGAGGATGTTGAAAAAGTTAAGACCTTTTTTTGGAGATCAACATTTGAAGTAGAGAGTTTCACCCGATGGAGTCTCCAGACAGACGTAAAACGCTTTTTTGGCTATTTTAGTCTACAACTAGCTCTTTTTCTTTCACATTTATTTGGTACTGCGATACTGTTTGGGAGATGCGCCACCCCAAAATACGCCACTGCTCTTAACTTCCTGTGTTGCTTTTTCAAATCAACTTGATAATTATTCATTGATTGGTGCAGGGGTCTGCAACCTGCGACCGGTAATGTGAAGTTTTGTTGCCCGCGGAAAAGGTTTGCAAATGCGGCCCACGACGTGGAATTTTAAAACCTTTAATGACAATTCTATCAATTTAATCTTGAAAAACTATTTGAAAAAAAGATTCTTAAATTTGGAATAATTGGGGTATATGCTACTTTGAAACAATTGTTCACTACAGAAAAAAAGTCTTAATCACATTTTTGCGTGGAAACTGTCACCAGCCACTGCTTCAAAGCTAATTTGTGCATGGAAACAACATTGATTACGATCTCTGATTGGCCCACATATTTTTCAAGGTGTTTGAAATTGGCCCGCCTTCAAAAGAGGTTGCACACACCTGGATTAATATATTGCACTGTCGACTTCAATAGGTTGGCTTTGATATCACTTGCAGTCTGAGGTAGGCGTTGGCATTTCAAAAATAGTTTTATACCTGTACACTGTACTCGTTTCAAAAAGATTTGACTTGCTTCAACTATATTCGGTGCCGGTACTTTTTTGATTTCTACAAAATAAAAAAGATTCAATGTTGAGAAGTTGCAAACAATCATTTTTAGCTGTAAAAAGCGATTTTGATGTAATACCATCACAGCCAGTGCCTAGGCGTGGAAATGTCTACTATGTACAGTGTTACAAATTTTATTGTTAATTTTAACTTATGTTGCAATATGTAAAAACCAATTACACCCAAAACAAAAGTAGCTATAAAAATTTCAACTTTGCTACAGCAAAAGTAATTCAATATCTCTACTCTGTTTCAAATTTACCACGGTTCACGATATCGATACTTATAGAGTAATTCTATGCAAAACTAGTTAAGTTTTTGTTCGCAATTGCTTGAAATACTACAATAAATAGATTGTTGTTGTTGCTGGTTGCCCGACCCCTTCCGAGGGATGGGGGCATGGCGGGAGACCATAGAGCTCCAGAAGCCGAGCAACTCCCCAAGGTCTGGACCAAAGGTTGTAGAGAGACAGAGAGTCACCAAAGAGTGAGTGGCGCAAAGAGTCCGTAGCAGGACAGTGCAGAACCAGATGAGAGGTGTCCTGGGACGAGTGTCCACAGGCGCTGCAGGAAGGATTCTCGATTCTGCTAATTCTAGAGAGATAAGAACCTAAAAGAAGGCTGTGTCCGTTGCAGCGAAGACGAGAGAGGACACAGCAAGCATGACGAGAGAGCACAACTTCCTCGATGGAAATCGAAGGAACCTGTGTGTCAAAGAATTTCGATGAGACAGTACGCCTCCAGTCCGAGAAAAGATAAGAGTGGATACGAGAGATAAGAGGAGAGAGACTACAAGGGATTGAATCGATTAATAGAGAGACTACAAGGAATTTATTGAATTGAATCTAATAAATAGATGCGTTGATTAAATTGCCAATTATTTATTGTTTTCAAGCGTTATCGAATATCATGTATATAGGCCTCATCGTTTGGTATCGATAGTACATGTAAAAAATTTTTCATGTCTTTTATATTTGTGTGTTGATGTTATAATAAGGAAAAGTTTTTTCAATAAAGTCGATTTTTTGATAGTAAGCTTGACTGTCGTGTTTTTTGTTTGTGTTCTGGATATAAAGAGTAAGTTTCATATTCTTACTTTGATAGGTGAATAAAAAGTCAATTTTTAATCGGTGGGTTAGTTTATATTTTTTTAGAGCAATAAAGTAAATTTTTTTTGTAATTAGCGCTGTTGATCAAAATGTTTTGTATTGGTGAGAAAAAGTGACAACTGTGATAAAACTTACTTTTTTGTTTTAACTTGCAATGTTTGCCAATTTTTTGTGCGGTAGTGCAGATAGTTACTTCTTGTCCCAATTAAACGATTGTGGCGCAGTAATCAAGGCCAGACGAAATTATGTGCGACTGTGTGGCAATCAAATACTTGCGACAACTAGGAGTTGCAACACTATACATTTGTTGTCGATAAACAGGTAAAAACGTTTGCAGTATAGCGAAGAGGCATCTACGATGCTAGTTTAGACTCTTTCCATTATTTAAGGTAAATCAAGAAAGAGTCGATACGCAGGTGCAGTGTGCAAGCTCACAAACAGATGGTATTTTACTTCTTCTTCGTCGTCGTATTGCAGGGTATATATGATCCAGATGAGACACAACAAAAGAATGGGGACCGAGGGTTTATCCATTTACCACCCCAACCACTTACCACTCGCCTCATTGACAGCGTTCTTAATGATGCTTTGCGCATTGTCGCTGGATGCCTACGTCCCACTCCAACGGACCAGAGTTGGAAACGTGCCCAATTGTATAGCCCAAACCAAACATTTATTTAGTAGGCCGACTTAGTCCCGAAATTTAAATTCCCCGAACGAATTGAAAATGCATGAAACTGCGGGGTAGTTTAATAAATTAGTTAGTAATAAGTTTAATAAATCCTTACTCTTAATAAGCCTACTGCGAAAAAATTTTGCATACGGGCCCGAAATCGGCCCAAAAATTTTTTAGAACTTAAGCCCGAACCCGACTCGAAAAGCCCGGCCCGTTTCCAACTCTGCAACGGACAACCTTCTAGTTCTCTCAGGCATTCAGCCAGCTGAGCTTCGCCGCCAAAGAGCGACACTCTCCTTGACTAATTGCAGTTCTTTGGACCCTGACCACATTCTGCATGGCCAGCTGACTGAGCCACAGGGTGCTAGCAAGGAGATACTAAAATCTAGACGCCCGTTTGTTCCTGTGGCGCGGAAACTATTGCACAACTTATCTGAGTTGGACATCCGTGCTGTCCAAGGGACGAATTTTGTATGGGATACAAAGTACTCCAAGAGTACGTCAGCGCTCGGTGTCTACATTTCTAGGGTCAGTACAAGACCTATTGGAATGAGTTTAATCAGAACAGCTTGGGTCAAACTCAATCGCCTGCGTACTAGCGTTGGGCGTTTTGGTTCGTCCATGCACAAATGGGGTCTTGCTTCTTCAGCGAAATGCGAGTGTGGCGCTAATGAACAAACTGCAAACCACATTATTTTAACATGTCCACACATCGGACACCTCGAGGAGTAATAGGTCTGACAGTTTTGGAAGACGAAACAAGGTGCTGGCTCAACTCTATCACTGCCAGCATCTGATCTATTGGTCTTTTACTAGTCTACAGTGGAATTAACTCTCAAAAGTGTGACACGTGACATATTTATTTGGATTTTGCTTTAGTGTATGATTTCGGTTTTTAATGATGCCTAAAGTTGAAGCTACCAAAGCATCTAAAAAGCTACCCAATCCATACTTCAAGACTTGCATAAAGAATTTATGAGAAGTCCCAGCAGCGAATTATATTGCAATTTATGCCGCTGTACAGTTTCTTGCAAGAAGCGCTTTGTTGTTGAAAGTCATAGAAATACAAAAAAGCGTTAGGCAGCAGATCTAAACTAATTATCCTACACACTTTGCAAACGTTTTTGAGGAGCAGTAACACCGATGTTGTGGAAAAGGTGACCAAGGCATTTTTATCTGCCGAGATTTTTTTACAAGTAAACAATATGCTTATCAAAAACCTATTTAGCGACATTGGTTGCAGTTTGCCTTCCAAAACTACTTGTAGAAAAACAGAGCTGCAATTAAGCGCAAATGAGTTACAGCGAATAAGAAATGCTGTACATGACCAACACATTTTTCTTATTCTTGATGAGAGCATTCTATCTGGCATTAATATTTAAATGTTTTTATTGGAAGCCTAGAAACACCTCACGACAGTTTTTTGTACGACTGTTAACCTCTACCATGTGCGCCAAATAACAGCAATTATCTAGCAGTTGACAATGCTGTTTGATTTCTTGGAATCAACAGAAACTCTGTAATTTATTGTCTGATTCCGCAAAATATGTCGTGGCTGCAGGTGCAATACTAAAATCTCACTATTCTAAGCTGTTTAATGTGATATGTGTAGCACATTTACTGTACAATTATACTATGAATGTCTAACTCACTTTGAAGATGTTGATCTGGTAATCGGAAAAGTCAAATCAGCAGCAGTTGAAAACAAAACCAGACGACCCAAATTCGCTACTATTTGTTCGCTCATCTCAGCCGGTTGCTACAAGATGGGAAAGCTAATCAAATGCTGCCTAGTATTATGCAAAGACTTTGTGGAAAGTAAAGCGATTGAGGAAAGTTTTGAAGGGTCTGGCATTTTAGTAGCTCAAGCAAAAGTTAGCTTGCTAACAACTCGTTTAGCTACTCAAATTCTCAAAATCAAAGACCAATATAAATGTCTAGTTAAGCTCATAAAAACGATGGAAAGTGCCAAGTACACATCAAAGAAGTGATGCAAGCAATCCAAGAACTTGACATCAGAGAAAACTCTTGCCGCATTAACCGTTACGTCCAAAAAATAAAATGTAAAACAAAGATATTTCTAAAATAATAAACATTCGGAGACCAGATATTTCATCGACTGCTTACAATTTATTTCAACGTTCTCAGTCCAAAACTACTTCCGTCAAAAGAAGCTTTTCCCTGCTGCAAAACCTCTTAGCCAAGGATAGAAACTTTGAGGTCAAAAATGTAAAACCAGCACATGGTTTTAAATTTCAATGTTGCACCTGCTGATTGCAAAGTTGGCTGCTTATATAAAGCGTGCATTATGCAAGTTTTGTTGAAGATTTGTATGTTTTCTTTGATTAAATGTTCACTTTTATATAGAAACTCAAAAATCATTAATTTATTCAGTCACAATTTTCTTTGATCAATTTTTTAAAATTTTGAAGTCAATTTTTTTTAGTTTTAGGTCAAAAACTTGCCTTAGTTATAAAATAGCACGATAAGGGAAAAGAATCAGCAACGTCAATTAGGAGCATTTTATCGCAAAGTTAAAAGTTACACTGTTTTTTGTGGGTGATTTGACCGCCAGCTAAACCACTCATTGAATTTAAAGCTTATTGAAGCTGGTATACACGGTTATCAGTTTAATGCAAACATCCCTCGGCGCTACGAGAGCTATTGATAAAGCAAGTTTCCTGTCTTGAAGGCAATTGGTGTTTTTTGCAGTTGGAGTTGCTGCTCTCAATGGAGGTACTATATCGTTACGAACTTTCTTAACAAACTTTGCTTGTTTACAAAGTTCATGTTAGTTTGCATTGGCTTCCGATTATAGCACAAAAACCGTTTCCCTCGCTACATTTTTGATTTATTTGCTTTATCAACGGCTTGTGGGCAACGTAATCTCATCTAACTTTCTATGTCGAAGCAAGAAGAGGCATATTCATTTGACCTTTCCTCTGGAACCGCAATTTCAGATATGCTTTTGCAGACACTTCAGTATTAAATTGGAGTTCTTTTTCGGAGAAATAGTTCAAAGTCAGTGAAATGTGCTTTAGAGCGAGCTGCAGACGGCGAACTACGTTTCGACCTATGTGATCAAATCATTGCAGTTGTCGGTCACCAACTACGCTGATGAGACTTTATGGGCTACCAACCGATTCCGCCGATGGCGCCAGTCAGGGGTACCGCTCAACTATGTCAAGTTAGAAATATCGGTTCGACCGGCTATGCCCGCTTTGCCAAACCGAATTTCTGAGAGCAGTGACGAAAATTTATTAAAAATTGGTATCACACTTATGCCCCTAATCCCGATCATCGTACTTTGAATTAAGATTAGTCCTACCCACAAACTCTCTATTATGTCCAAAATCTATCCATTTCTTCCAAAAAATATTGGCGCACAAAGTCAAAGTTGGGGATGAACACCGTAATGAGTTTGTTTTACGATCACAGAAATAAGTTACTTAATGGTAGGATTATTTCTCGACTTGGAACAACTCTTCTCGTAATGATATTTGTGAAACCTAGATTCTTGGCTGCTCCAATCTGCCTTGGTCCAAAAATAGAGCAAAAGAAGGTATACCTCCTCCCAAATGTGTTACTTCTGATAATTCATTTTCAAGAAAAAATTTCCTGCGTAGGTACGATTGTATATTTGACAACAATGATTTCACTCAGTGATGCAGACCTACTGACTTTTTTTCTGTTAATTTCTCCTCAAACTTTGGATTCCATGAACTACGCCCACAATTCCGACCTCCCTACTAATAAATTCAGAATTTGTTTTTTTACAGCCAGAAAATGCTTTTACAAACTTTTATGAGTTTATTTGACTAAGTGCGTTAAGGTGTAAATTTAAAGTTGTGGAAACACGTTGAAGTGATTGATGTATTTGCAGGAAATAAGCTACAATGTATTTGGCTTGCTACTTACATCTTTTTCGATATTGTAGGTCTAGTTCCAAAAGTTAAGCCTCTGGCTGGTCATATATTCCTTGTTGGATAAGCCACCGACCAGATTTTTGTGCTAAAAAAAGAGAATAATTTTTTTCTAAATCCTACAAGATTTCATATTTAAACTTAACATTCTATTTCTCTGTCTTACACGTAAAAGGATGTGTTAGAGGCGAGGCGGGTGACATTAAAATGCACAGGCAAGCGACATGACTGTACTATAAATACATTTTAACGTGTAATCCACTGAAAATTCAGTTGTTATAATTTTCGTTCTTGCCATTGCACTGTCAAAAAACGTAATTTAAACAGGTACGTTTGTGCTGTGACATATCGCTCCATTCTAACAGGAAGCATGTCAGTGATAGACTTTACTATTTACGTTAGCTTTCAAAATGACAGTTGATATAAAAAGTCTGCTGCTGGCTGCTGCTGTTTTCGCTGAAGTGATGTCAGACAGCATTATGGTGTCACTTAAAATTATGACAAAACAAGGCAAAATTGAGGCGTTAAAAAAAAATAAATAAATGCATGCTTAAAAACACGCTTAAATGCTTGATTGCTTAATGCATCATCGATAAAGTCTAAATCGTTAGCGAATTATCTTGATCACAAGCAGATTGTTTATATCTCCGGAAAAAGAGTTTAACCACATTTCAATGATCAGTACTTCCTGAGAAAATGAAGAATACAAATTTATATTCAACAGTTATGACATTATCGTATCCCCTAAAAGAGTGAAATCTTGTGGAGTAGGCGAATCGGTTGCTGGCATTCATTGATACAAAAAACTGTTTTTCTTCGTTAAGGAATGCGAATTTAAAAAGATTTTCGTCAGTTTTGACATCATCATGACGTCATCATCTCTCTTACGACACTGACGCCGGAGTTGCGAGCAATTGTGCAGAGTTTTATGGTTGTACGTACAGTAGTTCCGGTGGAGTTAAAGCACGCACGCAGAAAAAATTGCTCATTGCAAGGTGTTTTCATATACTGGGTGCTGTTACGCTCTAATGTAAATCACTGATTTCTTCTACTAATTTAAATAAATTTTAGCTTATTTGAAATTTAGTTAGTTTTTGATTTTGTTGCGTTCATAACTGTGATTAAAAGAGAGCAAGGAGATCTGCGGTGAGCACAGTGCGCCACTTAAAGATGACGGTCAATTTTGACTGAGAAAGACAAAACTATAGCTGTGTCTGAACACAAGATTTTAACACCTATATTTATGATCTGTTTGATCAAAATGGGGTGGCATTTTTTGCTTCTGCAAAGAGCAAATAAAACCCACTCTATGCCATAGGGGAGTCGACTCAGAGAAACGTATAAATCTTTGATCATAGCAAAAGTTTACGTTGATAAATATTTTGATTCAAAAAAAGTTCTCCTTCAAAGCGAGCGATGAAATTCTTAAGTGAACCTACCAAGACCTTAATCAAAAAGATCAGCTTTTACTCCTATTTTAACATAGCTTTTTTTTTGAAGAACGCTTTACAAGCTGGTTACCCCTCCTTCTTTATAAGCCTCGGGTTTGACAATTCGCTAGAGTTACTAAAGCGCAATGGCATCAACTATAATTTGTGACACAACTTTGTTTAACGGCCTATTAAACAAGATTTTTTGAAGATGTTTTTGCTTTTGTACGTCTTTTCTTAATGTAGCGCATTTCTTTACCTGCATAGGGTAAATTTTTTTTATTCTAAGTATACATTTTTTCACTGTAGTCTCTTATTTGCAGACAAAAAAGTTTGGTCAAAATTTAGTGCATTGAGGTAAAGCACTATTCAGGGAGTAATATGGTATTTTGGTTGGATGGTTTACCCCCCCTCTTTCTTGGGACTGAGGCACGGCGCGAACGGTAATTAAGGTTTACGCCGTCAAACTAATTACATTAGGCTAGGAGGAAGTGGCAGCCCATTTCGAACCAGTCATGAAAGCAAATTATTGACTGGTAGCCCCACCACCAACAAGGCGAACTGCCAGTGGTGTGTACCCAAAAGTCACCTCTTACGACTTGCTGGGTGAGCAGCTTCACAATTCTAACCCGGTGAAGCACGGGTAAGTAATATGGCATCGCCTTGAACGTTTGCCTGTATAATTTGTTTTTTCATCTCCTCCAAAAATTGTTTAGCGTAGAAACGCGGTTGAAAGATTTTATGGAAGATATAAAAAATTTGCTTCCAATAAAAATAAATTGCTGCCATCTGCTTTCCCAAAGCACCAGAGTGGACAATTGTTTTCATAAACCCATGTCATTCTGCTAATTTTTCTCATCTCGCTTCAGTTTCGTCCTTGTCTCGTCACGATTTTTTCGGATGCGTCATAAAAATAGCAATTGAGCGTGAGATGTCTAGCCGATCAGTGAATAGTGCAAGCAGAGGAAATGCAAGTATCGATTCATGAGTAATGCTGTGACAAGGAAATAAGCACGTCGTTAAGTCATAAAAATAGAACGAAATATTATGTTGCGTTTTGCCGCTCTTCAACTGCTACAGATTTGTTAGGGCCACAACATATTTTGATTACGACTGAGTGAATTTTCGCCATCTGTATTTCATTCTCCACGTTACTTTTGTTTCTGAGCCCTAAGCTTGAGATATGAGAATACAATTTGTAAAGTTTGGTTTAACGAGGAAAATGAACCCCGTTTATAGGTTGCGAAGCACACGCTCCAACCAGTGCATCGTCGCGACGGTACCGGTGATTATCATCGTGATGGCAGCTTTTTGTGCAAAACAGAAGAGGATAAGCTAATTTTGACTTAAGGGAAAAATATAATTACGAATGAGATTGCCCTAAGAGGCGAAATAGGCTTTTATCATTTACTGTAATATCTTATTTCTGTATTGCAGTATATGTAAACAATCATTAGTTTGTCGGCTCAGAACGGATAAAAGTATCCGCGATAACCCCATATTACTAAAATCAGTCTTGATTTGAGAGCAAAGAGTCGGTAAAATAGGAACACAATCATGAAATCCAAAGTCTGTAGGGAAATCAAAAAACAATACTCCTGTGGTAGGTCCAAAATCACACAGCAGAGGGAATTTTTTTGATAAAAGGTCAATTGTCGGCATTAAGCGCAACGCAATTGGGAGAAGCCATGGCACTTTTCGTTGCATTGTAGTACTAAAGAACATAGTTACAATAAACCCTTGAGGTCAAAAATAGAGGAAGCTGCGTCAAAATTGATAAATACTCTACTGTAGCTCAGGGTTTCCCAAACGTTTTGCTTTGTGGATCCTTTTTTGCGAGTCTGCTTTTTTGCTGACCCCAATAATATGTGACATTACTTTTGTCACCCGACTCACTTACAATAATAACGATTTGCTCGTTAATGTGATGGATGGCTTGCTTCATTTTACACAATTCATCAATTCTCGGGGCTATTTGTGTCAAACAAACCCGTAGGTCTGACTCGACATTTAACCTGGACCTATATTTTGTCTTCGCATTGGTAAGTACTAAAAATGCTTTCCCACATATAGGTAGTGTCAAAAGATAATAAAATTTTTACCGTTGTTTGGGAAAGCAGTAGATATTCGTCTGCAACACTTAACCAGAAAGATGCAATAGCTTTTTGAATGAAACTAATAAACTTTTTGAATGCCAGGCAAAATTAAGGTTTTGTTAATGGTGTTTTGGCAATGGTAATGGATTCGTTGGCAATGGCAATGGGCTGTCGGCAATGTAATCACTTAGAACCGAAAACATATCGATTACATTGTCATTAATTCTATTTGTCCAAATCCGCAGTTTCTTTGTGAATGCTACAATTTTGTTTTGGATGATTAAAATGTTCGTGTCTCTTCTCCGAAACGGTAAGTTCAGTGCGTTAGGAAAGTTAAAAATATCAGCCAGGTAGGCGAGTTTTTCAAGTCAAATTTCATCGGAAACTAATAAAGCCAAATCCGTATTGTGTGCTTGCAAGAAAAGTGATATCTCCTCTCGCAGTTCAAACAGGCGTTCTGCAACTTTTCCGCGGGAAAGCCTCAAATTTCTGTATGCAGCAAAAGGCTCGAGTGCTGTGATCCTAGTTCATTGCAAAGTTGTGAAAACAATCGAGACTGAAGAGGGCGAGTTTTGATTGAATTTACAACTTTGACACATAAAGACGAAGACTTCCGACATTGATTGTCCCAAATGTTTTTGCAGTAAGAGCTTCGCGATGCATCATGCAACGTGTTTGTATAATGTTTGGTACTAATTCTTTAACATGAGCTACAATCTCTGAGTGCTTGCCAGTCAATGAAGCTTCCCCGTCGGTACAAATGGCCACCACCTATTCCATGACAATTTTGATTAAAAATAAAAATCACAAAACGCGTTAAAACATCTACACCGGTAGCTCTCCCTGGCATTTGATGGCTAAACAAAAAATCTTGTATCATTTCACCACTCCAACAATATCTCACATAAATCTATAGTTGCGATTCGCTAGAAATGTTTGTACTTTTATCAAGTTAGATTGTAAGATAAGTTTTATTCAATCTTTCAAGCAGCTGTGATCTAATGCCATCTATTCTTCAAGAAACAGTGTATTCGACAATGGAATTTCTTCTAGTTTTGTTGCGCATTGGCTATCTCAAACTACCTCGCACATATCCACTGCTGCTGGTAGAATTTAATTATCGGCAGTTGTGTCTAATGATTTAGTTTGAGCCACCCTCAACGCATCCAACAACAATGCTTTCAACAAATTTTCATTTGACAGAAGAAATTTTGTAAAATCTTTCTTCTGCTTAAAGTATTCTTTACGTTTTCTTTCAAAAAAGACTGCAACTTGTTAGCAAACTCAGAATGTTCGCTCAACAAATGCCGTTTCATTTTGGATGGTTTCATTGTATCATTTGACAATGCTTTGCAACATAATAAATACTGAGGTTTAGTAACATCCAAAGGGCATTCAATAAATCCAAGTTTAACAAAATCCTCATCATATGTTTGTACCCTTTGCTTCTTTTTTGCAGGTAAAGAATGATGCTTTTCACTTTCTGCATTATTTGAACTTTGCTTTCATTTAAAAACTTCCATTAATTTCACACTTGCACTGCACTTTATCACTAAAATAGAATATAAAGTAAAGCAACCGCATAACTTAACACAAACATATAGAAAAAAGTTTATTCTATATTACAGTTTATGTGAAAAATTTACTTGAGAAGTTATTTTCGTCTAGCCCAGGGGTGGGCAAACCTTTTAGTCGGAGGGCCGCATTGACCATTAAAGAGTGGTCGAGGGCCAGTGCTTATAATCTTGTGCAGCTGCATGCAATGAAAGAGATTGCGTTAGCTTAAAATTCAGCGATATGCCCTAACAATGTCGTATTACAGGGCGCAAAAGCGATGGCGTCTCTAAAAAAAAAGTCATTGCCTGTTCCTTAGACGGAAAATGCGTCAGCGGGAGCTAACAAAGTTTTTGGCTCTTAAATACGGCAAGCGTTCCTCCCCTTGTCATTTTAATTTATATTGACGAAGTTTCAACAAGTGTTCGCGGGCCGCACAAAATGCTCTGGAGGGTCGCATGCAGCCCGCGGGCCGTAGTTTGCCTACCCGTGTTCTAGCTTGTTTATGTAAAATGGGTTGATAAGCCTATGTAATGAAGTTGGCATTTGCTGATACAATCAATTGTTACATCATAGATAACAAATGTAAGAACCATTTTTAAGAGTTTACGTTAAAGTTCTACTCGTATGTTAAAGTTTTTGAAACATAATTTTTAAAACCTTGACGGACTCGTTGTGCAGTCGTCACGGATTCCAGTTTGGGAAACTCTGCTGCAGCTCATTGCTGCAATAGCAAACAATCACAATTTCAACGCCCACTCCCAACTCTGACTTTGTGCTTTTCGCACTTTCTGAAAAAACGCATAAAAGTTACCAAAATGTTTGGCTAGTGTTAAGACCAGTTTTGATTGCAAAGTAAGATGATAGGGATTACGGGCACGAAGTTTAGGCCACTCAATAAAAACAATCGTTCGTTGTTGCTTTCCCAACTGTTCCTCGCATATGAGCGGCATCTCCAGCCGAGCAGGTAAATAAAATGGGATCTTGATTTTTAGCTCAATTAAATTTCAATGGCTTTATTCTTTTTATTTCAAGAAAGTAAACTCTGCAACATAAAGGCATTTCTTTCAACTCATGTGCATGTAAACCAAATAGTACTGTCTCGGAAGTATATCCTCTATTTTAGTGATACAAACCTTTAGAAAGGCCGTGGAAATCTTCTCTGTATCCCCTGGCTGGAGAGTGAGAGGCCTAGCCAAGTCTAGGGACCCTGCCTCAACAACATCATTCACTTTTTAATTCCACAAAATAAGATATTGCTTAAATATGGTGCCGTGGCAAGCCAAAGTGGACCCACCAAATCTTTAGAGGGAGTCCTTTTTGATAAAATTTGATGAGGGAGGAGAGAAAACTCTATTTGCAATTCAAATTTAAGATGAAGACGTTTTTCTGAGATTAATGCAGGTTTTTCAAAGTCTAAAAATACCTGCACTTAATCCAAAACTTGTGGTAAAACTGTGTCTTTATTTGAGATCAATATATTCCAAGTCTTGTGTGTTTTCAATCCCTATTCAAAGTGAAAAACTTTTTCTTTGTTTTTTGCAGTTTAACTTGTGAGAATTCCAATTTTTCAAGTATTATTCATTGAGGCTGGACACCCAGACATGGCTGTTTCCCTCTGGGGGGGGTCCTGGGTGATAGTTTCTATGGCTGTGGTTATAAAACACTAACAGGCTCTGCCTGCGTCACCAGCAAGGCGTTATCCGTAACATTGGGGAAAAAATATCAGTTTATCCGGCTATCCCGGCTTCATCCGATGGGTAGTTGCGAGAATAGCAATAAAGAGTTAAGTTTTTTCTGCACTTTCAATACTCGTTTTGAAATTAAATCTACTTTAAAAAGTGATCGCGACAAAAGCATTATGGGCAGGATTGTCTTTGCACCTATTCCCACGACATCGATCTCACCATTCTTTTAAATAAGATGAGTAGCCAACAGGGACGAAATTAAAATTAAACTGGCCGGATGGCGGCGCCAGAGTGGCAATTGTTTTCAAAAGTAAAAAAGTTAAGTATTCCGCAGAAGGCCTCTTTCACGTCTTGGTGCGCTCCATTTGTAATTAAATTTGTGTCTTCGAGGTCTTGGCTAACTTGGCCTATATGCTTTGCGCGTTGCTTACACGTAGCCAAGCGGCAAAGGTAGCCTCGCGTTTACCTTAGTTTAAAAGCATGGAAAACATTTCTTCTACAAGGTTATTGTGAAGCGAAATGGCAGAAATATTTTCCATAAGATGCGTTTTTATTCAGGAGTGTTGTTTTCTTATGATTTCCCTTTAAACTTTCTCAAATCCCTGCGGGCTATTCCTTGTGTTCCATGATCCCTGCATAGGCGTGCCAAAGCGGTGAGTTTAAAGAAATCTTGCTTTTTTTCATAAATTTTTAGGTTTGGTGCCGGTAGCTCTACGAAGCTATTTTTAAGCAAAATAACAAAATTTTTTCTCCCATATATGGAAGTGGGGGAGGGAATGAACAACGTCAAATATGATGGTGGCGCCAAAATGCGGTCGTTTACACAATCACAAGAATGAATTAGTTTGTGGCACACCTATTTCAGGATTTGATCCGCCCATGTCGTATTTACATTTGTGATATACAGCTCTTTGGGCAGCGCTATTTGCTTTGCCTCCGGCAGAGCGAGAAATGAGGCCATGCATTTTTCCCAAAATCATACACTCTATATAACAACGTCAATTAAGCCACCTTTAAACAAAAATGATTTCTCCACAAATATCCAATAATACTGTAGATCCAATTTTGAACGTTGATAGACCTTTTTATATTATTTTAATTTTTTGTTAAATTTTGGATTTCCTTGCTTTAATCTAACTCCGACCTCCTTAATTTAAATAGAGATATGCCTCACGTACTAGCAACCTATCGATTAGAACTATTCATCTCTCCTTTCCTCTCAGCGCAGAGAAAACCTGCGAGATGACTTAGTGGTTAGAGCGTCCGCTTCGTAGTCGGTAGACCTGGGGTTCATTTCCCAAATCGAGCCATACCAAAAGACTTTAAAAATGGTATTCACTGCTTCCCTGCTTGGCGCTCATCACAATAGGGACAATGTGGAGAAGAAGTCGGCTAGCTTGCTTGTGTTTTTGGGCGAGGCACTAATCGGGATGTCTCCATTTTCATGTGGCAGACAGATGGTGGTGCCAAGCAGTCTACCCGTCGTGGTGGCCCAGTCTAACTGAAGACTCTCAAATCGAGCCTGAGCGCACAAGCAGTGTATGTACATCTTCCTGCACAATGCTCAGAACGAATAGCTCAAACGACGAAGAAGAAGCGCAGAGAAGAAAGCTAATTTAAAAATGTGTGTTTACGCCGAAGTTCCCCAAATATCGAGCTTTCCATTCATAAATTTGAAGTAGTCTTATTCACAAAAAGCGCGTCCTTTAACAGATAACCATTACCAACAATAACTGATCAATAAACTTCAATTAAACTTAGCAGAAATACATTTTTTCACAGCTACAAACATTGTAAAAAACGCAAACTTGCAACAGAATTTTTTTTAAATTGTGGCTGCTACAAAACTAAAATTAAATTAAAAATGCAATGCGGGACACGTGATTTAATTTTATGCAAATTTTTGAGAGTAACTGAGAGCTAAAATATTGCGTTTGTTAATTGGTTCAAGTGACTTACTACAAAAGCATCACAGCTTTACACTTTGCTTCACTTTGCTGCATGTGATCCATATTTCTAAAGAGTTATAATCAGTCAGGTGCGAGACACAAAAATACAAAGATGTTTAAATATACATTCTCCTACAGTTTAGTTATTGTAAATTTTGTACTTGCCGTTAGCCTACCATAAAAGCTATCAAAATAAATGGGGAAATAATAGCGTAAAATTATAAAAGCCTTAAAAAAAGAATTGCTTTTTGGGTTGTCAAAAAGCTCAAATTATTGCAAAATTTTTTCATTAGACAAAGGTAATTAAAATTTGTGGAAAAACCTTCCAACCGTGTTTCTAGAATCAGTAATATCAATAATCTTAGAAAATATAAAACAAATTTACAATCAATGGTTAATTAAAACGTCATTTTAAGAAATAAAGGGGCAAATTTTTGCAAGTTGCTGAATTGTTTTTTTACGCAAAAAAACGTTACTTTTTGTTAAAAAATGCAAATTTAAAAAAATACCTTTGGTTATGACAAATTATGTACTGAACTCATGAACTCACCAAAGGAGCAGCAATCAATTATGGCGGGTTTCATGTTTGCATGTCCAATAGTTTCGGAGGAGTTGAAACGAACGAACGCGCAGAGGAAATTCTGTTCTAAAGCATAGATCAGGGGCCGGCAACCTTTTTCGCTGGCGGGCCAATTTTTAAGTGGTTAAAAATTTGGCAGACCAGCCAGAAATTGTAGAAAGCTGCGACTTTTTTGTTCACGCCTTTTGGCACCGACAGGTTGCATTTTAATCAAAATTTAACATGACAACTTATTTTTTGAATTTAATGTTGTTTAATATTTTTAAAGTAGATTGATATAAATGTCAGGTCACAAAAATCTTCTCCGGGCCCCAGGTTGCCCACCACAGGACTAAATAAAAAGATTTGCTACCTACCAATGCTCTTACCTCAAGATCTACTTGTTATTTTTCTGTTTTGAATTTTTTTGATGCCCAACAACGCTCTAAATATCAATATTTTTCCTTAAGTTTTGTCATAATAAATGCTTTTGCCGCTATGCCAAACTTTTGGTTGTGAGAAGATGTACGAAATAGAGTTTTTGATTTCCCGGTTATTTATGAAAATCAAGAAACCAGGAAAAATTTAACGCAATTCCGGGACACCGAAAAAATACAGAATTTTAATCATAATACTGAAGAAGCAAAACATCTAAAATTAACAGAGCAAAAATGCACCAAAGCTTGATTTATCCATTTCAAAAATATTACAGTAACTGGCGAGAAAGCTCAGAGCACTGGCAATTCGTCATTTATCTGTAAATATATGTTGGTGGTGAACAAGTCCTCAGCAAAAAAAGTTAGTTCTGCTTCAACTGAGGCTGCTGGAAGGTTCAGTAAAGCTTTGTAAATAATCTCAGTCTATTCATCGCGAGGGCTAAAATGAAATCGAAAGCAATATTTGTTTGGTAATATAAAGGTTATGTTACCTATGATTGCTTGCCATCTGAGAAACACATGAGTTGCTAGTGGATAGCCGGCAATTTTCAAGGCGATCTCCTATCAAGAGGGATCTGCCTCCAGCATCAAAGTACAATAGAAAAATTTGCTCAAAAATGATCACCAGCATCATACGGTACCATACAGCAATCCATTACATCATGTCAATAACCCGCGACCGGTTTCGACCTTATTGGGTCTCATCAGGCGGGTGTAAAAAATTTATTATTGCGTGTTTTTTACACCCGCCTGATGAGACCCAATAAGGTCGAGACCGGTCGCGGGTTATTGACATAATGTAATGGATTGCTGTATGGTATCGTATGATGCTGGTGATCATTTTTGAGCAAATTTTTCTATTGTCATCCGAGAAATACGTGGAATTTTGTCGGAAAAAGCAGAAATTAGAAGATACGAAACGGCACTGATTCCCAGGAATTCCCGAAACCGGATTACCGGTTTTCAAACTCTAATATGAAACTGCTTATTTCTATCATGAGATGTTAGCCATGAGCTAGACCTCATGCCAAGAAGATATTTTAAAGCGATTTGGTGGGAGTGGAAGGGTTTCAGTGACCGGCCGTGATCTAGTTTTCGTGTAGTGAAGGCGTTTCTTCATAGTTATTTGTGTTCAGAGGCGTAGCCCAAATTTTTTGCGAGGGTGGGTTGGGGGCGGCTGCAAATATACGAAAGTTGTTGAAGATAACTATTTTCGAACCAAAGTAAAGAAGAACCTTTGTTTCGAGATCAACTTTTCAAGCGTAATTATTTTCCTATTTTTGACCTAAACGCTTTCTTTTCTAGCGCCAATTATAAAAATTTGGAGAACCACCGCCACTGTCGTTCCCTTTAGCTACGCCTGTGGTTGTGGCAATAATTTACTAAAGTGCAAGTCGTCTAGAGGTAGTAATTTACTTTAGCATTCACGTGCAAGTGATTCTGTTGCAAATAATATCTGAACAGCAAGCATAGTTAAAACAGTAGGCTAATTTATGTTGAGGTGAAATTTATTGTAGTCAGAGCATGTGAGACTAATAATGTTTGATATAATCTTTTGCTACTTTTAGTTATATTGACATCGTAATTCTAGTGTTTTGTATTTGAACAAAATGACTGAAGTTTATGTCTGAACTTGGCTATCTTTATATCAAAAAACTATAGGGCAGGCTTGTGTTGATGCAAAATGGAACGCTACTACAGGGTGGCCCACTTAAAAGTAGCCCAGAAAATGTAGTAGAGAAGAGGAACATTCTTTCATTGTTTTATTTACCTGTAATGTTATAAAAGATGCTGGAAGTGCTCCCCGTTGACATCTGTGCATTTCGGGGCACGTTTAACAACTTTTGCAGATACTGCCTGTAGTTCTTCTCTGGTGATTCTCCTGACAGCGTTGGTAATGTTCTCCTTTAGTTAATTTAGATTGAGAGGATTATTTGGATAAACTTTTTGTTTTAAAGTCCCCCCAAGATGAAAATCACATATGACATGTCCGGAGAACGTGGTGGCCATAACCTTTTGCTTATTGTTCTCTCTTCCGTGAACATGTCATGATCTGCGAGGCGTGTGGCATGTAGCGCCATCTTGTGGGAAAAAGAATTGCATTTTGTCTTGTGGTGTCAGCTGGTCATTAAACTGTTTCAAGATGTGTAGATAAACGTCAGTGTTTACAGTTGATTCAAAAAAATTGGGCTGACTATCTTAGTTCCTGAAACTGCGCACCAAACACCATTTTTCAAGTCATGCAGTGGCGTTTCATGAATTACGTGCGGATTTTCAGAAGACCAATAGCGCGTGTTCTGGGAATTCAGATATCCTGACAGGTGAAACCATGCTTCATCCGACATAAAGTACAGCAGTGGGTCCAAACGCCCTTCTTCAACCATACTCAGCAGCGACCTGAAATACTGAAGACGTTTACCTTTGTCAGGCAACTTCAGTTTCTGAACACATGTTATTCTGTATGCTCTCATGCTCAAAGATTTTAGTACACGCTGACATGTTGTTCGTGATAAACCGTATTGCTGGGATAGTCTTCGAGTTGACTTTTGTAGACTTATTGAAATCCGCTGATGGGTATTACTGACAACTTCTGGCTTCTGGACTAATTTAGGTCATTGTTTTTTCACGTTTTCGACTGAGCTTGTTTCGCGCCACATCTTTGCTAAGCTCTGAACAGAACGTTTTGCTGGTGCTTTTAACTATGGGTACTTTTCTAGGAATGCCTATTGCGTTTCCTTAATTGATCCAGTGCGCAGCTAGGTTTCCACAATCACTACTCTCTACTGCAGCCGAAAACACCATCCTTAAAAAATTTTAACTGTTGATTTTAAGAACTTTGAAGCCTTAATCTGAAAAAAATTGATTAGAGAAAGATAACACATTTGATATATTGGCCTACAGCCTATGGAGGCCATCAACTACATCAACCTATCACGTATACAACCTATCGAGAGATCAGGCTACTTTTACGTGAGTCACAACCTATCGAGAGATCGGGCTATTTTTAAGTGGGCCACCCTGTACAAGAGTGGAGTTCAAAAACGTAAGAAAACTGAATCAGCCCAAGAGTCATAGACCAAGTTGGCAAAACTTACTAACTCTTTTCTTTTGCTCTCCTCACCAAATATTAATCGCAGAACACTAGAAGATACAAAGGATAAGTTTTTCCTTTTGAAAATACGAAAGTACAAAAAATTTTTGAGAAACAAACTTTTTTCTAATTTACAATTTTTTAACCGAATTTCGCCACAACACTATTCAGAAAGGACATCATTTATAGGGGAGGTTGACACTGGTTGCGAAGGCACTGCCTCATGGACTTAATTTCAAAGCATAGACGGACAGATACTGCTTCAAAATGAAAATGCAGATTTAAACCTATTTACAGAGTTTGTTTGATCCTTAATTCATGGTTGAGATATTATCTTTGTTAATTGCGAAATTCAAGTCTTTATCTTCATCTTATGTCTTTTCTGCTAGAGACTTGTGTATTATTTGATTGGCTGCTGTGCCTGCGTAATCTTGCTGTGGCTACTTTACGTTACTAGAATGTTTGCTTTTCCTTCTTGGCGAGACCGCGCTGTTAGCTTTTGCAAATAAATTTTCAAAGATGTAGTATTTGTTCAGTTATAAACCACGGCGTTATGAAGATCAGTCAGATACCCGCAGAAAATTTAAACATGTAAACAGTGGTAATCTTTTGCATTCATGGGCTGGGAAAACGATCATAAGAAAAGGTCAGGGGTAGGTCTACAGATTTCCATCAATGGGCTTAGAAACTCATATTTCAGCAAAAGCAGTTTTTTGTCTGAATTTTGAGAACAGTTCAGATTTAGCGCTCTTTAACAAAAATGGTTGATGAAGGCTTTTGCGGTCAGGGTGGTTATTGATTGTACTTTTGTGGTCCATGAACTTTGGTGTAGTTCTTTTTTGCGTAAGTTATATTTTTGATCTCCCGTCACAGGCAAAGTTTTGGCCAGTTATATATACTAGGAGATTGCTGCGTTTAGACCCACTTTGGCACCTGGTGCATTTCCGTTACAGGCACTGCAAATAATATCGGGATATATAGGGTCCGGGGGCGCAGCTATTGGAGATTGATAGTAACCACAAACATTTTTAGAGAGAGCATTATAACATGCCCCTTTTTCGATATTGATAACGAAGCAAAAAAATTTGTTTTATTGTTGTTTATTTAACAAATCATTTCAATGTGCTTTTATATCTATTCCTTTTCAAAAATCCTCTTACGCTAGTGATAGTAAATGAGTAGCTTTTCTGCCATATCAAAGGGAGTCTGATTTCTCTATAGCAGAGCTTTGCAAACTGATATAGATTTCCCTACAATTGGTAAAACTGAAAAAGTTTGAAGTAAACCATACATTCAAATCTCAAGTTATCTCGATCTTTTTAGGTTACATTCATTTTAAAATGTAGTTCTTTTCGCTATGACATTCTTTCTAATATTTATTTCAATTCAACTTGTTGTGAAACCTGAAAAAATATCCAAAAAGTTACCCGACCCCTGCTCTAGAGAGACCTGCTTTTGCAAGAAGTGATTTTATTCTCATTTTGGTTATGAATCTGAGCATAAATTTAGGATATTCTACTGTGCATTCAATGTTTAAAAGTTTTCCTATAACTAGTAAGCCGACTTCATCATATTTATTGGCTTTTGTTGGCTGAGTATTTGCGATGTCCGACGTACGGTTGTGCTTGCCATTCTTACCGAAAAAAATAAGCGTTGCACCAAATTTGCTGCCTAGTCTGAGCTGCAGATATTTTTGACGAAACATTCTACTGATATGAATCGTTTTGTGTTTTATAATCTAGCGGCATTGCGTTTGCTTGGTTTTGATCAGTTTACAAGAGTTTAACGCCCAAAATTGGCGTTGCTTGGTCTGAAGACGTCTTTCTTGCGTGATGGTGGCCTGGCTCCTCAGCAGTTTTGCCTTCTCAAAAATGTTAAACCAAAATTTTGAGAGTAAACTTAAACACTACTTAAGAGGTAAATAGGATATGTTTAACAAAATAAGAATGAGAACACCTCAACTTTTCATCAGGTTGATAGGTGATTACCCTAATAAAGCTAAGTTTCTCTTCAACTTCTTCGTTTTTTCTAATCTTGCATGTGCATATCAAGCTATAGACTTCGTAAGGTACAATGCAAAACCGGTGCAGAGTTAGAACTGTTGCTTTCTGTATTGCTTGGTTGTTTGGGCTGTTTGCTTATTTTTCTTTTGGAAATCTTTCGCAAGTAAATGTGCTTTCATCAAATCCATCGGAAAAACTTTTCACTCAGTAAGTCATATAACTTATTATATTTTTTGTTGCAATGGTTAATCAAGAAAAGCAATTTTCGTTTATTGCCTCTGATCTATCTTGTTGCTGCAACAATAATTTGTTAAAACTACAAGTTATAATTTCAAAGTAGACCTATATTGGTTGTGATGCCAAAATATTTTTTGACAGGCTTCCGGGAACTATTCAAAAAGAGGCCGTTCTGGCGAAACATAAAATTACTATTTTTGTTTTTGTGGTAGTGTCCTTCTTAAAACCTCTAACCAAGATATTTTTAGGAAGAATGGATTATTTATATTTTTTAGCTTGGCTTGAAACGAACTGAAATTAGGTCCATCATCTTGGGTATCACTTTCATCGGGTTTTGATTAGAAATCCAAATACTTGTTTAAGAACCAAATGAAATAAAACTTTAAGTTACTTCAGTTCGAAAACAATCAACTCATTAGCTGTATCTTCTTCGATCAATATATATGCTTGCTTTTAGTTCAAGCTAAGATGTAGGTACGTAGAAACAGTTACATTGGCTGAAAGAAGTGGACAAAAATTACATTGGCTGAAAGAAAACACCACGAAGAAAGAATGGCAGCTAAGCTTTAAAAGCTCGATTAAGTGAAGTAAAGACTCTCAGCATAGACAACGTTCTACTCAGTAGCCTATTAAGCTGAATTCTTTTATCGCATCTTTCAGTCTCTTCTTTCTGCGACCCAAAGTTGTTCGAAATCAGGATTTGCAAGGATGACTACAACGCAGGTCTCCAAAACAGTTTTTATTTTGAAGATCAACTTTTTGAAAGTGACAATTTCGCCCATTTTGGCTTCCAAAACAACATAAAGATATTTTTTCTGAAAATCAGGTTTTTAAGGGTGAAAATTTTGTCTTCGAAAAGATGATACTGTTACATTTTTGGCTTCTCTCAAACCGTTGGTGGAACTTTCGCCCGTCACCCTTTCCCCTCACGAAATACGGCACTCCTCGCAACGGTCTTGAAGGTTGTGCCCCATGGCTTAAAAAACGCTCCTTTACAGTTAAATTATTCTGATAAACGATAAATAAACGCATGTCGAAGGGCACGAAGCTGTCATCTTCATGCAAAGCAAATATTACGATTTTAAATTCCTGGAAAGTATGCGCTTTGTGACCAGGGAAAATGTCATGCAAAGCAACATTCATACAAAATGCCACGCGCTGATTTTTGATGAAAGCAGTGTCCAATTTTTGCATAAAGTAAAGCAAAGGGAAAGAATACCGGCGCAATTGTGTAATGGTTGGAGCGTCCGCTTCGCAGCCAGTAGACCTGGGATTTATTCCTTAAGTCGATTCATACCAAAAGACTTTAAATAATGGTATTTACAGCTTTCCTGCTTCGCGCTCAGCATAAAAAAGGGATAGTGTGGAGAAGAAGTCGGCAAGCTCGCTTGTTGTGTCCTTGGGCAAGTCACTCAACGGGACGCCTCCATTTTTATGTGGCAGACAGATGTCTTACCCTTACTTCACCGGGTTACAATTGTGAAGTTGCTAGCCCAGCATGCCATAAAAGGCGACTTTTGGGTACCCACCAATGGTAGTCCGCCATGTTGGTGGTGGGGCTACCAGTCAATCATGACTGGTTCGAAATGGGCTGCCATTTTTACCGAGCCTAATTTCAATTAGGTTGACGGCATGAACTTGAATCGCCGTTCGTGCCGTACCTTCATCCCGAGGAATAGGAGTCGTAATCACAACAACAACAACAAGGGAAAGGATGCCAATTAGTGATTAAGGCAATTGTTGCGGGGATTTTGCTTGGTACAATTACAACAGTAAATCTATTTTAGAATCTTAATCTTAAAAAAGGGTCTTGCTTACTGGCGATAGAGCTTCTGCAGGTTTGATAGACGGAATGATGTAGCAAAATTATTGCGAAATTCCGTAACGCTTCTCGTGGAAAAGCATGTGTAATAATAGACTCCCTAAAAGACCTGGGGGTAGAACAATGCGTGGTCAAAAGTGTTCCATGACATTAAATTATTGGCAGAACAGTTCATACCGTGTCCTGCAGATCCTGGATTAAAAATCAAAATTTACATGACATTGCTTAAGGCTTTAGGCAACTGGTCAAGAGCTAATTTCCTTCAAAGTCATACATGAAGTAAGGTGACGGTCTCGTCATTCCGCAGTGCTAGCACCAATAATAGACTATGACCTCCTTCTAAAATACTGCAAAGAAAAAGTACTTGCGATCGAGTGGGATTTTTTTGCATTAAAAGTTGTAATTATCGCAAGTTAAATAAACGTTGTTTGTCTTAAATGGTATGTCACAAGAGCTTGCAGACTTTTTAAAAATACTGTAAGAGGGAGATATCACCCTTGTGTGAGCACTAACAGTGGCTAAAAGCATGATGGTCTTTCTACGCTTAGAATCAACATCAATGATGCCCAATACGTCATATTTACTGTTTGTACAGCCAACGCAATGAGGCAAAGAAATGGCAATTGTGATTACCTAAAAATTGTCCAATAGAAGGACTTTGCGAGTATCCTACGGCAAACACATATTACGAACTAAATTGCTCTGAGAACGGACGCACTTTAAAGAGTTTGTAGAAACTTTTAATTTTTACATCCCCTTCCCTACTTACATAATCCGTAATGCAATTTCTTCCAATATTGCTGTTAGAGTCGGATGAAAATTTTCGAAAAGGCTTTCTTTCAAAATCTAGGCCACGCGAAACATGAAAAACAGAGATAATTGCTGCAAATTTTTCTCTATTCATGATTGATTCTCAAAAAAGTCTGAACATTATGCCAAAAATTTCTTTTTGTACCATGGCCCTTTGTACAAATGCATCCTACCCTCCTTCTATATTTCAATAATGTTTGTAGCTACCAGCTATAAAATTTAAAATAAATTGCAATTGTAAATAAATCTCAAGAGTTTTGAAAACCGACGCATAGATATATAAATGCAGTAAAGACGCAAATGATAAAACTGTAATACTTTATTTGCATTATATTTAGTTGTGCCGAAAGGTCCCGAGAGATAATAGGGCAAGCTTTTTGAAAAGCGTTTTTGATTTCTCGAAAGGGCATTTTCCCTTCTCGTCAGAGCGTTGGGCGTTTGGCAGTAAAAAAAGGTGACCACGACGTAATGGTGCGCATCCTAGACTGCCCACCTTGCTCTCTGTTTTGACATTTCTGAATCAACAAAAAACTTTTTGATGCAAATCAATGCAAACTATTTTTACAGTTGATTTTGCAGAAACACTTCAAGAAATATGGACAGAAAATCTCATTCCTTCACCATTGGCTACGACTCCACAGCAGCAATCACAAATATCTCATTTGAACAGTTCAACATATCTCATTCGAATAACACAAATATTGAAGAAAATGATTTGACAAAAGATTTTCTCCACGCACTTTATCAAACAGAGACAAATTCTATGGTTCTATCGCTTACCGACCATGGAGTAAACTTTTTTAGTAGGTTATTAAATGTTGTTTGTAATAATCTTAGTTGAAGCAGTCAATATACGGCAGCGACGGAGTCAAGAAATAGAGGGAGGCGCAATTAATCCCAAAATTTTTAACTCACTTCAGTTGCCTACTAAATATTGATGACGTCTTCAAGCAAGCAAGGGAAGGGAGCAAGCAAGGGAAAGCTCTCTTTCTACGACATATTTTCTATCTACGCGCTTGAATTTACATATGATATTCTGTTTGTTGTCCTGAGCTTAACAGTATTCAGTCCTGTATACCTGGATTATGCTATGGCTCACAGGAAATTAGTTGCCTTAGCAGACATCTTTTCTTTAGAATCTCTCAGAAAACGGCATAAAGAACTATGGGAAAAGGAGCCTTACTTCAGTCGCAGAGAAAAAATCCAAACTCGCTGTAGCGATGTTCCTCTACGTCGACGAATTGATTTGTCTCGGATGATTTACGATGATCAGCATCAATCTATTATGTGTGTTGTGCCAAAGGTATTTCGAAATTGAAGTAACTGGGTACTTTTTCAATACGATCAATCAGAACATGTAGCAGGGAAACAGCACTTTTTCAATCCAAATTTTATGTTTTAAAAATCAAATCTGTGCACTGAGATTAACAGAAATTACTATAACAAAATACATGAAAACTAGTTTGAGATTGAGAGCAAAATATGCGTACTTGGCAACAAGTGTTCATGGTAGTCATTGTGACATAGCAATCGTCAAACATTGGCGGATGAATAAAGTTAGGAATAAGAATAAAGTAGTATAGTGTTGGGCAGTAAAAGCTTACTTTGTGTGAGTGCCTTGCGAGTATCATTGGGCAAGAGTTATCAATAGTACCCTAAACTTACAAAATACTTTATCTCTTGCTTTTAACGTTGACCTCGCCCAATTGAATTGAATCGAAAATAAGGCTTATCGACTTTTTTCGATATTGAATAAATATTTCCTCATCTTAGGACAAAAATATGACGTTAACTCTAAAATAATTTAAGTCTAATTTTGTTTTGTTGACAGGATGCTTCTACCACATGGAAAAAATATTTTTGGTACTTACTCGAAAGAAAAAAAAACTCTTCACAGTTGTTGACCATGACTGTTGCAGATCTGAATCAAGGAACCTGGCCATTGCTTAGCAAGTAATGAAACATAACCATGATTAAAGTTATTACTTTTAATTAATTGATATTAAGGCATATAGGCTGACTGCAATCAGTTGAATAAAACATACCACTTCCACGGCCGGTTTCGTTCTTATTAGAACTCGTCAGGTGGACTCAGGTATTGAACCGACGATCACATGAATTGCTTCATGCGGTTTATGCCACTCCGCCATCGGTCCTTTCAACTGTTGGTGTTAATTTTAAGCTTATATATGGTGCACGCTCACAACAGTGAGCTTGATGCGATATATGCTTTTAATTGCCAGCCAAGCCAGTGCCTTTATTACGCTATAATACGAATTATAGGAGCTGGTGTTAGCCTGTTTAAGATATTACTTTTAATTAATTGATATTAAGGCATATAGGCTCAATTTTTTGTTGTAAAAAACAGTAATTTTGAGTTGTGTGGAATCTGGCAAATATCTTTCATCGCTGTAAAATCGACCCATAGAACATAAAGTTGTTTCTTGTGGGTGGTGTTGAGGTTTAGGACTAGATAAAGTTGTATTTTTGAGTTTATGTACTTTGGAAATCAACTCTCTGTTAGATTCAACAATGTAGACATGATTGACTTTTTCGAGATCAAGTTTGAGGTCAAAACCTGATATTTTTTTTTAAGACTCAAACCAAATTCAAGACCGGCGTTTTTTGAGACCAGTGTAATGAGGCCGAGGCCTTCAATTGAATGAAATGAAGATAGAAATGAAGACCCTTATACTTTTTGTAATGAGTCACTTTGTAACAGACCAGCGAGAAATGTGATAACTTTAAAACCACGCATGAGTAAGAAAGAAATTGCATTCTACGCTAGTTTCCAAAATGTGATCGAAAACTTTTACTTTAAGCAGTGGCGTATTTTGAATTTTGTTGAGAATAGGGCAAAAATCATAACGTTACTTTTATGACATCACCACTGCAAGCACTAACTATGATGTCACCTTCTTCGTCACTCTCAGCAGCATAGGCCTACATTCTCATCTGCGTAATTAGATAAAATTTGAGATGGAGGCTTTTGGATTTTAAGACAAATTATTTGCATCATAATTGAATTGCTGGTATAAAACAAATGTTTTAGATAACAGTTCCAAAAACAACGGTACTAGCAACCTTAAACCACATATAAAAAACAAAGAGTCCCTCACCTCCAAACGCAACCTAAATAAGCACTGCGGACGCCTGTCTCCGTGAAACTTTTTTCAAATGGTCAAAGTTCATCATCTTACCAGCAAAATGTTATAAGCCCAAAGTTTTTCAAAGTTTCAAAAAAAAGCTGTGGTTAAACGAAGTTACGGATTTTAAATGAGAGCAAAAATGTCAAGAAAATGAGGATTTGTCATGAGGAATCCGTAAAGAGAAACCTGTAAACCTACCCTATCAGAGGCAGTAAGCTCTTAACAAATGACATTTTTTTACACAATGTATTTTGCTCCCCAAGTTGCAGTGCTTTGCCTCATTCGTAAATAGCTATGTTAGGTTCTTTTTCCATGAGTTGACTTATCCTTCAAACGGAGTTAGCTCCTCTTCAATAACTGTAGACTTGGGGTTTGCGACTCTCGCGCAACCTCCTCGTTAATCGCAATTGTGTTGTCAGAAAAGCATTTGGGGGAGCAAAAATTTCTACAAAAATTTTTCAAATTATGACATGTCATTTATGTTTTTATAATCTTTCAGACTATTTTCACTTCCTAAGTTGCATGAAACAGCTTTGAAAATAAATTTTTGATGTAAAGTGATTAAAAGGTAAAGTTAACGGAATCTGTGTTGTAAAAAATAACCATAAAAAATGAAACCTCAGTCACAAAAGGTTGATCAGCCGGTCCGTACGAACACCCGCTAACATGCTTAGAACAAGTTCGGTGCGCAATCAAAAAACAGATTTTCTTGGAAATTTGTCAAAAAACTAAAAGCCAGGCAATTTTGCAGCGGTTAGAGCGTCCGCTTTGCAGTGCATTCGGTAGACCTGGGTTCATTTCTCTGGTCGAATTACACTGAAGACTTCAAAAACGGTATGTACAGCTTCTTTGCTTGATGCTTAGCAGTAAGACATTATGTGTAGAAAAAGGCGGCAGGTTCGCTTTCTGTGCGCTTGGGTAAGATACATAGCTGGATAATCCCATCTTTATGCGACAAACAGACGTTGGGGTCGAGCAGTTTACCGATCCGGGTAACTCAATGCGACAAAAAACTAGCAAATAGGGCACGAGCTTGTACGCTTGAAAGGACGAAGCAGGCGCTCACCTAACCAGCAAAATTTACTTAATAAATTTTGGTACGATGTTCTTAAGTTTAAAACGGCACAAAATTCTTCGTATTTGTGGTTAAAAATGCAACAATACAAAACTAAAAACCCAATTAAAATACAATTACTTATAAATCTAAATAATGACGCTTCGATAATCCACGTTTGGTCAAGACATAAGCGATTCAATACTAACGCCAAGACCTTGAGTGGAGGCCCAAGGCCAGGACTTGAAATAGAGTTTTTGATTACTACTCATCACTGATTCAAAACCGCACTAATTTCACATGGAAATCTGTTATACCTGCAATGCAAAACCTTATTTGTATAAATGAAACCCATGAATTTCTTAATCGTAAAGTGTTCTCAGAAAAATGGTGCTCACCAAGAAACCAAAAGAATTTTTACCACTTGAGGTGAGGCTGTTGCAGTCATGAACCTTGCATACCTTCAACCTATAATCCAGCAATTTACAGGTATAATCTTTTGTAAAATTCATTCATTCATGCGTATGAGCTCATGCTTTGTTTGCATGTTTTTCGTCAGACTGGACCCCCACAACGGGTAGACTGCTTGGCCCAACCACCTGTTTGCCACGTAGAGACGGAGGCATTTTGCTAAGTGCTTTGCCCAAGGACGCAACAAGCAAGCTTGCCGTCTTGTTCTCCACATTGCCCTTTTTGTGCTGAGCGCCAAGTAAGGAAGTTGTAAATACTATTTTTTAAAGTCTTTTTGGTATCATTCGACTTGGCGAAATGAACCCTGGGTCTGCCAACAACAAAGCGGATGTTCTAACCACCACGCCATTGCGCCAGTTTTTGTAAAATAAACTATAATTTTCAAAGCGAATTTAATTTAAACTTGAAAATTTGCTAGCTGCAATAGATTGACTACAAAACTCCAGACTAATTTGTTGCTAGGAAGCAAGTGCTCTGATAAGTCATTAAGTTTAATTCTGATTAATAAACAAAACTTGATATTTGTTGACCTTCGGATTCTTGTGTTCTTTTTGCTAAATAAAAAATTGTCTATCCAAAAGGCATAATCAAAAAACGAAAGAGGCAATTTCTCCCTTATCTCCAAAAAGCTCCAAAAAGTTATTTCAAATCCCTGTTTTCTATTGAACTCATAAGTGACAGAAGCAAACACTACACCTTTAAATTTCGCTTAATATCAAAAAAAAATTCTGCGGGATTTCCAAAAACAGTCATATCGAAAGTGATCTGGAATAAAAAAAATGTTTGATCTTCAAAAACATTTTTGCTGGCTATACCACTAAGTAGACCACTATTATGCAGGAACTAAGCCAGAGGAAAAGGAACCAAGAATGTTGAAGCTGCCCACCCCTTAGAAATATGAGATAAAGCCAAGAGGGCCTCTTTGAAAGACGCAATAAAATTTGCTTCTAAGTCAACGTAAGACAAGTTTTTGGAGACAAAAACTTCCAATTTAGCTCTTCTTTTTTCTGGTTGCGCACTTGCTAGTATCATATAATTTAGATATAAATAAATTGTTTCTATCTGAGACTGTATTTAAAAATCGATTTTGGAAGGAAAAATAAATCAAAAATTTTCTTAAAACAAATTTTCAAAATTTTGGAAGGCGTAATTAAAAAAAGAATTCATTTACTCAGTAAGACTTGATTGAGTTTGCATTAAAAAAGGCGAGATGAAATAAAAAATGCAATGAAGATGAGATAGAAGGAAATTAAATTCACTGGTTTGTCGGGTAGCCACTTATTACTATAATCAGGTTGTGATATGTAACCAAGTGTGGAGTTGTCAGTTGATGTTAGGTTCGTCCAATAAAATTATGAATATACATTTATGTTGATATTTAACAAATTTACTCATAATGAGTTGATTTTTGCGGTGTTTGACTGCACTAAAGATGCTATTTTAGAGTAATGTATTTTGAATCAATTTGTATCTTTGATAAATGCCAGGCTGATTCAATAAAAGAGATCAACCCCAGCAAAAAAATTTTGTTTTCATCGTTTAACCATTAAAAACTAAACATTGATAAGTCAATTCAGCTTAGCTTAATTATTGTTGTTGGAATTATAATTTTCATTTTCAAATGCGCGCTTTTAATTTTTACAAAAGTCTTAGAATCAAATGCATTTTCAATCACCGAAGTAATAAGAATAATAAACACGAATGCTTAAGCTATTTTTAGAAAAGTGCTCATTGAAAAATTTTATCAATCGTTTCATAAAAAGATTTTTCAATCAGTAGGCTGCATTTAGAGGTGTATAAACATAACTAATAACGTATAACTGATATCGTAAGTAAAACATGCATTAACTAATAACGTAAAACTGCTAAATGCTTTTCGCTTTTGTACAAAAAGCCTGTTTGAAATCGACGCTGGTCCTAGAATGTCCTCACAACTTCCCATCCTGCGCACACGGTCAGTCCAACGTTTAGGGACCTGCATTCAGGGCGATGACTACAATCAAGTCTTGCTCCAAAGCCTAAGCGTATATCCAGGGGAGAAATACATTCCCCGATTCTTTTTTAAAAGTTTCAAACTAAAAGGCTGAGGACTAATTTTTATTTTAGGGATCATCTGAAAAATATGTGAAAACTTGTTTAGAGATCAGGTGCAAGTTTATCTGAAAAATTAAAAATCTAGATTACGGAGCAGAGCGCTATAGCATACTCTACAAGCAGGTAAAGAATCAAAATGCTCGGCATTGTGTCCTGTTGCCGAGAAGTCATCACAATTAATCCGTATCCTATATTACCGTATCAAATATTAATAGTTGGATCTACCCTGAAGTTTCCTAAATCTTAGCATGTTAACAACCATGCTGGTAGTGGCATTTTAGGTCACATCTACACCAATCAGTTGAACAATGGTTATGGGTTTGGCCTTGTTCTACAATAGCTTACATTTATTAGCCAGTGACTATTGACCGATTAATCATACTCTACACCAATAAACCAATGACCGTTGTTTGACTGATTGGTATTGACGAGGGATCGATGCTCATTTTCAGCATTATTTTAAACATGCTGTTATTTATAAGATCTAGAGGTATTTCCATCCAACAATTTTCTTAAAACTGAAAAACCCAGAATATATCACTATTTCGGCCAAATCTCTTTGGTTAGAATAACAAAAACTGCCCCTTACTACCCCTAATACTTTTCTCAGCTACCCCTTGCTTGTATTCCGATCAGTTGTGTTTTATATGAGGGTTTCCCAGTTACATATGCGCGTAGGAAAGGCAGGAGAGTAGAACCCACGCTTAATGGATTGGCCATTGAAACAAGAGATCAATTTTTCGAACAACAATAAATAAGCACTGCCAATTTGTTGTTTTAAAATTATACCTTTTCTACGATAGACCCGTAACTTATCTGAACCAGATTACTTTAAGCATGCTGCTTTGCAGACTGATTTTTGTGGGTAAATCCGCTATTTTTAATGTGGTACAGTCCGTTATTAGCGAAAAACCAACAAACGCTTACTCGGCAGATTGAAAACTTTTTCAGATTACCAAAGCTTGAAGCAATGAAACGGCTTGCCAGTTACACAACGTATTTCGTCTCACGTCAACCATTCGAAAGACTGGTTTCAGCTCACAGCAGTAAATTCACTGATAGAATACATATGGATAATTTTCCCGAACTTATTGGCAAACCTATCGCCCTAAAATTTGCAAGCGTCTATCTAAGTGGATTGAAGTTTACAAAAAGGTAAAAACTTTATTTAAATTATGAGAAAATGCTGCTTAGCAAAAGCCGAGTTAGGAATCGGATCAACCCGATTTCAGGAAAATCTCGATAAAAGGTCACTGGTGGTAGCGAAGTTCAATTTTTTGATAGAACATGGATTTCTCACATTTTATGAGGTTTCTTTCCACTTCTTGTCAAGGTCAATTTAGGCGCAGCTACAGGCTTAGACGTAATGCATGTATATAACAAATAAGCATTGCTTTCAAACAAGACTTACAATATTTTGTGGTATCTTATTTTTGTCCAAAATAGCACAAATAGAAACACAAGGAAGCAGCAGCAGACGAAACAAGGAGAAAATAGCAAAACAATATACGTTAGTGTATGCATAGGCCAATCGAATTTATTAGAACCAATTTTAAATTTCAATTCACTTAAATTGCAAAATGCTTTCATACAAATTTTTGTTCTTTTATTGATGTCACGGGAGTCTCTTTACCCCAGGCCGTAAATCCATTGTGTTTCAAGCATTATCTGCCCCACTTTAATCCAGCGCTGCCATTTAAAAAAATGTTGAAAGCAAAGAACAAAACCAAGCTTTAGAGCGCAACAAAAATTAAATTTTGGAGCACGAATGCAAGAGAAATCTAGGGGTGATTAGGAGCTCGGATTTTGCCAAATTGTTTGAAGGTCATGCTCTACTGATAGCCTATTTTCCTCCTTTTTAGAATTAATCTCAAAGTTTAACATAAAAGCTTACAAAGTAGTTGGTTTGAAATAGTTGTTCTCACAAAAAAGATGATCAAGTTGACAAACGAACAAAATACACTTTATTACATTTCCTTAGCACTCATAGAAATTTGTGCAATCTGGATTCCCTTCCAAACGAAAATGCTACATCTGCCCCTGGAATGTAAATCGTTTTAACACATCTAATCAGAAATTGTGAAGCCAAATAGTGTCTTTGGTATTTTATTTGAACAAGAAAAGCTTTGCAAATTATATATTTTAATCTTATTTAAATAGAATGCCAGGAAAGGGAAAAACAAAACAAAATTCTGTTTGAAAATGATTAAATATGATTGACAAGAACACAACCAAAATGTCTATGTTTGAATCAGAGACTAAAGACAATATTGGTTTTGCTAATTTTAATCTAAAACAAAACGTTTTATTAATGTTTATTTAATGTTTAGCGGCCGCAATTATGAGTTAAGACGTGACGATGCATTTTATCGATTGAATGAAGACCAGAGGAACATGGCTTTGCAATACGTTGATGTAATGAACACCGGAAAGATTTCATTTGAACTATTTTCAAGGTAAGGTTTTATAAGCAAATTATCCTATCACAATGAAGTTAATGATTTAGCATATACACCCGCGATGAGCCAGCAATGCGAAAACGGGAGGAAATTTCCCCTTTGATTTTTACTAACGGGGAGGAAATCCCTTCTAAACAAAATAAATTTCACGATAAATATCTTTAAAAATTTTTGAATATTAGGTGGATTCGCAATGGACAGTTTATTGCTGTTGTGCCATCGGCAATAAGGATGCGCCGTTTGCTTTATATTTTACGTGCAATAAATATTTTTCTGTTACAATAAACATTTTTTTCCCATACCTATTATTGACAACCATGCCTTTATGCATATTGGCAATTGCCTCATGCCCAAACGTTACTGCCATTGCTCCACGCCTCTTGTCACAAGTCCATTATCTTCTGCCTTCCTTCGCGGTAAGTCCACTCTTTCCTCTCCTTGCTCCTGCTCTGATCTCCCTCTCTCTCGCCAAGGTGCGGCTCTCGCTCACCTTGAATCTCTCCCCCTCACGATCTGGTACTCTGGACTGACGGCTCTGTTCCTTTTCCTTTTGGCAAAGGCGGCTCTGGCGTACCTGCCAACTGCTCTCTCTATGGCACTGAGGCCACTCTTTACTTTTCGGCAGACCCAGTATGTTCAAGTTTTTCCGCTGAAATCTGCACCAAACCTACCTGAAACCTGAAGCTCTTTGCTGGTCTCGGCAGCACCAACAAGTCTTCTCCTCCTATCTGACTCTCGTTTGGTCCTTACCACCCTGTCCACTCCTCCATCTTTCCTTCTACCTCAAACTCTGTGGCAGATCTGGTAGGAACTGCCTTCTCTCTTCTGTTCCATCAGGCTACGACGGGTCCCCGGACACTTGTTTCTCCCGGGGAACGATGCGGCTGTTAAGCTGGCCAGACGGGAATTGCTACTTGCGCTCTCTGCAATTCCTTATAGTCTCTCTCCTCTTATTTCTCGTACCCACTTTTCTCTTTTCTCGGACTGGAGGCATTCTGTCTCATCTAAATTCTTCGACACACAGGTTCCCTCGATTGCCACTGAGGAACTTGTGCTCCCTCATCACGCTCGCTGTATTCTCTCTCGTCTTTGCTGCAACGGACACAGCCTTCAGTTAAGTTCTTACCTTTCTAGGATTGGCAGAATCGAGAGCCCTTCCTGCAGCGCCTGTGGACACTCGTTCCAGAACACCTCTCATCTCATTCTGCACTGTCCAGCTACGGACTCTTTGCGCCGTTCGCTCTTTGTCTCTCTACGACCTCTGGTCCAGGCCCTGGAGAGCTGCCGGCTTCTGTGGCGCCATGGTCTTTTTCCATGCCTCCATCGCTCGGAAGGGGTCGGGTAATCAAAAACAACAGCAACAGCCCATTTTGTTGGTGTGAAGCACCTTCTCTTGTACACTGAAACACGTTTCAGAGAATATTTCCAGCCGATTTTCTTAGATTGCAACATAGGCCTATTATTGTAAAACTCAAAATGCATTTCTATAAGTTGCTTGTTTCTTCAAAACCGCCAAAATAATTTCAAACCTTGTGAAATAAACTTTAAAGTGGTGGAAATGAAAAAGCAAGAAACAGAACAAAAAGCCAAACTGACAGCTGATATCGTTTTACGTTTTTGCTCAATTTCGATTCCTGTGATCCGCTAACTCAAATTGTTTTTCTTGGGCAAAAATTTCATTGCAGGCGGTGGTGCAGATTTTCACAGTCAGAACAATTGAAATCATGATAAAGTAAATTTGGTTTTCTTTGGCTAATTTCGTTCATATGCATCCATATGATCACTTTGCAAAGGTTCCAACAGTTTTTCACATGTATACAGCCTACCAATTAAGTTTAAAATATCTAAAAGCGCTTAATAATACTACTTTGTATCTGTGGTTCGATTTATGGTTATTCAGATTAAATTTGTGCAAAAATATAAAAGCTTTTTTTATCAAATATCTCTCCGTAAGCTGTAAACACATTTTTGTAATTTTTAGGTACTGTATAGCCAGGGCTAACATCAATCTGGACTCAAAAATAAGGACGATAATGAAAAAAACAACTTTTTCAAAAATATCATTTTATGTTTATTAGCAATAATTGTTCAACTGTACAATCCACACGTATCTATCAAGTCATTTTGATTTATTGCACTTTCTACTGGAAACGACCTTCCCCAGCTATTTCTTGTCCTTGGAAATTACACTGTACGTCTCACAGCAGCTATGATTTGGGTTGACTTTTGCCTGCTGTAAGGATTTGACTGAGCTTTCACGCATACTGTACCTTTTATCAGCCCATTGTGCCACAGGAGGGAAGACTAGTTCCACAAAGGCATTGCTGACTGAAAGAGAAAAGACAATGCTAACTAACTTGTATAGAAACGAAAAAGAGTCATTTCTGGCAATAATTTTCCTCAGCTGAGCCATAACTTTATAATTGCAAAGCATATCATCCGGATTTTTTTGAGAAGGCTATTGGGAGTCGAAACCTCATCCAACAGCTTCTCTTTTTTTGCCATCTATGGATCAATTTGTGACGCTAACTTATTAACATCTTTACATTCAATTGCTTGATTTCTGAGCAGGGTCGAGTTAATGTACGTCGGGCGCATTTCAAATTGATACTACTTATTGATATATTCTAATATGATTGGTTAATACTCTTGGAAGATAGGTTTGAGAACCTTAGCATGCTCTTTATCGATATTTCTAGAAGTTCAGCTGTAGCTTCTCCGAATAAGCTTAAACACTAGAGCAGCATAATTTTGCGCTTGAACAACTCAATTATCTTGGCCTGCTGACAAAAAGATGCATTTGTCTTTTGCTGAAGAGTAGTTCCTTTAAGAGCAAAAGAGCATTGTGGTAGAATGACATGATGATCAGTGACTTGTCTAATGTAAAAGAATCGTCTAAAATCAGTGGTGGTCTTTTCAGTACAAGAAAATATGTTTGGAGTTGCTCCAAAAGATCGATCATCCTTTTTAGTACAAGATTCGATGTGATCCATTAAGTCGGAGTGTGAGTGATTAGATTTGAATATAGTTAGTATTCAGTTACTTGCAGAATTGTTTTAGACTATTTTCCCTATCGGCAAAGCTTGTAAAGTGACTCCCCAATATTTAGCACGATTGTTTCAATATTAACAGTGAGGCACTCTGCTTCTCTCTTTCTGCGGAGTAATGCAAGATATTCGAAGAACAGTAGACCGGCATCAAATGCGGTGTTTTTTTTGCAAGACGATGACAAATATTATTTTGTTTCCGTTGATGAGATCCTCCAAAATTTACTGGTGAATTGTTGGCGCAAAACATCGTCAACTGATTCAGGCCTACACTATTGTTTTGAATGCTTGAGAAAATAAAAGTAAAGATCTATTCAGATGTTTTATCTGAAATCAATCGCAGGTCCAGAAGACGCACTTTGTACACCAATTTTGGCGTTGAAGAATCTGCTAACTAAATAAAACTTGAATTCGTCTTGATTTGAAGCATTATTCAAAGTTGAAAATAGTAGTTGTCGTGGTAAGAATTTTTGGGGGTATGGAAAAAGACTTCAGTGATGATACTTGCAGTTTTTGTTTAGGCAAAAGCAAATCATTTTTTTACGCAGAATCAGGGAAATTGCTTGAAACAAGTTTGATGTGCAATGATTGGTGCGGAAGAATTGTTAGCGTTTGATAGTGTGGTATGCCAAAGTATTTTTGGTGACAGCAGCCTTGTAGTTCTATCCTCGATAGTTGAAAGTGACTGAAAAAAATTTATCATTAATTGGTGTGACTTAATCATACAACCGGAGTTTTTTGCTTTTAGATAGCATGGGTAGCAGAAATAGCAGTCTTTTCAATAGCCCAGGGTTACGATATCTGACGAAGAAAATACCAGACACGTTTTCTTGGTATTAAGCACTGGCCGGTCATTCTCTTATTTCGATGATTTATCCTGCAGTCTTCAACCTATTTTGTAATAATACACCCTATATCAGTTCTCGAAAAATCTGCACACCATGGATACACGTTTCCCTGCAATTTAAAAAAATTTTACCCAGCGGCTGCCCTGTTTGCTGGTAAATTAAAGGGCAGGACCTTTTTTGGAAACCGCTATTTTCTAACTCTGACGTGTTCTTGAAAATTTGAAGTTGTGATCACTTTTTTGGAGGTCGGGAGATTGTTACTTCCAATGCCTATGTTAAAAGTACTCCCCAAAAAAAGTCCTTCTTTTGAAAAACTGAAACTCTCCTGTACACAGGGTGCATCACCTCCCTTTTTTTGAATTTGGATCTATCTCATTAATTTTCTGTGTCTATCATCTATAAAGATAAGCCATGAAAAAATTTCATTATTGAGGGTCTCCGGCTTTTAGTCACCCGGCGACCCTGAAAATTGTCAAGTTCTAAATGCTATAACTTAGTAACCGTTTTAGCTAAACATGGATTGTTGGGTAAAAAATTTATTATAATGTAAGCATTTATCAGAAAAATAAAGTCAAAAGTACAGTTTGAAAAAGAATTCAAATTTTCTCGTGACAGTCAAAAGAAAAAGTCAAAGCAAAACCAAACATTGCCAAGAGTACAAGCAAAATTTAACAAAAATCATCTCACTTGGTGGCACAATGTCACAGTTTTTGTTTTCGCAAGTTTCCTTTTGTTTTTCTACTCTTGTTAACCACGTGCTCGACATTTTCCAAGGTTATCTTTTTTTAGCACATGCAAGAAAATTAGTTACCAGTTTTACAGCTCTTTCTGCACTGTCTTTCGTTACAGCAATATCGTGAACATTTAGTTTCGCGCTTTTGTAATCTTCATCATTATTCCTCTGGCTTGTGCTCTGTTTGAAAAAGTCAGGTGCAACTCCCAAAAGCTTGAAAAAATACCAAGAATTTGGAACAACCAGGCTGAATAGAGAAACTTCAGGTTTTGATATGCAAGGAAAAGTCCGTTTGGCATTTCCTTTTCTTTTTACCGGGCCCTGTAACTCCACTGTAGAACATGGGGCTGAAGAATAGTGGCAACAATGCCTTCCCTCTCATCTAGAGGTACTTCATCATCAAATAGTGACAGGGTAGTCATTTGTTCAAACACAGATGTAATTTCATTTTATCAAATACACTATCTGCTGCAACTCCATCAACTTGCTTAAAGCTAAACAAAGCTTTGATTAGTTGCAAATCTTGATAAGGTGAAAGAGTTGGAGAGGTGCACTTAAACCACCAAGGGATATACACATAGAGAAGTAACGTAGTAAACCGTTTCAGTTTTCTTGCTTCATCCGGACTGAGAGTTAAATGCTTTTTTTGGGTGTTTCGGGTCCAAAATCTTTGTCGCTTCATCGGATATCATAAATTGCTTCTGTCAACCACCTGGCTTTTTGAATAGCTCCTGACTTCCTAAGGGCGTAAACGTTGCTCTTCGTGTTTGATACTGTCATATTGAAACAAAACAAAACCAACTCCAATAGTTTTTGTAGTCTTCTCGTGAAAGTTTGGAAACATCTCTTTTGCAAAGAAGTTTGACTGCAAGGTTTACTCTTTGTCCCTTTAAAAGCGAAAAAGTATTCTCAGAGATGTCGCTAGGAATGTCAAAATATGGAGGAAAGCAAAAGTTGTTCTGTGGTATATTGCCCAAGGAAGTACAAAAATTCTTAAAGTTTTGCGTTCTGGGAACTGTGACTTCTCTCTTGGATGAGCATCAAACACTTTTTCAGCAATCAGCTTGCCTATGTGCTTCCTGCAAGCACATCAAAGCAATGATTTGTTTGATCTGCTTTGTAGCTCAACACAGCCCCGGTCAGAAGGCCAGCATTTGTTGATTTTGTGTCAAACGCCTTGGTGATAGCGCCATCAGCAGAACAGTTTCAATTTTTCAACAAATCTATTGCAGAATCTGCAATAACACTGCCCATAGCTACACCGCCATGTGGAGCATATGAAGGTACGCCATGAAGTTTGGTTTCTGATTCAGCAGAGATCAAAACAGGCATAATTTGTAGCTTATTGCACTTGTATTCCAAATCAATCACGACTTTTAAATCCCAAAATGCATTGTATATTTGGTGTGATACCCATTAAATCCCAAAAAGCATTTGGTGCGATGCCCAATTGCCTTGATAACTTGAGATATTTCATTTATTTTCCTCTTGTATCTGTCACAGGAAGCATATGATAAACTGAATCTAGAAAGTAGCTATCGTGAAGTAAGATCTTCCTTTCCAACATATGTGGACTCTAAAGTAGAACTTTCACAGAAAGCAAAATCTGTAGCAGGGGAAACATTGCACCTGGTGATTACTTCGACTATAGACTTCTTTGGTAAAATATCGTAAAATTCTTGAGGAAGAGCTCCGATTTTCTGCAATCTTCTGTGGGTTGTTAACATTTTACTACAAGTAGGCTGTTCAGAGACTGAATTATCACTTGAGGAAGCAGATGACGCGACACACAAATCCTTGGAAATTGGTTTTGCATTCCTTTTGCGTTTAGAAGTTTTCAATTGTAAACTTTTTATGTCGGGGATGCTTTTTTTTCAACGTTTAGAAGCCTTATACGATTGCGTAGCAAACTATTTGTATTGCCTCACTCGTGCTTTCGTTTATTATTAGTCCTGATGAAGAACAGCTGTATAGCTGTTCGAAACGTTGACGGATGTTAAAGTTTTTTGCATGCTCGATAAGAACTTGTATCAACTTAATTAAATAAACGTTACATTACCAGAAGAGCTAAATAAAATGAGTTTAGAAGCCTTCCTGTAATGAACTTTAAACATTGCTGACCTGTTGCTCATGACAGAAATCAAAAATAATTTAATCGATCTCTCTCGAATTGAAATGGTTTGGCCAAAGCATCCGCATTGGTAACCAAAAAAGTTCTGTTCAAACATTCCGTATGTTCTTTCACAAACTGTTGAAATTTTGTATCATTTTGCCGCGATGAATCTTTCCTACCAGTGTCATTGTCTATTTTGACACATTTGATCAGGCCAAATTCACCCTAAAGCAAAACTGTTTTACTTGTTTGTAGACTTCAGATGAACTGTCCCACTAATTTATCTTTTTCATCTCTTGAAAGTATTTGTTTCAACGAATGACTTGTCGAATTGTTGGGAGTTTCACATCTTTCAGTACAGCAACCTCTTCTAAAATCTTCCCCTAGGAAAGTGAAAGCAATTTGATGATCATGTAGAAACCATTGTATTAACGAGTTTTACAAATTACTCACAACATAACATCTACGAATATAATATTTGTTGGGTTTCATCGTGGCATTAGCCTGCTTTGTCGTGTTGTGGCTTACTTTTATTGCTGATAGACACAAAAAATAAATGAGACAGATCCAAATTCAAAAAAAAGGGAGGTGATGCACCCTGCTGTACAGTACTTCACCATATTTTTACAGCATTGAAAATTTTGGTACGCCTTGGGGTGAACCAGACATCTAGTTGAATAGCGCTTTGTTAATCAACCATTAAGAATCTCTTTTTTTTGAGATCAATATTTTGCAACTATGTGGTGACGCACTTTTATATTCAAAATGTCGACAAAGACCTTTTTCTGGTTATCTATCTGCAGCTCAAGTCCTTTATGGACATCAATCTCCTTGGAGGAAGATATTTGCTGACTTTTTGTGAGTTGACACTCAAATACTGGACATTTGAACGTTTTTAAAAATTAGTCTAGGACATAGATTTTAACATCAAAATTGCGAACATGCGTGGAGAAAATCCGGATATATGGTAACCCAGGGCCGGCCTTAGAAGTTGCAGGGCCCAATTAGTTGGATGCTTGCGGGGCCCCTCTATACTATTTATTATTGTGCATAAAGAAGAAAAGAATTGCAAGTGCAAAGTGGCCATTCTCAACCTTTCTAATATTTTTTTTATATATTCTTCAGAAATTTTCTATATCCTAAAAATTTCTCATGGCGGAAAATTTTATAAAAATTGAAAAACGAAAAAGACTCTATACACCCTTTTATTAAATAGTTGTCTTTTTAACCAATTTTATTTTTATATATTTTTTATTCAGGAAAAAACGGAGCGATTTTTTTGAATCCAACTGTACATCAAAATGTCTGACATTGCTCTACATTCATGAAAAATCTAAAGCCTATTTTGTCTTACGCGGGTGTGAAAGGTCTCCAAACTTGAGCAAAAGTTTAGCCCTTTAGTCATGATTTTAGATTTTCCTGTTTCCATGGATAATGGTTTGAGATTCATTGCATTTTCAACATAAAAGAAATTGGTAATAGTTTTCTTGGAGCTAATGGGCAAGTTTAGAAATACAAAATAGAGAAATAGAGATATTTTGCAAAACACCAAGTTGCAATTCTTTTCTTTGTGTGTCATAGTAGGGTTTTTTAGATGGTAACTATTAATGAAATCATTAAGTCAAAATTTATGCTACAGCATGAATGGGAGGCAGCTCAAAACATAACTTTACACGTGGTAAGATACGTTATTAATTAATCTGGTTACTACTGGTTTGACTGCTGGGCGCTGACTGGCTGAGTGCACACATGTGATTGCATCAGCAAGATCACGCCTCGGGCCGGCCGCCAGAGGATCGAGATGACCGAGATTGTCGCCTTTTGAAAAAAAAATGCGGGGCCCCTCTCAGCGCGGGGCCCGATTTGGAGCAATCGGTCAAATCGGCCTAAGGCCGCCCCTGTGGTAACCCTACTAAAGCCTCCAGATTACTTTCACAATTGTCAATGTTGCAATGAGCGAAGCATTCGTCTTTGAAGCTTTGCTTAATGAACGTGAGCTCCTTCTCGTAATCATTACGAAAACTGTTTTTGCGTTTGCTTACTTTTAGTTTTCTAATAATTTCATATAAATGATTTTTGAATATCTCAATGCTAACAATACCTGTCTAGTCATTAGCTGTAGTCTAACTGTGAAATTTTCAAGCTTTCGCCAAATGCTTAAATACCTTGCTTGAGTTGTGAGGGACAGATTTTGCATCATCTTACAATTCTTGCCTTAAAAGCATTGTTGTTTTGGTTTGTAGCGCAACAAGGACCACGTTAGACAAGGTGAAAAAAATATTGTTGTTGAAAATGATACAAAATCTGGACGCATAACAAAACTAAGGACATTTCTTAGAAGTTAAAACATAAAATCTGTTTACCACATCAACCTTCAAAATAAAGACAAGTCTTTAAAATAAGGACAGTATGGTAGCCTTGAGTATAGCATAATGATTATATTTGCTTAACTAGAAAATTTATTTATTTACTTTTTTAGATTCGTTGCATCAAAAAATCATGATTTTTACAGTTATAATGTTCACTGGCGCCCTCAAGTAGCATTATGTAACCCATGTGCTGTGAATTACGACTTTGTGATAGAATTTGAAAATCTTGCCAAAGAATCCAATTATTTGCTAAAATATATTCAAAGAAATGATCCTGAATCCATGAAGGTGTTTTTCAATGAATCCACAAATCATCTTATAGACGAAAACGAAACCTTAAATGCATTTCTAGAGTTGGATGAAGCGGTCATTGAAAAACTTTTACAAATATATGACGAGGACTTCAAGATACTTAACTACTCGTTTATTTAAATCGTTTCAATAGAATATTTTGATTAATATTTTTTTTTGCGATCAATTTATTACAAATAAACCTGCTGAGCCGGTGTGGCCAGCAGGGACCCCGTCAGCAACGTCGGGGTTGAAAATATCAGTTACGCCGGTTTCATCCAATGAATAGTTGTGAAAAGAGTAACGAAGAGGTAATGTTTTTTGACATATCCAAAAAAAAACGTTTTTATTAGGGAATCAAATCAAGAAAACATCGTTGAGAATTACGCATATGAGCACTATACTTTCCCAAAGTTTCTGAAGAATTCGTCCTGTTTTCAGTATGTTTCTATTTAGAGACTGGACTTGATCACAATTGAAAGAATCAATAATAATTTGACAAACAGTTATGCGTCCATTTCACAAAGTGCATGGAAGCAAATTCAAGTGTGTGCGAGGCGGCCAAAGTAATCGATATGTACTTACAGATGGCCGGCTATCAGATACGGCAGGGCTACCAGTCAGTTTCTGTCGGGTTAGAAACATTAGTTAAGGCCGTTATGTCGGCTTCACCCACACATCATATCGGAGAGCAGATCAAAAAGATGTTACGAATGGGGGCATTGATCCTATGACGTTAATCTCGATCATTGTAGTTTAAAATTAATACAGGTCTTACTCAGAAACTCTCTTATCATTTCACCAATTCTATTCGACTCTCTTAGTGAGTGTTGGAGCGCAAAGCAAAAGTTAGAAATGTGCGATGTGATAGTTGTTATTTTATGATTACAGAAATGAGATATTTTGTGGTAAAATTATTTCATGTCTTAGTGCCTCACCTCTTGGAATAATGTTTGCGACGACAGGTTTTTTTGGCTGCACCTATGTGCCTTGATCCCGGCATAGGGCAAAACGGGTGATACCTAACCAAATGTCTTGCATACAATTATCCGGTAGGCCTAATAATCCAGTATGACGCAAAAACTTCCCTCCATTGGTGAGACTTAGCACAGTGGTATAGACCTACAAACTTTGGAAATATATAGCATTGGCTTCTAATACCGACCTTCTCACAATCAAATCAAAACTGCACTTACTCTCAAGCAGTCAATAGTTTTACCTACTTTAACCAGTTCATTTTGATAAGTGCATGAGGGCATTAACGAATAGTTGAGGAAAGACGGTGAAGTGATTTATATTGCATTTACCGAAATAAGTTATTAGTTGCAGACGTACTACTTTTTTGTGGTTGCAGGTCTTTGTCCCGACATACATGTAATTACACGTGAGGTAAGATAAAGTGCCCTGGAATCCAACAATTATAGTTCAGTTATTGCCATAAGTTTGGTTGTGGCTTAAGAGTATAATCATCTACAAGCTTTTGGGCTAAAAACGCGGTATAACTTTTTACGATTTTTGTGATATTTCATGTCAAACTGGCAGTGTTGGGAATGGGTCGCTTGAGTTCGAGTCCCGAGTCGAGTCACAAATCATTGATGTAGAGTCTCGAGTCCAGTCGAGTCATTGCGTCCAAACGACTTGAGTCATGTCGAGTATTTTTTACTAGGACTCGAGTCTTTCCAACATTAATTGCCAGTGTGTAGTTTTCTGTGATTTTTTTGATAATTGCAATCGATTCTTTAACGTTGCATGTTGTTTGGGGTTACTTTTAAAGTAATTTTTGCATGAAATTTGTTAATCCTTGACCTTCCTACACCTAAATAATTATTAACTGCTTGCGTTTTTACACGTACAACAGATACACTGCAACTGCACAACAAGATTTTCAAAGAACACATGAATTAAATTTTGTAACCTAAAAAGGTCCTTCTTGTAATTCTTATTGTTCCTTCCTTTTTGATCACCACATTACCTTGTATCTTATATAAGTTAGTACGCTGATAATCACTTATGCAAAGTTGAGTAAAGTTTTATTTTTATCAGTAAACGCTTGGGGGATTTATCAAACAAAATTACGAATAACATGAAGCAAATGGTGCTTTCTAAGGCTTTAATGTTTAAACTAAAGAGCAGATTGCTTGTTTGTTACCGTTTCAAGTATAGTGCCTGCAAATAATATTTAGCGTTTACCAACGCGGGCGCGTGCATAGGACCCTCCCCTTCTGTATGCAGTTTTTCAGTACTGAAACAATATGTATTAAAACCATATTTTCCATCAAACAATCGAAATAAAGGTTATGTCAAACTACCTTGTGTTATATATAATTGGCAAAATATTTTCTTCCGAATCTAAATGATAAATACTTTAAAAAAGTTTTCACTTCCCAAAATAAAACAGAAGCATGCATACTCCCTACTTTTGCATGACAAATTTTCAACTTGAAGTATTTCTATTTTAGTGATTTTTCTAAACTTTTGGGTTAAATGCAGTTTTTTGAATACGATAATGCCAAAGAACCGAAATTTTAACAAAAAATAACCAAAATTTTTTTAGGCCTAGGAACGGGATCACATGCTTCAATAAGCTTTTCAAAGCAGCTGTCTATTTCGGGTAAAAACCTTTCCAAAGGTTTGACGCCTTCAGGCTTCAGCATCAAGCTCTCGGCTCGAATATACAAATTTTGCAGCCGCTGTTTTAACCTTGCAATTTCACCAAGGTTTACCTCCATAGTAATAGTTAGTACCACAAAGAAAGGAACGACACAGACTCACCAAGTATACTGGACGCTCGAAGACGCTTTGGTTCAGTCCGACAACTTTGTAACAGCAGCCTTTTTAATCAGCTTTGGAAGACTGAGGCTGCTGAGACAGGTGTATATAGCCGAATTCTTACGCGTAATCTAGAGCTCACTTCCACCCGATGTTATAAGTATTTGTGTATTGATGCGGCATCAGTATGGGGGAGTGTTAGAAATACGGTTGTCTGAAACACGGAAATAAATTACCAAATGAAGCACACACAAATGAGATCAGAATGCGGGTTCAATTACAACACAAGTTATGCTAGAATATCACATGCGCAAAAACGCGATTAGACTACGGGTTCAGTTATAACACAAGTTATAGTCAATTTTCGGATTAATAATTTAAATATTAAAGAATCAATGTAAAGAAAAACCAGCGGCATAAATAGGTAATAAAAAACAAGTATTACAGTTGAGCTTACCGGACTATGACGGAACCGATCCAAAATATACACAGAACGTTCAGTAACTTGTAATCCAAACAGCAATGGCAATCTCCAACGGTTATTTTATACAAATCTCCCAACAGTTAAATTCACACAAATATTTTGACCGTTCTCACAGTTGTAACTTCCCAACCAATCTCGTTTTACAAACGTTTCTTTGGCTCGGTCTATTTGTATAGGCAAGCAGCAAGCGAGCAAAGCTTAGCTGACGGAGAATGCAGCGCAGCTGCAACAGCACAGCGGCAGCGATGCAAAGACGCGACGCCGATATGAAAGCAAGAAGCGTGCGCGCTTGAACGCAAATCCTGAATACTCGGGGCAAAGGGCACAAAATGCAACTACCAACAACACGACATGATGAACTGAGTGTCAGGTCTGAATCGAAAGACTGCGGGTTTAAAACTCAAAACATTTCATGTAAAATTTATACGTGTAAATTCAACACCTAGGTTTTTCTAAAAATTGCAACTTTCTGAGACCCAGTACACAAATTTACTAGTACCAAGCATGTTATAATAAATGGCGTTAGGCAGCTTTGAGACAAAATTGAGCTATTTTGAAGCCTTCAAGAAAAAAATGGAAAAAGCTTTCATAAAAAACACTTAAAAGCTTAATCGCTAAAGTTCAATACATGTTTGAAATTTTTTTATCACTATCCGCTTGTTAGCATCTCTAAAAAGAGTTTTTAACGTTTCTATGTACAGTAATTTTTTTAGAAATATAAAAACAATTTTACAATCAATCTTTAATTATAACGTCATCTTAAACACTTTAAAGGGTAAAAGCTTTACAAGTTGGTAAGTTAGGGGCTGGCTTTCCTTTAAGCAAAAACCGTTTTTCTCCGTCAAAAAATGCATATTTTAAATAAATATCTTCAGTTATGATGTCATCGTGATCTCACCAACCCCTTAAGACACCCACTTTGGGGCAATAATCAATCGCAGCAAGCTTTATGATCGTACGTTCAATATTTTTGCGAAGAGTTAAAGCGCTCGTACGTAAGCACGTACGGACAGAACTTTGCTTTATAATATCGATTAGCCGGCTAAGCTGGCGTCGCCTGCGGAGCCCGCCGTCAGTAAGTCGAGGTTAACGATATCGGCTAAGCCGACCAAGCAGGCTTCACCCAAAGGGTAATCGTGAAAACAGTAATAAAAGTTTATGTTTTTTGGCGTAACTAATTCTTGTTTTGAAATCAAAAGTACCATTATTTAAAAGAAAATTGAGTAAAAAAAATTAATATGAGGGCTGCCCATAGCAGCTGTATTTCTACCGTTTCTGGGGACCCTGGCAACGTCTCATTTGCCCTGTTTTCAGCATAGACGTCCTTGAACTTAACAAACTTTTATCCGTTTAATTCAAGAAGTGCTTGAAAGCACATCAAAGCCGTGTTAGAGCGCCAACGCGATTGGTATGCATCTTTAGGAATAAGCTATTAAATATTAAGCCAACTACTTACGACTTCTTCGTAGCTACAGGCAAATTTGTATGATCAAAAGCCTCTGCCGGCGCGTATGTTTCTTCGTCTTAGCATAAAGGCAGCTAGAAAAAAGAGCAAGCTGTATCTGTATCTGTATCTGTATCTTTTTTATTCATGACCACCACCATTACACACGACACTGAACAACAATAATAATGAGAGAAATGGAGTCAAGAAAAGGAAGAAGCGACACAACGTCAGACGTTAAAACATGCAAATGAAAACAGTGGATCCATAAAACTAGAGCAATAGTTGCATGGCCGCTAAACCCTAAATTCAAGCAATTAAAGAACAAAATTAAAAAAATTAAAATTAAAAAACATTGGTTTTTTCGAACTGTTTTCAAACAATTGCAACATGTTTTATCAGGTTGTTTTGGCATAAGATAGTTCAAAACTCAGAGCAAAATAAGTTCTGTAAAGAAAAGAGCTTGCTGAAGAAACTGTACAGTTGGCTAGTAGACCAGGCTATGATTATGTAACAACTACTTAGTTTAGTTTGGCTAATTTGCATTTATCAGTTGCAAAAATTACGTAAATATTTCCGGCATATTCGCTAGTTACACAGAAGCAGCATGATGATGAGCAATGCATAACAATACAACACTAATGATATGAAATGAATACAGGATTTAGTACTAATATCTAGAAACTATTTATATCTTATCATTAACAATAGCATCAATATCACCAAAGTCTTCAATTACTAACCTTTTGTTGTCCTGGATGCAGTATACATTACCATTGGTCGTCCACACATTGAAAAATCCAAATGCTTTCCTGGCCTCCACCACAAGTTGTAGTCGACGTTTCGTGAGGGACTCTGTGATCGACAGCTTTTCCAGACTTCCATCAGATTTCAACCTCCGTTTGTTGTTGTACACCAGGTCCCGTACTGATCTCCTCGCGAATTTGATGATGATAGGTATCACTCCCTTTTTCCTGGAAGGAAGTACATGACATGTATCAATATCATGAGATTTGATCTTATAATCAAGTGTTAGCCTAGCATTTAATTTTCCAGTTACATATTTTTCAAAATCGACGTAACTCCCCTGCATTGGAATGTTCTTGCATCCATGGAGGATCAGGCAGTTGCGTCGGCCGTACTGTTCCAGGTCATCAATTCTCATCTCATTCTCTCTTGTCGCTCGTGCCACCTCCTTCACGATCTTCTCCAACCTGTTGATAGCCTCTTCCATATTCTTGAGCTGCTGACCTTGGGTGTCGTTTGCAGTATTACCATCACCTGCAACAAAAGACAAACTGGCAGAACCAGCAGTTTGGGGTTGCAGGTACTGTTCAGCATACCTTTGTTGAGTGGACTTGATAGTCTGGATTTCCTCCATCACACTCTCCAGGGTATACTTACTTCCGACCACAGCCATGACAGATATCCAATACTTTACAAAATCAAGATATTCTCAAATTTAGCCTATAGGAATATTAGCCTAGTACTACTACCAACTTAGCATAAAACTCAGCAGATCATCTTATTCAAATAGAATAATTGAAAAAAGCTAACCGCACTCCAGTCAAATTATCACAATCTCCGAACCCCCATGAGTAATGTCGCGGTTGAGATTATCGGTCCAGACGGTTACCCCGGCTTCACCCAATGGGTATTTGTGAGAACAATAATTAAACTCAATTTCGTTTGATATAGGCAATCCTTGCTTCATAGTCATACGTACCAGTATTTAAAGGAAATCAATTAAAAAACTTTGGAGTTACGCCTAGCCGCTATATTTGCCCAAAAGTTTCTAGAGTCCCTGGGTACGTCTGCTTGCCCTGTTTCCAGAATAGGCATTTTAAGGAACTGGGCTTGCTCACATTTAAAACGGCCAACGGTTTTACAAAGTTTTATGTGTTCGTTTTTCGAAGTGTAGGGAAGCGTAATTTCAAGATTATTGGAGGGCATCAAAGTGATTTTATTATAAATTATTTTTACGTTTCTTTCTCTTAAAGTCCTAGTTCGTTCGTTTCTTCCTTTTTACATCATTAATCGTTCTATTAGCGTGTTTATGTGCTTTTGGGTTAGAATTAGTCATTTGGTGTGCACATATTCATTTGAGTGTTTAATTTCCAGATTAAGCAGTGTGTTTATATTCCCTGAAAAGGGCCATGTGATATGCCAAAAAGTTTAGAATTTAAATAAAAATGTATAATGTATTGAGGCTGCTATATACGAGTATATCTTAACGATTAGGAAAAAATTGATGTCACGCTTCTTAGGCTTTTGCAAGTGCTCTAAGCTAATTTTGGGTCGCTGATTGCGGAAACGAAATCCATAGTTTTTCTCTGATAGTTTAGTTTATTAAAAGTTTTTAGTTATTTGAACTACGAGTTTTGGTCGAAGCCTGTTAATGGGACCCAATAAAAAACCAAATTATGTTAATTTAGCAGTAGGAAAATTTGAAGTATTTAGAGATTATTTTGAGTTTTATGAAAAACACTGACCAAGAAAAATTTTTTTCTCGGCGTCAGAAATATTTTAACTGTTTTTACCTGATTTTGGGGCACAAAAAATGCTGTCAGCTTGTCCATACCAGGTCTAGTTTTCTTATTATGATGCACCCATTATAGTGACAAAATGAGCTTACGCGGTGTTTACTAAAAAAATGATAAAGTGGTATTGTATGAACACAATTGCATATTTTTTTTGGATCAATCAATAACAAGCCAAACTGATAAATCTGAGCAAGCATACTGACAATTGTTTTGTTTTTGTTTGTTTTTTGTGCCGTTGCGGTTGCCGTTGGGGAGCTGCAGATGACCAATTTGTTCTGGTTGTATTTATCAAGCAGCGAATCTTGGGCTAAGACGCTTGGCGGAGCCCATCCCTCTTCAGGCCTGGCCACCTGTCTTCCACATAAGGGCGGAGGCATCCCGCTAAGTGTCTTGCCTAAGGACACAACAAGCGATTTTGCCGGCTTGTTCTCCACAACCTCCCATAAATACCGATCGCCAAGAAGAGAAGCTGTAGATACCATTTTTTAAAGTCTTTAGGCATGACTCTACAAGAGGATTGAACTCCAGGTCTACCGACTACGATGCGGACGCTCTAACCACTACGCCATCGAGCCGGTTAAAACTGACAATGACATTCTTCAAAATCGTCAAATATCAGCCATAAATTTGCGTTTCAATGATATCCGATAATGAGTGGCAAATGCATCATTACGTTTAATTGATCAACAATGGTCAGCTAGCATGGCAGCATCACACCTTCCTTGATATCTTACTTCCATTTTGCTAATATTTTGATGAAACCATTCCCCCTGCCCGTCACTCATATCACCCAGATTTGGGGAAAAGCAATCAAGATGGCTGAATATGAAGTGAAGCTGATACTCATGTTAGTACCCCATATCTTGTAAACTGTTCAGTAACTTGACCACAATCTCGTTGTACTTGACTGCTTTTCTATTTCCCCAAAAAAATTTGACAGCTTACGCAAAAGCACTCCAACCTCAGGATTCTTTTTCATTCATGAAAATTGGAGAATCACAATCGTTTATTAGCAGTGGTGGGCATCCGCTAGTGACAAACTAACGGCGCTAACACTATCGTTAGTCAGAAAAAATTTTATCGCCGCTCCTGCTATCCGCTAAACACTCAACTTTAGCGCTACAAACGCTAACGCTAGTTCTTTCCAAAAACCAGCGGCCGCGAATCGCTAATGCTCTGAAAGCAGAGGTCGCAAGTTTGAATCTCATTCAAAATTTTACCATGTAAAAAAAATCGATAATTTTATCTCAGTCCAGCTGTGAAAATACAAGCATACCAGTAGATAACAGTAACAAATGTACTAGTTGTCACAAAAAAAACACAAAAACAAATTTTTGTCACAGGATAGTTATTTCAAAAAAATGAACACCGCAAAATCTTTATCGCTGTCATATCATAAATTTATCTCAAAATCAGCACTGCTTTCATTATCTCTACGCGTAGTCTGGATTTTTCATTTGACCACATAGTGCCCGCCAACACTTGTGGAAACTTCCATGCATCTAATTTAATATGACAGGGGTGGCCACACTGGCCGTACTAAAGAAGCAAAGATGGTAGAAGCCACCATTGATATAGCCGCTACGCAATTCTTAGTTTGATTGACACATTTTCCATGCAAATACAGTGTGTCCATGAATTAAGGCAACCAACTTTCCGATTTAATTAAGTGCATTAAAATTTTCTTTTTTGTCATTAAACACTTTACCATTTTAAAGCTTAAACTCTGTACTTTTTTTTCAGATATATCAAATTTTTCTGAAATTAGTATTACGATTGCTGTAGATCGAAAAACAGTTATCAAGCTTCACAAAATTGGTGAAACTACTGTTGAATTTGCAAAACGGCTGAAAATGAATTGTTTGACAGTTTGCAAAATTGTTAAGAAATTTAAGGAGACTGGCAATACCCTCGATGGGAAAGGGCGAGGGAGAAAACGAACTCTCAGCACCTCTCAACTTATCAAAAACACGAGGAAAAAGCTGCGACGAAATCCTCGCCGAAGTTGAAGGGCATTGACTGCAGCAGCTGGTGTAAGCAAATCCACCATGCACCAAGTGTTGAGAGACGATCTAGGACGAAAACTCTTTAAGATGCTGTATCGGCAATGAGGGCCCAAAAATGCAAGAAAATTTTGAAGGACATTGATGAAGGCACGCTGCCCAACTTGGTTTTCACAGACGAGAAGAAATTCGACATTCAACAGGTGGTAAACTAGCAAAATGATAGAGTTTGGGCTTTCTATTTCTCCACAGAAGGAAGGATTGTCACCAGACGTCGAAATCCCCAGTCTATTATGGTTTGGGCAGCTGTCAGAGCATCCGGGAGATCCCCCCTTCTTTTTGCCCCATCTGGAGTCAAATTAAACTCCCAGCGGTACATTGCGAACATTCTGGAGGGTTGTTTGCTACCTTGGGCCAACCAGCAGTCCCAAAGCCAACCATGGACCCTTCAACAGGATTCTGCACCCTCTCATGGCTCCAAGTTGACACAATTTTGGATTCAGAGTGAAATCCCCTCTTTCATAAGCAAGGAAGACTGGCCAGCAAGGAGCCCAGATTAAAACCCTTTGGACTACTCCATCTGGTCCATCTTGGAGAATAAGGTCTGTTTCACTCCTCATCCAACAGGGGAGGCAGTTAAGGCCAGACTGTTAAAGGAGTGGGCCGCTATCCCTCAGGAAACGCTCCGTGCCGCATGTGCCTCATTCACAGACAGCTTGAAGGCAGTAGTTAAAAACAAAGGAAGCTATATTGAATAAATTATATATGCTTCGAAAGCTTTTACCTTAACTTATCTAATCAGAAATAACAATACATTGTTCGCGTTTCTGTATTTTGGGTTGATGATAAAAGGTTTGTTGCCTTAATTCATGGACACCCTGTAGAATGTGATGACCATTTTTATTCTATTTTCTGGAGACCATCATTTTTAAAACCTTACAATACGACATTGAAAGAGGTTATTGCAAGATTTTGAGCTATAGCAAGCTCTTGCATTGTATACAACTATCGCTAGATTTTAAACACTGGCCCTGGCCAATTCTTGATCGGTGAATGCGGCTCTCCGGCTAAAAAGTTTGCCCACCCCTGCTGTACAGTATATTGAGATTTCTCCGACGTCATAAAAGAGTATCTGCAGAAATCACATGATGTTAGCCGATGGAGTTGCTGGCTAGTAAACCTTAGACACTGAGAGGGCCCATTATAAAATCTTGCCCGACCCGCTCAAAATGCTCTGGCGTGCCGTAGTTTGTCCACCCCTACTCTAAAGCCTTGTTTTCAACATTTCCATTTTCATCAATTTTGCGTTGATTATGCGGTTTTAAAAGTTATTTCTCGTGTTTAGTGCCTTTTATTTCAAGCTTTGAGGAGTTTTTGATGTTGTCGATTCAAAGCACACAGTGCGAACTCAATCTTCTACTTGCCATTCTTGCAATGCATTGCGCATTGTTTGGGCAATGGCTTTGCCTGTACCACTATCAAGTTCCAGAATTCCCAGAAGTTTTTTCTCCGATTCCGGAGACAAGTGTGGAAAATCTGTCCATCTTTTCTTTTTCTGTGCTATCAGGCATGAGTTTGCCGTCCCAGAGTGCGGTAAAACTATGATGAATACTGAAGGCTTCCTTAATTGAAGTTGCTGTTAGTTTTCTTAATTTTTTCCCTGATGTTGGATTCGTAGAGCTGTTTAGCGCAAGCTCCTGTGGGCTATTCCAAGACCTCTGGATGCCTCAAAAAGGATCATCGTTGCAACTTAGTCACTGACTTGTGTGCAATCAAGCATCCGATCTAGGAGATTTTTGTGATAATGTTACTAGTTTTTGCAACTTACAACTGCAGCAAAACCACTCTCGAGGTGACTACCACGAGTTGCGTGAAGTAATGCTTGTATTTCTTTTGGGTAAATCATCTTGTGGTAAGAGATTTAGATTGGCCTCATGCATCACGCCCCCTGAATGTCAAAAACTATACACAGAGTCAAAATTTGGTTATTTTGGTCTCAGTCTAAACTCACAAACATAGAAGTGAGTGGGTAACGTGACATCAACATTTACCTTTCAAAAGTTGAAATTAAGAATTAGTCCTTGACACCACTTGATCCACAAGCAGCCACATATGACTCGAACTTACTTTAATCACGTTGTTGCTACCCTCAACCTCAAATCAAAGCAGCCGCTTTATGTAAAAGGGCTGGTGATTTATGGTGCCTTTGAAAGGATTTAATTTTTCTTTGCTTGTTTGATCCTGACATAGACCTGGCGAGAAAACAAGCTATGCTAAAAGCTTCGGAGGAAATTGGAGGAAAAGAACAATTGCCACGAGCCCGTGTGGATATGATCAACACTAAAGACGAAACACTGGATGATTTTGTCAACAAAAGCAGTAGGAGATTGTTTCCCATCGTAGTTGTGCCTGACAGCTTTCTTGAAATGGACCCAGAAACTTGGAACAAAAGTTAACACTTTGAAATTGCACGTAATATTATTTGCTGTCTTGCACCCACTAACGACCACGCCAGGAGGAATGTGGCTTTGATTGAGCAAATGACTCAATCCAGTCCTTTAAAAATGAAAAACAACTCCAATATGCTTTACGGATTGTAAAAACAAACCCCGGCAAATATTCCGAATATGAAAAAATCTGCTCTAATACAGAGATCGCCTTTCCGTATGCACGAGTGTCGCAATAATTAAGAAATTTAGTTTTTGCAAAGAATGGCCTTTATTAGGCCAACTTTGAAGCCTCTGCCCAACCTTCAAAACACAAAATTTTACAAACAAACTTTGAATGAGTAAGTTTTAGTAAAGCAGAACCTTTCGGTAGGGTCAGACATTTAAAAACAAAAACTTTAAAATTTAACCTCAAAATATAACCTCACCTACCCTAATCCGCAAATTGCAATTTAAAATTTTCTGCGCCACACCTTAGATCAGATATGCTAATGGCTTCCTGCAGGGTAAGCTTAAATTAAGTTGAAAATATTCACAAGTTCTCACAACGTTTAAGAGTTTTGTTTCCAAACCAACCAAAAATGCAAACTGTTGGTACATACGGCTGACTCTCAAAAAGAATGTTTGACCGCGATGAGGAGAGTTATAAAAAGAATTAGAGTTAAGGTTAGAGTGAAGGTTAGCTGACATCAAGAATATGTAGTATTAAGTAGAACCCTGCCCAAAATAACTCGCCAGAGAAAGATTTTTTTCTTTTTTTGAAATTTTTATATATTTTGTTGAGTTACGCCTCATTCGAAGATGAAATACATCTTTATTTTTAAAACCACTGCAAAATGCACGACGCAAGTCCAAACTAAAAAAATGATTACTATTTCAGTGTTGCTAAAACAATGCAATAAAGAAAAAAATGAACGCTGGTGAGGGTTATGCATCTGACATGAGATTTGTCGATTACTGAATTCGTTGCGATACTTATTTTTATGAAGGTAATTGTTTGTTTCTTGTTTCATCTTAAAGTGACGATTAACTTGTATATAAATACACTAGCCGGCTTCGCCGGGCAGGGTTACCATCATTAGCATCAGGATTAAGTATTTCGGTTTAACCGGCTGCATCCGCTTCACCCATCAGGCTCTGGTAAACAGTAACAAAGTGTAAATGAATTTTTGCACTACCCTAATTCCTGTACACGTAGTGGTGATTATCCTATTTTCTTAATCAGGACCGACCATGCTCCCAAAGAAAGAATTTTGCTACAAACTATCATCAATACTTTCAAAAAGTGCGATAGGGGAAGGATTGAAGAACAGTCAAAAACGATGATGGCAGCCAAATGGTTAGTGCAGACAGAAGTAAGAAGACATCACAGAAATAAACTACATGGTGAGCCAGAAGTAACGCCCTTTTTGTTATTTGAGTTTTCTAGTTTCTGCTTAATTTCCTCTTTATTTCAGAAACAGACCGTTTTTGGTCTGAGTTTTCTGATTAATAATTGTTTCTTTTTTAGTTTAGAAATTTTTCATTTATAAATAAATAATTTTATGCTTAAGAAATACAAAAATGGCGTTACTTTTGCTGCATCCTATATTATAATGGCAACTAGGAAAATTATAATAACTAATCTGCAGATGAATTCTCTTTAGAATATCTTGGTCGTACAGTCATGTGGCTGGCCTGAGTACTCCTAAATGCAGAGTTTCATAACGTGTAGCAAAGACTAACAAAATACCAAGTTTTATGCCGATACCAAAGATCATACGCACAGCCAGTCAGAGGTTTTGAGTTACACAGAGTGCGGCAAAAGTAACGCCATTTTTGTATTTCCTAGGTATAAAATAATTTATTTATAAATAAACATTTCTAAACTAAAAAAAAACAATTATTAATTAGAAAACTCAGACCAAAAACGGTGTATTTCTAAAACAAAAGAGGAAATTAAGCAGAAACTAGAAAACTCAACCAAAAGGGCGTTGCTTCTGCCGCACCCTGTATTTAGTGGTAAGCCTGTTTTGCGATTTGGTGCGGCCCTGTTCGCATATATATTTGCGGTATTAAGTTCTTTGGGTGCGCTATCGGCCTTCCATCCAGCTTAGCGACAATAGCGGCGATGGTTTCTCCAACGTCATTCACCACATTCTAGTAGGAGCCCATCAGGCCAAGTTATTTTCAAACACAATATTTTCTCTAAATTCCGTTTTACAAATTGATAGGTGTACCGTTTTATTTTAATTTTTTCTTGGGATTTTATTACTTGGGATTTTATTACAATTCTTTATAATATAGATATAAATAATTAAACAAGCAGCATATCAGCCAAAAAACCCTGCTTTAATGTATACTAGATAAAGCGACATGAATGAAAAAACAAAACATGGAGCTGTGTAAACCTTACCACAATAGAAATCTTGTCGTTTTGCTAGACTAAAGCAAAAACAACAACAACAGAGATTTTACAGTTATGTCAACAAGTGAAGTCAAACCAAGTCAAGCAAAGTATTTTAAAAATTGATTTAAATGGAAAAATTCTCTGATATCCTCCTCAAAACTCTTTGTAACAGTATCAGTTTATCTCATTGCTATTTATGTTTTCATAAATGTGGCCGGAATGAGGTGAGCGTGAGGCAAAAGAAATTATATACTGAAGATCTTTTCTTAGAGATCAGCTAAGAATTAGATAAGAAGCTTTTTGGAGACATCAAAAATTTATTTCAAATTTTGGGTAAAATTTCTCTTCAAATCTTGTTGCTGGCTAGGTCATTGTATGCTCTCTGCTTTGCTTTACGGCCAATTCTATTGCTCAGTTTATGAAAAAACACAAAAGCGGTTAGTTAAATATAGTTTTATTTTTTCACAAATAAAGGAAACAACAACAACACAGCAAGATACGCTTGTATAGATTGCTCGGGTGAAAATTACTTTGGAGCTTGCTACTGATTTGATTTTTACCAATTTTCATTTAAAATCTTGTTGGTTCAAAATCTCTGTTATCACGGTCAGGATTTAAAGCATGGGGTTAGCAATTTTATCCTCTGCTATTATCCATCCAATGTTGTTGAATCAATTACTGTGCAGCGACACCTTTGCACGTTTGAAAAGTCTTCGAAATAGATCTTAGCAAGGGAACAGCCTTGCCTTCCAGTCCGCAAATGAGCAAATAACTGCAATGATGTTGATCTGTAAATTTGATGTGTAGATATTAGCCCAAAAAGAAATTAGTGAAGTTCCATCATTTACGAATACCAAAAGATAAGAAGATATCCCATCCGAAATTACGCATATAGTGGTGCAAACGGATAAACGGATTACTGTGTCTCGGACCTTTCTATTCAAAGATGCTTTCAAGGGTTCCGCTCGACAACAAATGCGATAATGCTTGATCAAAGGATAAACAAGCAAACCTAAAAGTGAAAATTGAAACACAAACGAAATAATGAAGAGCAAGATGCCAGGCAAACTGGATGGAGGTCTATCTGGGGAGGAAAGATCATAGACACAACCTACAGGCGATGCTGTTAGAGTAAAAGTGACTAGGTAACTGGTGGCACTTGCTATTGAACAGGCAAGGATGCCAAAAATTACCAAATAGCTGGTGATACGTAAAGATGCTGAGCTTAGATGACGTAATATGCGGTGCCTATACATTGTCACTTGTCGTGACCATAACAAGAGATACAGGCTTGTTAAAGAAAGGTGATAAATTTCAGCTAACTGGTGCTGGTAAATGCGGCAAGCCAAGTCAGAAAAAGTCCCCATTCTGAGCTCGACCTGCTCAAACAGACAGCGGATTAAGCAAAAAATCACGGCAATGAGACAAAGCGGTCCACGGTTTATTACACTTTCAAATTTGTTTTTTGACTTTGTTTCTTTTTGGCTAGCTTCTTTATTTTGCCGACATTGAAAAACAGTCAAACTCATTGTTAAATAGACGGAAATTGCAGTCAAAACAGAGACAAAAATTTCGTCCCTCAGCCACGATCGATCTGTGTAGAGTCCAGTTCCGTTGATCAATGATGAATTGTTCATGGTTTACCGAGAAACAAAACAGGCTAAAAACAATCAAAAATATGAATAACTGCAAAAAATATGAGTAGAATTAAACGTTTCAATAATTTTAATTGTTTGCAATGTCCTCGCGGTGGTTTGATTAAAACTTTACCAATAAACTTAAACAAAAAAATAAGTAGCCACTCTCTGAACAAGTTGGAACTTTAAAAACTGAGAAACCTTGTAAAAGTATCAACATTGCATTAGTTACTATAATAATTTTACTTTGATTAATGGCACATTGACGTGAGGATAAAGGGCAATAACCCATCCAAACAACAAGACAGTAGCAATTTGAGATTAAAAATGGCAAAATTTTTAGTTTCTAAAAGTAGGTCTCAAAAAATCTCCCGGTCTGTTTGAAAGAAAAATAGGCAAAAAGCTTGATTTTAATAAGGTGGTCTCCGAGAAAGACTGTTCCGTCTGTTTGGCGACCAAAACGAACAAAAGTCTCCGTTTCCAAAAGGCACTCTTCAAAAATAATAAGGTCTCTTTACCAAACGATATGATTTCATCATCCCGAAAATTTGTTTCTAAATACACCGGTGACCTTGATTGCGACCAAAATCACCAATAAAAAATATTTTTCAATACGCAATGCATTGTGTTAAGAAAAAAACTTGGTTTCCCTCTGCAGGGTGCTTTTTGTCTTCAGGGTATCATTTTTAAACGAAATCGTGTCATGCGAACTTTATATATTCCATAAATTACCAATGACAGAATCTTGATTGTGAATTGCAATTAATGTCAAAAAAGGTCATTAAAGTCATTTCATGAACCTAGACTCCTTTTGAGCATTCTCAGCAATAACATTATTAATAAACAACTTGAAGGCTTTAGTGTAAATCTATAGAGGAACTACGCTGTCTTTTGCACAGGTAGCTGTCCTTAACCTCGAAAATTTTATTTTTTGACAAAGCTTTCACACAGCTGAAAAACGCTCTTAAAAAACTGATATAATAATAGAAAAAATGAATTCAGTTTTCGAAATTCTTTTTCCTTTGTTCCCCAATCTTTGTTTGTTCACGAACCCTTTTGATAATTTTTTTGAGTGTGTATACTCTTGAAAGGATAACATCATGATTATGTTCTAGCAGCCTAGGGTGCAATTCTTCAGGCAGATTTTCACTGCAAAAGGAAAGTGGTCTTGGAACAAAAACTATTAGGAGTCTACTAAGCGAAAAAATCTCAAACTTTATTGTGGAACTTTTGAAAAATGTCATAAACAGATTTAGATGTTTTTTTGACAAATATATTTACGAGATCTATATTTTGCTCCTGTTGGTAATACGTTGGCATCATTAGAATTTAGTAAAATGTATAATTGAAACACATAAACTGCTTAGAATAAAAACACAAGACGTCAAATATCGCTAAACGTGAACTTCGTAAAACTATTTCTAAAAAAGAACGTCTGGATCGGTTGTTATAGTCAATAAAAAAATTATAGTCTCGACAAACAAAAATTATCACTTGCGTAGTTAGAGAGTGATTCTTTTTGGAAAGGGGAGCGAAGGCCAAGCATTACCTAAGGTTGTTATTGTTTTAAAGCGCGGCATCTATACAAATTTGTGACCGACATTTGAAAAATTTTTCTGTTGAGTGCGAAAAACAGCGATGATTTTGACTTTTGTATGAATCTGAAGATCTTTTCTGATGGAGATTGACTTTTTGAAAGCGAGAATTTCCCATTTTTAACTTCAAACGGACAAGGCAGCTTTTTTTCGGAGATTAACTTTTCACAAAAGAGTCATTTTTACATTATTTACTTTTGTCGGAAAGTTTAAGGGGCATCGCCGCTTGTCTCACCCTAAATACACCACTGAACAATGCGTCTAGCATTCTAATTAAGTTTTAAAATGTTTTGCTTCAGACTGAGAGCCACTGCCTCAGATTTAAAATATTAAGTCTTTTTAGTTTTTAGCCCAGTTACAAAAAAATTTAAGAAGCAAAATTTTCATTAGAAATTTTACATGTTTTCAGTTAAATGCTTTGATGGTAGAAGCTGAAAGTTTCACAAATCTGTACCGCCATGCAGCTTAAAATCCAAAAACTAGTCACCGCAGGGGCCAAGCTTATATACGAATCCAAATGAAAAACCCTGAAAACTGTAGAGAAGCTCCTATCATTTCATTTGGTAACATTTTTTAAAAACACGCACTTTTCAAAACATTGGTCGACTGCAATTGGGTCAGGGGGCATGGACCCGTACCTCCTTGACTACTCTTCGGGATTTAGCTACTTACTCTTGTTGATGCATGAACTCATTTATAATTTGCTGGCAAAAAGTTGATATTATTATTATTAAAATTTACTAGAAAAAAGTGAGTTATATTTATAATTCCGACCATCCGTCAAAACACTCTTTTCCTGTAAAACATTTTTAATTTATCGTTATTTTGCTTGATAAAAAGCGGTTACTATTCGTCTGCTTTCTTCCCAACTGACTTCGCATCAAATGAATCGCAGAAATTTAAAGAAAAATTATTGTTAATTGCTACCCACTAGGCGAGCAAGAATCTTGAGATGAAAATGGCATAGCATTCTAAACCTATAGAATTTTAATTGGAAAGACTTTTAGAAATTACGCGAGTCAAAGGCGCTAACGGTTGATGTTTTAACCCAATCTCTCGCTTGTAGCGCTAAAGTTCTCACTACATTACAGCTTAATTTTTAGCAAATAATTATAACTCTTACGTCATCACAGGAAACCGATTCTATTGAAAAGAATAACAGGTGGATTAAGATTTTGATAAGACGATCATAGCGCACAGAAAGAAACAACCGTGGTAAATTAACCCTTACTAATTTGCAAACGAATTAAATAATAACCGACGAATCTTTAACAATGTTTGAAGTCTGCATCAAATGACCATGAAAATATTCCGAGTCAATCTTTACTCTTTGTCAAAGTTAAGAACTTGCGATAAGTCTGGTTGTAGTCTTTGAGTTAAGCAAGAGTATTTTGTCGCTTCTGGTATTATTTAAGAGCACAAGGTACAGTGAGCGTTTTTTGCAAAAAAAATCTAACCCGAGCTTGACGATGTTAAATAACACGTGGAAGTCGATCTTAATCCTTTAAATCGTTTAAAGTTTGATGCATCCTAACTGTGTTCTATCGGCATTCTTGAAGAGTTGCTTTTGACCCGCGTGAATCTAATACTCACCAGATACATCGAACCTAATTGACTGCGTCATGGAGCTGCAAATTGCTAGATATGCTCAACAGGAAAAAATTTTTTTATGACATAAGTTACACAAAACACTTTATGTTTGGACTAGTGATGTCACTGATAGGCGGTCACTCCACGAGGACACCATTTTAGGAAAGCACTAAAGCAACTCTATCCTAAAGAATAGAATATTAACTCTTTATATTAAATCGTGGTTGCTAAGGTGTACAGACATTTTATCACCTAGCATTTATTCACCCGACTGTTAATTACGGACATTTAATCACCAGACGTTTAATCACTTAAAAATTTAATCACACAGACATTTAATCACGCGAAAAAAAATCATAATGACGTTATTTATTTGTGTGATAGGGTTAGGGTTAGGGTTAGGGTTAAGGTTAGGGTTAGGGTTAGGGTTAAGGTTAGGGTTTGGGCTAGAGTTAGGTCCATGTTAGGGCCTTACGTGTCCACGTGATGATCTGTGTGGCGATAAAATGTCTAAGTGATGAAATTTCGTGATTAAATGTCTACGTAATTAAATGTCTAGTGGTTTAATGTCCGTGATTAACAGTCGCGTGATGAAATGTCGCGTGATGAAGTGTGGGTAAACCGTTGCTAAAAGCTATTTTTTAAAATAGGAAATATGGAGGTGACATTTTTAGACCTGATTTTAATTTTACTGCTCGAAGCAAAATATCATTATCAAAAACTTTATGGAAGAAATGCAGCGTTTTACATCAAAGTCTCCAACTAGTTTTATTTGATATTGTGTTTTTCTATTTTTTTCATAGCATAAAATTGCGGTAATTTCTTGTTTCAATCATTTTTCGCGTTTTTTAAGATAATTTTTCAAATTTTGATACGACTGCTCTTGTATACATAATTTTAAATTGCTTACGGAACATGTTTCAAAACAAATAACAAAGGGCAAAAAAGAAAATTCGTACATTGATATGGAGAAAAGAATTTATTCAAATTTCTTCCTAATATCCCGCTTCACATAGAATATTGTTTGACCAACCGGGGCTGCCAGGAAGGTAGCAAAGGGGGCTTCAGCCCCTTTCCTTCTTAGGTATATGCCACTTTGCCTCAAAAAAGGTTTAAACCCTACTTATTGACGCACCCAATAAATATGCCACAAAAACACCACTTTACGTTTGGTCATCCCTGCCCCTTTTCTTTTGAAAAGTCCTGGCTACGCGCTAAAATTAAAACATAATCAAAAGCATGCTTTGTTTATTTTGTTATATTCGTAAATATTTTTCCGATTTCTTTCAAATAACTTGAGAATGAAAAGAGGCATTGTAAGCAAACGTGACATATTTTGGTGGAAGACTTAAAAGCAAATTCAAAGTCAAACTAACGATATCAATTTCATGAACAACTGGCCATCGGAATCGCTTGCACTTTCCGTCACCCAGTGTAAAAGACTGTTAGTGGAGGCTTTAACCGGTAATTTCAACAAGATGAGAATTTTAATCTCACCGCAATTGCTTATAGTTTTTTGCATTGCTCCATTGGTCACCCTAATTAATAACTCGCACAGAGCAAAATATATACTTTTGTGGTGTGGGATGTTACCAGTACCCGAAACTCAAATGAACATTAAATCTTTCACAAAGCTTCCCATTATGAAATTCCGTACCGTTATTTTGCTTTTCATTACATAAGAGACAATTTTGTTTGTAAGGAGAAAAGCAAGTCTAAATAATAAGCAGTGTCTCAAGGTTTGGACCAAGAAATTATTGCTCACAGCTTGGAAAGAACTTCGAAGCAAGATAATCATGATGATCTAACACATGGCTTTGATGTGAAGCAATTTCTATCTAATTAACTTTTAAAATTTTTCGTTAAGGTTTTTATCACGAGACAATAAAAATTATGAATGGTCAATAACATCGTGGTTGATATTAGCAACCAACTAATGCAAAATGGTGGCCAACTGTTGGGCCTACAATTGACTTGAATTTATGATTGTCGTGATTAAAATATAGGTCGTCTAGCAGGTTAAAAATTGAGGGAAATAGCGCCTCTGATCTACTTGGCTACGACTGAAAACAATGCCACGCTTTCTTTAGTTACTTAACAAAATTTCATCGCGCTTTTGGTAATTCACGACAAATTGGATCGTATTAAGCTATAATTTCGCAGTTGTTAATTTGCTAAGCTAGATTTTCTTGCGGTTTAGCGGCTAAAACCGCGTTTTGAAGTATGGTTGGGCCCAATTCTGGATTAGTTCTCACACTTGTCGCAGAAATATTTCTTGTTGACTGCAACTGACGTCAAAACGAATAGTAGAAAAATTACAGTTTTGAAAGATGAGAGTATGGCTCAGAAAAATATTTCATAAATCTGAAATGGTACATTAGGATCTCTCATTGAATCAATCAAATTTATTAAAATCGATTTCGGCCGTAACAGACTACCTTTAATTTTTTGCCGGCCATCTCAACGTCATCGATGAACTAATTTAGCATCACTATTTATTAGTTTAAACAAACTTAAAATTACACATGGTCTAAATCAAATAAAGAATCACTAACAACTTCAACTATAACTAATAAAGTACGTCAACCAAACAATCCAAACACAGCCCGCCCTACAACAACTGAAACGCGAACAAACAAGGCGCACGCAGTAAACGCGGAGAATGTCAGAAAAACAACGGTACTACGCCCTAAGGTAAGCCACGTCAAGTTGTACGTTGATTACTACTTCATTCTCCCACCCTAAAAATATTACACACAGCATTACATTTGGTCGATACCACATCTTGGTGGAGGCACTCCTTTATTATTTCTTGCAGATCTTCTGGGGCCAACATTAATTTTATGAGCAGGTGAATTAACTATATCATTAACGGTGGATTCATTGTCGGCTAATTCAACTGCATCATTAACAGTCGATTCACTGTCACAAGAAACTTCAGGTAATTCAGCATTATCAGCGTATTCATGAGATTCATCCTTGTGAATTTCATTGCTCTGAAGAGCATTATCGACCGCCGATTGTGAATTTGGCGCAAAATCACAAATAGATACAGTAGCTTCGCGGCCATTACAATAACGTACACTAGCATAAGTAGGATTGATGTAAATTAATTCAACTTCATCAACAAGGGGATTATTTTTACTCAAACGTACAAATCGCTTTACATAAGCTTTACGAGAATTAGTTAACCATGGTGGGAGTGAATCCCTCGTAGAAGAACGGCGTTGATAGCTGAAAAAATGTTCGCGAGGCGTTACATTAGTGGCTACACATAAAAGGGAGCGAATTGCATGTAAAGCATTATCTAAAACTAATTCCCAACGGGAAATTGGAAGTTTTAACGTTTTCAAACACAATTTTATTGCCTTCCAAACGGTGCCAACACATTTTTCTACTTGACCATTGCCAGAAGGATGGTTAATGCTAGATTTACTGCTTACAATGCCCCTATTGAGAAGGTAACGCCTAAATTCACTCGAAACGAACGTGGGGCCATTATCCGAATGCACAAAACACGGCGTGCCACACAAGGTGAACAGTTTATCAAGTCAATTAATTTCCACGGAAGTCATTTCCTTGCAAGGGAATGCGAAAGGAAAACGCGAATATTCATCGATTACAATAAACAAGTATTTGTTGTTTGATGAAGAAGGCAAAGGGCCTTTGAAATCTACACGGAGTCTTTCTATAGGGTGAATGGCCTTGATCAGAGTATTATTTACTCCACGATGAAACTGAGGCCTAATCTCCGCACAGATAGGACAAGAATTTGTTACTCTTTTGACATCAGTAGTCGAAAACGGCAAACTTTTTGCCCTCACAAAATGCAACAGTCTGGAAATGGCCGAGGTTGTTGTGCAGTTTCTCTAATGATGACTGCGATGCAATTGATGAACAAAACGCTCTTGAAAAGGTATCCGGCCCTGTGTTTTGCTTGCCAGGTCGGTATTTAATAGTATAGGAGAATGACGCCAATTCAATTCTCCACTGCTATACTTTGCTGTTTTTGATCTTGGTCCGACGCCGACTATCAAGCATAAATGCAACTGATCGTTGATCAGTGATGATTGTAAAAGTTTGCCTATTTAATAGATGGACCCATTTACGAATTGACTCGATGATGGCAATAGCTTCTTTTTCTACAGCGGGATAGTGTAACTCGCTACCTGGCAAGGTGCGTGAGAAAAATGCCACTGGGCGTCCTCCTTGGTTTAATGTTGCCGAGATGGCTGAATCCGAAGCGTCGCATTCCACGACAAATGGCTTCGACACGTCAATTGAACACAAAGCAGCATGTTTCAACTCCTCTTTCAATAGCTGAAAGGGCTTTAGAGCAAATTTATTTAAGGAAACACCTTTGCATCAGCCAATGGCCGTATTTTATCCGCGAAACAATCAATCCATTTAGCATAATATGCAAACATGCCGAGGACTCTTCGTAGCAACTTGAAGTTGCTGGGAGGTGGAAAATCTAAAAGTGGACGTAGACGCTCCGGGTCAGGTTTAGCTTCGCCATTGCCGACAACATAGCCGAGTATGGGTATGCTATTCTTTGATGCGACAGTTTTACTCTCATTCAGAGTAAAGTTACGGCACTTTATTGCGTCTAAAAATGCTTTTACATTTTTGTCGTGTCCCTCTTTGGTATGCCCGGCGACAGTGACGTTACCTAAATAGGGGTAAGTATCCTTTAACCGTTCTTCTTCAATAAACTGCATAATTTTTCGTTGAAAGGCAGCAACGCCGTTTTTGACGCCACAAGGAATTCAAGTAAATTCGTACAATTTGCCATTTGCTTCGAAAGCAGTAAACTCTTGTTCGGAAGCAATAATTTGAATTTGGTGATAGGCACTGTGCAAGTCAAAAGCCGAGAAAATATTATACTGTGCAAGTTCATTCATCATATCGTCAATGCGCGGGAGTGGGTAGGCGTCCAACTCAGTGTGTATATTAATGGTCTCGGAGTAATCAACACACATGCGCTTCTTGTGGCAATTACATTCGTCTGTAACAATGACTACTTGGGCTCGCCATGGGGAGGAACTGGATTGAATTATACCCTCTTTAAGTTGCTGGTCAACATGATTCTGAATAAACTTATGATCCTCTTGATTGTACCTTCGAGATTTTGTGGCGATTGGTCGATACCCCATTGACAAATTTGAAAAAAGTGGCACTTTTTCTGTAGTAGCAGCAGCTACAGAGCAAACCTTATCGTTGGCGACAATTAAATCAGAGCATTCTCCATCAAATTGAAAAATTAAACGCTGATGTTTGCATTGAAAATCTAGCCCCAATATCACGTCACTACACAAATCATCAAATAGATTTAATCTAATTGCATCACACTTGCTTTTATGAATATGAATGTCGACTAAGCAAAATCCAGTAGACTTAATTTTCATTGATAAGGATGCCATTTGTACTTGATGGGAGTTAGGGTAAACATTAAGATTCAACTTTTTGCAAATGAAGGAATTTATGTAACTTTCCGAACTTCCAGAATCAACAACAGCTGTTAAACGAGTCCCATTAACTGAGATTGGGAGCGAAGCTGGTAGCAAGCTTCCGGGGCATGCTGCTGACAGAGAACATAAATTGGGGTTGGAAGTAGCTGAGCTGGCCGTGTTGTTTAAAACATTGCATTTATTTCTGCGTTGAGTAGTTCTAATAGTTGTTCTAGAACGGCATACACTGGAAAAATGCCCAAGTTTTCTACAAGTGAAGCAATACAAATTTGTAGCAGGGCATTTGCTGTTGTCGTGATACGGTTTGCCACAAAAGTTGCATAGTTTGTTTGACGATGTCATTTTCGCAACTGCAGAAATTTGATTGACGTGATCAGTGCCTTCAACATTGACAGCTGCCGTGACGTCGGGATGTTGAAGGTATGCTTCCGAATGCTGTTGGGCAGTTTCCAATGAACAAGCAATTTGAAAAGCTCTCTCAACGGTCAACTACCTGTTTTCTAACAATCTTTGTCGAGTGACTTGCGACGAGATCCCATTGATTCTTCGTCCGTAACTGCTTGGATACTACAGTCTTTACTCGGCACATGAAGCTGTTGAAAAAAATCTCGCAAATTTTCTCCCTGCTTTTGCTTTCGAGTGGCAAGTACATGTCTGGCAAATATCACATTTGGCGTTTTAATTTAGACCGACTTCAATTTGTCTGTAGCAGCTTCGTAGGTTTCACAACCTTCCACGAACTCATACACGTCAGCACTGACGTAAGCAAATAAAATGCGAAGCTTGTCAACTTTAGGTTGTCCATCTTGGCCTGCTGCTTGACGAACACACCCGGCTACGAAGTCAGTGAAAACTTTCAACCTGTGTTTGAATTGCTTTGGTGCGGTCTGAGAACTTGGATGTATCATACATCCAGACGTATCGGCTTCAACAATTCATTTAAAAAGTTTGCCATAATTAAGTTTGTTTAGTTAAACTAATTTAGCATCACTTTTTATTAGTTTAAACAAACTTAAAATTACACATGGTCTAAATCAAATAAAGAATCACTAACAACTTCAACTATAACTAATAAAGTACGTCAACCAAACAATCCAAACACAGCCCGCCCTACAACAACTGAAACGCGAACAAACAAGGCGCACGCAGTAAACGCGGAGAATGTCAGAAAAACAACGCTACTACGCCCTAAGGTAAGCCACGTCAAGTTGTACGTTGATTACTACTAGAATCGATTCAGCTTTACAAGAGAAAATGGCCTGCTAAAGGGTCGATATCGACTTACAATAACTTAATTTTTTGAATAAACTTCATTGATTCGAAGAAAAGTCTCTTTGTGTATTTTGAATTGGTGGTCCGAACAATCATCGTAAAGTTTTCATCTGAATGGTGTTGATTCTACTGAAATTGCACATAAATGAAAAAACAGCAATTAAAATATTTGCAGAGCTACAACTGCAATTTCAAATGGGATCCTTTTATTTGAACATACCCAGGTTTAATTAGGTTAAAGTTATTTGCCTTTTGCTGAGCTTTCAGATTTTGACTGACAAGTTATCATGATCTGCGAGTTTTCATTTTAATTTTTCAAATTTTATTAGAAGTAGTAATTAAGCATAGAAATTTGTCAATGATTCTTTGAGTCGTTATAAGAAAATGATCAGGAATTCGTTACCAAATGTTGAACAGTATTGAAAAAAACAATCTGGCAGTTACGGATCAAAATGATGACTATTTAATTTTATTTTATTTAATAATATTGCCAAAAACTATAGTTTTGAGGTAAAATTAACTTGTTTTAAGGTTGCTTAGAAATTTGGTTGGTGGCCTCATTGGTAAGGCATATCTCTAAAAATTGTAAGCTCCTAAAATAAACTATCCCAGGTTTGTCATCAGTATTTCCTAAAACCCCTTATCAGCGCTACTGGTGATCGCACGACTATAAAACAAAAGATGTAGTAAAAATGAGCGTCGTATTTTCATCTTCTCTAAAAAGTGTTTAAAATGCTCAATATTTTCGTTTGCCGAAACTAAAGTCAACCAATCCTATTTGTTTATATAAATTAACTTAAAGTCAACTACTTTTGGCATTGCCCCTGCGTCTCATCTCTTTGTCTGCTTATAAAGTACTTTTTCAAGCAGGATAATTGTGAGAATGGGTATTTGCAAGTTTGACTTTGACGTAAACGGCATTAGAAAAATTTTTTATATCAGGAAGCAATAGTTTAAATTGCGGTTTAGTTGTACAATATCTTTGTTAATCACAAGTTCCGTCAGACTTTGTTCATTACGGTTTGATAATTGAAATCAAAGCGATGGTTAATCCTGCTTATCACTTGTTTTGATGAGCTAAGCCAAATTGCACTGAAACAACACCAACCATGCTTTGTATCCAAGAAATTGTTTCTATATTTACGCAAACGTCAATTTTTAAGCCACCCCAATTAACTTGCTTCAAACCAAAAATTAATGAGCATACGGTTTGTTGATTGTTGCAAATACTGCATATACAGTACAAACAATGAGATCGAAATTCTAAACAATTTGTAAGAACACTAGGCGACTTTGCCCGCGTCGCCCGGCAGAGGCCCTCCATCAGTAATGCCCGGGTTTAGTACTTCGGTTCAACCGGCTACTCCGGCTTCACCCATCCGGCTCTTGTGTGAGCAGTACCGAAAAGTTAATAAACTTTATGCACTTTCACAATTCTTGTACACAAAATTGTGATGGTCATGTTCTCTTAATCATGACTGGCAATGCTCACAAAGAATCTTGCTATAATTTATTGTTAATATTTGTGAGGAAGCAGAGATTAATTAAAACTGATTGTAGCGGCAAAATGATGGTTGCTGTCACAAATAAAGAAAAATACTATTTAATATTAGGCTTATTTTGCCAATTGGTGCTGCCGCTTTCCTATTTATATTTGTGGTGTTAAGTTCCTAATTTCGCTGCGCTATTGGTCTTGTTTACGGCATAGCGACAAAAGCGGCTATTGTTCTCTCTATATTCAGTTTCACAAATTGTTATGGTTATGGTTTGATGTTGATTTTTTCTTAAACTTGGAATTTTATTACAATGCTGTAGAGTATAGACATAAATACCATAACAGGCAGCATATCAGCATAAGAAAAAAATCCTTGCTTTATGTGTACATATGACGGCGTCGCCCGCAGAGACCCATCAGTAACGACGGGATTAAGAGTGTCGGTTCAGCCGGCCAAGCCGGCTTCATCTATCAGGCTCTTGTGTGAACAGTTACCAAACATTTATGTGTTTTCTGCACATAAAATGTTTACGACCTTTTTGCTCCTTTTCCTAATGAAATTTTCATTTTAAGGTCCTGGCTATGCCTTAGGTCTATGTGCCCTGTTCATTGCTGACACGAACCTAAGGGAGCCTTGCGTTTCCCATAGTTTGAAAACAAGGAGCGCATTTCTGATATTAAGCTATTCTAAAGCAAAAGGGCAAACATGTCTTTAGTGTGTGTGATTTTACACAGTGACGCTGTTTTCTTTTGATTATCCGTTAAACTTTCTCAAGTCCTCGCTGGCTACACATTATGTAGCATGTTCATATCTCCCTGCTTGACATGCCCTGGGGAGTTTAAAGTGTCCTTGGTTTTCCTCAAATGTTTGGTTTGACTCCGGTAGCTCTATAAACCTATTATGAAGCAAAATATCAAGAATACATTGCATGTGGTGCGATCTAACACAGTGATGTTGTTAATTTTGATTTCGCCTCAAACTTTCTTAAGTCCCTACTGGCTACGCATTATGATTCATATTTGTTATTCGTTGCTTAGGTATGCTCATAGAAGTTAAATGAGTCCTTGTTTTGACCAAATTTTCAGGTTTGATTCCGGTAGCTCTATAAAGCTATTATCAAGCAAAATAGAAAAAATGTTTCTCCTAAGTATGGTGCGATTTAACCCCGGCAGTCCATACTATGACCCGTGCCGATTTAAAACGTATCAATTAATGCAGCTGCACCAGGTTCACCGTACAAACATTTGTTAGAGCAACAACGAAATGTTTTACTAAATATAAGTCATAGGTCCTGTACATGTAATGGTGATCATGTTGGTTTATTGATAGAGATTGGAAGTATTAAAAAAAAAAAGAATGATGACACAAACTACCATTCGTAATTTTTTTTTAAAGAGTAGGGGGGGGGGGGGGGAGTGAAACATAGTCAAAATTGATGGCGTCGCCCAAACGGTGATTGTTTTGGCTCGAATGAGTTGTTTGGTGGTAGGCATGATCTACAATTTTGGGGCCCGCTTTCGTATTAATATTTGTGACATTAAGATTTTTGCCAGCGCTGATTGCTTTAATTCGGCCTAGCATGAAAAGGGGTCATGTCTTTCCTTTAAGTCATACAACCTATTGCAAAAGGCGCCTATTAAGCTTTTTTCAAACAAAAGCATTTCCTCTTAATCCACTGTTACAGATTGATGCTGTTATTGTTTAATTTTGATCTTTTTTAAATTTGGGATTTTATTACATTTAACTGTTGTCCCTGATCCAGACCTCCCTACTTTTAAATGAAGATTAATGTTTTTTACCGATAGGCCTATTCTTGCAATTACAAATATCAGTAATGGGCTTTACCATTTATGTTTTCTATCAAAATGATAGTAGATAATTTTGCTGCTTGCTGCTGTTTCCGCTAAACAGTGGCAAGCATTGAGATGTCATGTAACATTATGACCTCACAATGCGTTTTGAGCCATTATTTTTAGGATTGCTACTTACCATTTCTTCGACACTGTAGGCGAATTAATATGAACTAACGTCTCTGATTTGTGTGCATGTTTCTTGGCCCTGGCATAATCGCCGCCATACAAAGAGCAAACTTACCCGAAATGAACCACTCACAGTTCAGTTATAGCAGTAGCGAGAGCCCTCATTAATAATGTCGAGACTAAAAACATCAAATCAGCTGGCTGCTGCGACAGCCTTGCCTAATTGCAAAGGAAATGGCTTCAACACTTAGATCATATGTAGCTCGACCCCTACATTATGTTGCAAACGATAAGAAAGGACCATCTTCGCCCCATCGTCTTTTTCTTGAGTGATCACCAAGTGTTTTGCTTGGACTAGACTACATATTAAAATTTGTAGACTTTGAGTCTTTTGAATATTTTGATTGATAATGCCAAACATCCACGCTATCGAGAAAGAATAGATAAAATGCACCAAAGAACTTAGTTTTTCTAGAAATTGCAATTTTGTGAACTGCAGGCACTAAACTTTTATGTGTTTTTAACCGGTAGATTACATTTCATAAACATTTGAAGATTTCAGTTTTTAATGGATCTGTTTGAAAACGTCGACAGACTATGCAAAAAACCACGCTTGTCAGGAAAAGTAGTCAAAATGTACCAAAGAACTAACTTTGTTTAACAATGGCAAGTTTGTTAGCTTTAGTAGGATAATTGTTCAACTAAAAATGAAACATCATGTGTGGCAACCAAGTTTTTTATCAGCCATCATAAACTAATCCTTAGCCTTAAGTAATTGAAATCACATATTGCTAAAAAGGAAATTTCTTGAGTTTTTCAAGAATAGTAATTGTTGGTACTTTATTACGACGTTTTTGTATTAAAGTCACCTGTTTTTACTGAGCTCATCACCTTTGGGAGGGGAAAAAAGTTACACCACAGGTGTTAAAGTTCAGGTTTTTCAGTATAAAAGCCAATATCAATTGTACAAATTATACACTATCGGACTCACCTTGAAATAACCTTTAATTTGTTAAATAAAATTTAAAAATCAGTTGAGAAATGAGGTCACAAATTAGTTTTTAAATAAACTGATTTTGCAAAATGGTAGCAATTTTTGAAAACATGTTCATATTATGATCTGTGGTAGCAAAAAAGTTGTGTTAATCGTACAAGACATATGATGACGTCATAGACCCAGTTTAAGCGTGCAAGCGAAATAGAGAAGAAAAAGTGCTTAGAGGGCTTGAAGTGCTTACATAAGGAATTGCTCGTAGCATAAATAATTATTAATTGTAGTAAAGTTGTTTTTATCAAAACCAGCTTATTAATATCTCCTTAAAGAACGTTTAATCGCGTTTCTGCGATGAGTACTTTTAGAGAAAGAACAAAAAACAAATTGTTCAATGAATCGTTGATTGTGACATCATTGTAGACCCCAAACAAATAAAAGTTTTTGAAATGTGGTAAGTCGGAAACTGGTTTTCGTTTGGGCAAAAAGTGGTTGTTCTCTGTTAAGTAATGCACATTCTAAAAAAATAGTTTGGTTATGACATCATAATGACGTCACAAATTCCCTTATGTCACTCACCACGGGGTGATGATAAATCGTGCCAAGTATGATGCTTGTACCTGTAGCAGTTTCAGAGAAGTTAAAACAGACACACAGACAAAATTGCGCTTTATATATTAGATGGTGAATGCCCACTTTAATTTAAAAAATAAATTATTGGCCCATCAAAACTGATTTTAGTTTAGCAATGATTTTTTTTTGTTGAAAGTAAAAAAGCTATGAGCACACCCTTGGCTAATTTTTGCGATTAACTGCGTAAGCAAACAGTAAGCTCAAATTTTATATCGGTTATTGCTTAAATTCCAAAAGTAGATTATTGTCGAATTAAAAGTTGCCTTACGTTAATAATGCGTTTTGTTTTTCACTTCATCTGCTTTATCACAGGGAAAAAAAACGGACTTGTCCATTACTGCGGCGATATTCCGAAACTAAACAATTTTTTAGATTTCATGAACTACTTTGACATTTTTTTCATTTATATGAAGCACTTGATCAGCAAACGCAAATAATTAATCATTGTTTTCCCAATTAACTGGTTAAAGGCATGGCTGAAAGAAAATACTTCATTAGTTCCCTTGTCGAACAATGATAAATGACACAAAAGTGAATTTTCCCAAAAACATGATTAGTGTAGTTACTAGGTTTTATCATTTCACGGCAGATTATTTTAAAGCTCTGCATTTAGAAAATACCGATGAATTGGAGTGGGATTCTGAACTGCGTTAATCAGACAAGCAATTGACGTAGCTTACAGGAGTAAAACTACACTGCATGCGTAGAGAAGAGAAAGGACAACTTCGTCACCGATGTAGGAGGTGGATTTATTGTTCTTTTGTTTCAATAGACCCAAATTTTAAACGTTTAATATATTGGTAGGTTGGCTATGTTGATTATGATTGAATCGCGATTGGTTATCATGATTACATGCAAAAACAAGATAATCGCCAAAACAACATCAAGTTAATTAGGCTCAAATTGATCTGTAATTCATAGGCTGGTACTTGCCACATAAAGCCCACAAGTAAGGGCGACTTTTCATTGTATTCAAATTTTAAAACTTGTGATTATCACCTAAATTCGCTAAATGAGGGTCACGACAGATAGCTCCGCGTGCTGACTCTCGAACAATGTTCTTTTGAGGATAGCAGAATCTGTCACTCACCGTTTGAGACTAACTTAAGACCACAGTAAAACCTCTCAATCAAGATATGGATGATGTACATGCCCCACCTAGCGATGGAAGGATGAATGGCTAAACACATGAGTCCTTATCAGGGCTGACCTCTCCGATCTCTTTCAATACGGATTGGTTCTCGAGAGAGAATCCTGATATTCTCTCGTCGCTGAGCAGAGTAAACAATTGTGCAGTCCTACTGTTATAAGAAAACCACAGAGGACCAACCAAAAACCGACCGAAAATCTCAGGAATGAACGTCATTGCAGAAAGACCCCACGATCAATATGAAAGTACAATCTATGTGAAACCTGGCTTAGATGTCAATAACACCGATATTTACAATGACAACAACATGAAAATTCTTTCCATCAACCTCGAAAACCTTACTGTGACAAGCATACATAAACCACCAAATACACCTTTTACATACAAAAGTCCTCCTTGTCATCAATCTACTGAAATCATATTGGGTGACTTTAATAGCTTCAACACAATCTGGGGTTATGATGAAACAAATGAAAATGGAAAAGCAGTGGAAAGTTGGATGGATGTTGAGAATCTGGAACTGATCCATGACCTTAAACAGCCGTCTTCGTTCAACAGTCAAAGGCATATGCGTGGCTACAACCCTGATCTCTTGTTTGCTAGCCAAGAAATTGCTCCCAACTGCAACAAAATTACTTTGGATGCCGTTCCTCGCTCACAGCATCGCCCCATTGCAGTCAAAATCTCACCTTTGATATCCCCTCAAAACACGTATTTCAAGCGTCGATTTAATTTCAGAAAGGCGAGCTGGAAAGGCTTTAAAGCTAAAAGTGACGGTTTAATCTCAAAATTAAGACCAAGACCTGAAAACTATAACAAATTTGTCAAATTATTGCAGAAATCAGCTCGGAAATATATACCTCGTGGCTGTCGAATAGATTGTATACCTGGTTTAACAAAAGAAACAAAGCTTCTGTGTGATAAATACCAGAATAAATTCAAAGAAAACTCCTTCAGTGAAGACACCATTGAACTTGGTGAGTCAATCATGGTATAACTCGCAGCTGTACAACAAGAAAGATGAATACATTTTGTGGAGTCAACCGATTTAACCCAAAACAGTCGAAAGGCATGGCATAACACCCGCTAAATCTCCAATGACCCAACCAAACCAAGCTTTCAATACGAAGTAACTGCAAACCAAGTGGCCCATGTACTTAACAAGAATGGCAAAGCACAAATTATGAAGAAACAACCAAAAATCGACATGCCATACTCCAAATACAACACAGACGAACACAAATCTTTACTGTCTGAAGAATTTACTTTACATGAACTTAATGAAGCAATTAAAACCTTGTGAATGGCAAAGCCGCTGGAATAGATGATATAAACACTGAACTCCTCAAACAGCTCGGACCTAATTGTCGAAAATGGCTTCTAAAAATGTTTCATGCTTACATTAGAAAAAACAACATCCCAAAAGTGTGGCGTAAAGCAAAAACTATAGCTATTTTAAAATCTGGCAAGAACCCCTAAGAACCCAAAAATCTTCGACCAATTTCTTTGCTTTGTCACACCTACAAGCTCCTGGAGCGAATAATCCTCAATCGCCTCCTGCCTATTACTGATGAAAAACTAATACCCGAGCAGGCTGGCTTTCGACCCCGTCGATCCTGCATAGGCCAAATGTTAAAGCTTACACAGCACATTGAAGACGGTTTGAGAAAGGAATGGTGATTGGTGCTATTCTTGTAGACCTCAGTGCTGCTTATGACACTATAAATCATTGAAAACTTCCACACAAACTTTTAGAGATAACAAAAGATTTATCTCTGACTAAATTTACACAAACTATGCTTAGCAATCGACGCTTCTTTGTTGTTCTAAATGGTAAAAAAAGTAAATGGAGAAACCAAAAAAACGGCCAACCCAAGGGTAGTGTTCTGGCCCCACTACTCTTTAACATCTACACAGATGACCAACCCCTACCAGAATATACACAAAGATTTCTCTATGCAGATGACCTTTGCATCACCGCCCAACACAAATCTTTTGAAATGGTTAAACAGCATCTTCGAAAGGCACTACCCAATCTTATCCTTATGCTATCAAAACAATCGATTAAAAAGCAATCCGGCAAAAACACAATCCTGTCTATTTCACCTAGGCAACCATCATGCTACTCACAAAATGAACGTAGTACGGAATGGAACACCAATATCGCACGGCAAACATCCCGCATATTTGGGCGTCACAATGCATAGAACCCTCTCCTTGAAAGAACACACAAGAAAACTAAAGGCTAAAGTTCAATCAAAAATGCTCTGCTTTCTAAATTAGCAAATTCTAAATGGGGAGCAAACCCTTATAATTTGCGCACAACTGCTTTAGCGCTGTGCTTTTCTACGGTTAAACACGCCTGCCCAGTGTGGAAGAGATTAGTTCATGCTGGAAAAGTCGACTCAGCTTTGAATAATACATGCCGACGAATTACAGGATGCCTCAAACCGACCCCCCTCAACAAGGTGTACAGCTTGGCAGGAATTGCTCCCCCCAGCATTCGCCGTGAAGTATCCAGCCAATCTGAGCGACAAAAATGCGATTTGAACCAACGACATCTCATGTTTAGATTGACAGCCGCCCCATCCAGATTAAAATCTAGAAAGAGTTTTTTAAGAACTGTTCCTCCTCTCGACAAGCACACCACGCACCAACTCAAAACACAGAACCTAAGGCAGAACTACACAGACAATATTCCAGATCAACATAAGCTCCAAAATTTCCCAGTTCAAGAATCTATCCCCCCAGGATGCAAGTTACAATGGAACAAATGGCTTGGCCTCAACCGTTTAAGATCAGGTGTAGGCAAGACCAAATCTCTTCTACTGAAGCGGGGCTACTTACCCCACGGCAGTGATACCACCTGGCTGTGTGGAAAAGAAAATCAAACCATAAACCATTTGTTAACTTGCAAAAAAAACATGAACAGCCTGCACCATGGATAACTTATTACAATGTAACAGCAATGCCAAAATAATCACAACGGCTTGGTGCAACTTAAACTAGCTCAAAACGGACTCGAAGAAGAAGACTTAAATTCGCTATGATTTCTTGTAGTAAAAATTATTTTTTCCATCGGCAAAACAATTTTGAAAATCAGTGAAGCAAAGTCATAAATGTGAAACCTAGCAAAGAATTGAACCAACAACAATGGGTTTGCTATGGTTTAGATTGACAATTTTAATAATTGTCGTTAGTAATTTCACCGTTCGCTCGCCAACAACGTGGTGCAGTGGCTACGAACGTCGTTTGCGACTATGATCGAAAGATTAAAATTTCAAACCTCTCCATCACTTGTTTTTTCATGGTGGCTTTCTTCTGTGCGGATTTTAACAATTGTTGCACTTAGTGTACGCAATTTAAGGAGGCAGTTGAAACGTGAAAATTTGGAAGCAAACCTGGGCAGCTTACTTTGCTCGGCACCACTGCTGTTTTTTGCTAGTTTCTCAAGTGAACAAGCATGCAATAAACAAGCAATAGTAAATATTAATTATTATTTATTTTTGTCGCAGTTATATATAACATGTTGTTATGGTTATATATAACTAGTCAAAGTTGCTTCCTAACCGTGCAGAGATTCAAAGCAAGTACAGTGTAATCATGACGCTGAAATGCGAATGAAAAAGTGACAATGAGTCAACAGAACTTAAATGGTCACGTACACGCCAACCGACCACTACAGGGAGAGCAATCGCTATCACTGCAGTTTGAACCCAATCCATTTACGCACACTGGCCGTCACAAGCCTAAGCAATGACTATGCATCCATGTGCAACATAAATAAATAAGGTCCCTAATAACATGGCAAAAAGGACGTGAAAAAAGAAAAATATAAAATACAGTTTAGACTAAAACTCATAAAAAGAACACAAATTTTCTAATATTTTCCAATTAACCAGGATTTTGATGTTTGATGAAAAAAATCCCTTCCATGCTTTTAAATTCTCCACTTATTTTCTATATCAGGCGGCACGAATGATATTTTGATTTGATCAGTGGTGAATTGAAGATTTTAGGGGTCTGGACAACAATTATTGAGGAAGCCCCAGCTGCCCCAGTTCTGAATAAAGATTTCTCCAAAAATTCCTGGTCAGAGGGCCTCGACAGCCATTTTTCCAGAAAAACCTAGGTAAAGACCATTTTAGTTTTTTCGTATCTGGAAAAAAAGGGTGGGAGGTAAAAAGCGAGGCCTGAGGCAGCTGCCTCACTTGCTTTACCAAATATCCACGCTAGACTTGAGGCATTGCTTCAGAAATTTTCTTGGTCTGAAGTAATGGAACTATGGCGTGGTCTGTACTATAACCAAGGATTCAAGAATTTTAATAAATAGTAATTGGAAGCAAATAAAAGTTTGTTATGGTTATTCTGTGCAAAAACTTTGCCATGTTTAGAGTGTAAACATCAATCAGATTTAAAATATTTATTTTTTTTATTTTCCTGTCAGGTGGCTATGTTTTTACTTCGGATTATTGTCGTAAAATAATGTTGACTGTAATTTCATCTAGGCATGCATCCGCGACAGCTTCCCACACGTTGATGTAATAGGCCTGTAAATGACAATATCATAGGCTTTGGTAAATCATGCAGAGAGCTTTTTTAATGACATATTTACGCAGTTGGAATAGAATTCTAGTTTATCTGGCTAAGAGCGTTGATGAATAATTTAAGTGATTTGACCAGTTTAATTTTTGATCAAAGGTTACTTAAGGTATTTAATGGTTTGAACTCCGTTGATAGCATTGTAACCAAGGACAACTTCAAAATTTACATCTATTAAACATTTTGAAACTATTGAACAAAAAATTAAAGTTAATTTGTTTAATCAATGCCAATGATCCAACTTTGTCCGATTCGTCATTTTTTTGGCGATTTTAGACTTTCGCTCGACAACATTGCGTAAATTGCATTATCAATTTCTATAGTTGTACACCCGTGATTCACCGGGGTAGACAACCGGTGCGATGGCGTAGTGGTTGGAGCGTTCGCTTTGCAGTCGGTAGACCTGGGTTCATTTCCCCAAGTCGAGTCATGTCGAAAAAATTTAAAAAGAGTGTAATCATAGCCTCCCTGCTTGGCGCTCAGCACAAAAGGGTTAGTGTGGAGAATAAGTCGGCAAGCTTGCTTGTTGTGCCCTTGGGCAAGGCACCTAACAGGATTTCTCCATTTTTATGCTGGAGACAGGCTGTGGGGTCGAGCAGTCTACCCGTCGTGGGGCCAAATCTGACAAAAGACATTGAAACCTAGCATGAACTCATACGCATGAATGAAAACCGGGTTTGAACAGTGAGGCTGATCTCCAGCATTCAGTCAGAGGTGACTTTTAGATGCCAACCAAAGTTTCAAATTACTGTTGGGGACCCCACATGTCTAAACCCTGGGGTTGGAGATAAGCAATGACATGGCTTTGTAAAAAAAATGCTCCGAAAACTCACCTCATGAAAGAGTTTGAAAAGAAAATGGCTCCCAGTCCCCGAAGGCTCTTAAATGGGCAAGTGAGCGAAGAATCAACGGGTTACAGAAATTTGAGTTAATATTCTAAAAGTTGAAAGATTTTTGGAAGAGATAAGGAAGGGTGCGAGCAATTAAGAAAGAATAAGACGAACATATGCTGTCCATAGAAAGTAGGATGAAGAGCACAAGAAGCTCTATTTGTTGGTGCCAAAGGAAGAAGATTTAAGCTGTGATGGACTGGAAATAATGATGAAATAAAAGGTGTAATGAAGGAAGAAGATTTCAGCTGTGGTGGTCTGGAAACAATGATGAGATAATAGGTGTTCGAATTTTTGTGAAAGAAGAGCTATGCGAAAAGGTTGTAGAAATTCAAAGAAAAAATGGCAGTGTGATGAAAGTGGTGCTGGATTTTGATGAGGAATGTATAAGAGTCCAATGTGCCTATGCAGTAATGGCCCTAGGCTTTGAAGGCCTGGGCAAAGGTAGTAAGGGGGGGCGCCTGGAAAAACACATGTTGATGCGGCCATGCGGATTTGTATTGCAAAACTGCATGGAGCAACAACACATAAACATTAAACAAATACCAGTAGCACGATTACATCAGCTGCAATCAACAAAAGCAATATTTTTGCCGTAAATTTAACAAAATAGCAAAAAAAACTTGCGAAAGAAACGCAAACTTTGGAAATGTGCAGGAACAAAAAATTAAAAATATTGCTGTCACCTATCAATATCGATTTCAACAAATTTCTACAACCCATGGTATACAGGCAATAGGCATGCTTTTAAAGTTTTGTAAAACTGATCAAGTAATAGAGTGATAATAGTATTTAAACTTAAAAAATTAGTTCAATCATGATGATGTACGAATGTTAAGTACGGGGGTCTTAAAATTTCGTGGATCCTGGGCAGTTGCCCAGTTTGCCCATCCCTAAGGCCATCACTGTGCCTATGCGTCCCAAGTGGGCAGAACTGCTTTTATGATTAAATGTCATGCGAGTGGGGTTTACAAAAGCCTGGCAAAATGGTTCTTTGTCTGAGAGACTTTGATTAACGTGTTGGGAGACGATTTGTTGGTTTCGAAGAGGATATGAAATTGAATAAACGTTTCTTTTGGTAAAAAAAGTAATAAAAGCTGAGTAATTATGACAGAATGCCTGTAGTTGGCAAACCTGAAAACATAAAAAACAATACCAAGTCGATCAATTCAGGTTAAGAATTTTTAAAGTTTTTAAAAAAACAAAGGAAAACCAAATTTTATAAATTTATGCTAAATTGGCTAGGCGCACTTAAATCTACAACATGGGTTGGTGTACTAGGCCTACGATCTTCAACGCGCCACCACAGGTTAAAAACAACCTCACCAAATTTGTTGTCGGGAATTGTATTCCGGTGTTGATGTCATTTGTGATAGTTTCTAAACAAACGAAACTAATAAGAATCGGCTCGCAACTAGGCCTAGGAACAAGAAAACATAACGTACCAGAACTGTTTGGATCAGCTGTAGGAAAAAACTAATGCCCGCAATCATGTAACAAATTTCTGTTCAACATAAAGCGATTAGTGAGCCTATGAATTTAAACAATGGTATAAAGTTTTATGATACTATCTAACGAACTAAAAACCTTACAAATCCTAACTTGACAAAATCACTATCTTACCGCCAACCTAAATGCGAGCCACGCATTATCAGCTCGAAACAAAGAAATGCAATTTCGCAATCTAGCAACTTGCGTGAGCAGAATTACAAGCCCAAATTAAAGTCACGTGAGAAGAAAATTTATCCAAAACCAAAAGAACGACAAAAGAAGTCATTAACAAAATCGAATGATATTACAACACTAATTTAAAAAGCGCGGGATTGAGAGTGTCGGCTCAGCCGGCCAAGCCGGCTTCACCTATCAGGCTCTAGTGTGAACAGTTACCAAACATTTATGTGTTTTCTGCACATAAAATGTTTACGACCTTTTTGCTCCTTTTCCTAGTAGAATATCTTATTTCAAGATCGTAGCTATGCCTTAGGTCTATGTGCCCTCTTCATTGCTGACACGAACCCAAGGGAGCCTTGCGTTTCCCATAGTTTGGAAATAAGGAGAGCATTTCTGATATTAAGCTATTCTAAAGCAAAAGGGCAAACATGTCTTTAGTGTGTGATTTTACACAGTGACGCTGTTTTCTTTTGATTATCCCTTAAACTTTCTCAAGTCCTCGCTGGCTACGCATTGTGTAGCATGTTCATATCTCCCTGCTTGACGTGCCCTGAGAAGTTAAAGAGTCCTTGGTTTTCCTCAAATGTTTGGTTTGACCCCGGTAGCTCTATAAACCTATTATAAAGCAAAATATCAAGAATACATTGCATGTGGTGCGATTTAACACAGTGATGTTGTTAATTTTGATTTCGCCTCAAACTTTCTTAAGTCCCTACTGGCTACGCATTATGATTCATATTTGTTATTCGTTGCTTAGGTATGCTCATAGAAGTTAAATGAGTCCTTGTTTTGACCAAATTTTCAGGTTTGATTCCGGTAGCTCTATAAAGCTATTATCAAGCAAAATAGAAAAAATGTTTCTCCAAAGTATGGTGCGATTTAACCCCGGCAGTCCATACTATGACCCGTGCCGATTTAAAACGTATCAATTAATGCAGCTGCACCAGGTTCACCGTACAAACATTTGTTAGAGCAACAACGAAATGTTTTACTAAATATAAGTCATAGGTCCTGTACATGCAATGGCGATCATGTTGGTTTATTGATAGAGATTGGAAGTATTAAAAAAAAAAAGCATGATGACACAAACTACCATTCGTAATTTTTTTAAAGAGTAAGGGGGGGGGGAGTGAAACATAGTCAAAATTGATGGCGTCGCACAAATGGTGGTCGTTTTGACCATTAAAGAAATGAGCTAGTAAGTGGTAGGCCTAGTTGACAATTCGGTAGCCCCGCTTTCATATTTATATTGATATCTCCAACCTTTAATCGCGTTTCTGCGATCAGTATTTTTTGAGAAAGAACAAAAAACAGATTGTGCAATGAAGCGTTGATTGTGACGTCATTTTAGACCCCATCAAATGAAAGCTTTTGTAATGTGGTAAGTCGGAAACGGGTATTCGTTAGAGCCAAAAGCGGTTGTCCTCTGTCAAGTAATGCAAATTTAAAAAATGCATATGACGTCATCATAACGTCATAAACTCCCCTTATGGCACTTACAACAGAGTGGTGATCAATTGTGGCATATTTGATGCTTGCACCTTTAGCAGTTTCAGAAGAGTTAAAACAAACACACACAAACAGAATTGCGTTTATACCGTATATTAGATAAGCGTTTTAAAATTATATTACTTACGCGGTGTTTAGTTGCGTAGTTGTGTATTTCAAAACTGTCAAATCACGCCTTTTAATTTGTGCTTTATTTTCAGTTGTTTTCAGCGTCCGCTTTGTGGTCGGACCCGAGTTCAATTTCCTTGTAGAGTTATACCAAAAACACGTAAAAATGTATTCACAGATTTCCTGGTTGGCGCTAAGAAATGAGGGAAACGAAATATGAAAATAAATTTACTCCCTGGGCGCATTTTGTCGATGACGTGGTCGAGTGGGTTAGAACGCCTTTAATCATGACAATGATCGAAAGCTCGAACCTCACGATTGCTAAGTGTTGGGCGTTTGAGAAAGGCACCAAGATATATTTAGTCACGATTACAATGTGCTCTGAAACAAAAAACCTTTTGAGTTAGAAAGACCCAAAAATTCCGTAATATTTTATTTGCAGCGGTGTGTGCTTGGATACTATTACAATTACAAGGCAAGCTTCATTACGTTAAGGAATTTAGCTGATCCATGTCTTTTTTTTTTTTTGTTCTTTGACATAGGTAATAGTGTATTGTTTAGACCAGTGTTCCCCAACCACCGATCCACAATGCAGTTGTTACCCGAGTACACAAAACAAAACGAGCCAGATTTTTAATAGAACTTCAGGCGAAAATGCGCATGCCGTAATTTGAATTTTGGTTGTCTTTTTCTTCTACTGATTGACAGTGAAGCGAAAAAAGCGCTTTTTCTAGAGCAGGGGTCGGCAACCTTTTCCCAGTCGCGGGCCAAAACGAAACTCAACAGATCTCGGCGGGCCGTAATAAATTTTCGCCAATAACTAGTTGTTAAAAGTGTGATTTTTAGGCATTATATTATTATGAAAGCTTATTGAAATATCTCTTGATTTTGACAGCTCATGAAAAAAAAATACATAAAGACATTTATTGTTATTGTTATTATCACAACATTAATGAGATATTTGATGTTGTTTTTGGCTTGAAAGTTTATGAAGATCCGGTGTTAAATTGGAAGTGGCCAGAAGAATAATATCTTGTAAGTGGCCATCATTAGGTTGTTTTGTCAACTTTCTCTTGGTGACTTTCATACACGAAAACAGCTGTTCGCACACATAAGTGCTGCCAAACATTGATGCATCTTTTTAGCATGATTGATCAAGTTGGGGTATTGTTTGCATTCTAAATATTTTTTATAAAAATCAAGCAGTAATACACCTTCGGCGTGGAATTTTGATTTTAACTGGTCGCTGCACTGCAACTCAACTAGTTCCAATTGATATTTCTCTTGTACTGTGTCCACCTGTACATCAAAGGGAGTACTAAACAATTTAATATCATTTTCCAGAGAACGAATGTCACCAAAGCGGGACAAAAATTCAGTTTTTTAATTTTGAATCACAGAAACAAATGGAGTACTGCTCGCAGCCTTGTTCTCTTGTAATGTACGAAAGTGAGCATAATTTCCACTTTCCAACTGACCTTCCCATAGTGGTAGTTTTGTTGTGAATGCGCGTATATATTTCCACATTTCGTGTATCAACTGCTGCTTTCCTTGAAGCTGCAAATTCAACTTGTTCAAATGAGGCGTTACATCGACCAGAAATGCTAAACTGCAAACCCATTTCTGATCGCACAATCCTGCAGCATTAATGTTTTTTTGTTCAAGGAAGGTTGCTATTTCTTCCCTTAACCTGTATACTCTTTGTAGCACATCACCTCGACTAAGCCAGCGGACATTGCACAAGTACAGCAAGTCACCATACTGACTCTCTGCTTCTAAGAGTAGTTGTCGAAATTGACGATGGTTCAATCCTCACGACAAAATAAAGTTTACAGTCTTCACCATGATGTTTTTTAAGCTTGCCATCTTTGCACACAATGCTTCCTAGTGAATGAGACACTGTAATTTCACAATATTGTAATTAATTTTGTTGTTTTTCATGTGTTTCTGAAGCAAAGACACGTCACCCTTATTTTTTTCTACCATTGACGGGGCGCCATCAGTTTTTGTTGACACCAGTCTGGAGAGATTTAGATTCTTGGCTGCAAGGCATTGAAGTAATACCTTCAGAATATCGGCTCCTCTAGTGGTATTCTACATAGGAATCAGTTCTACGAATTCTTGAAGAACATGAAAATTTTCTTTTATTCCATGCACAAATATTGCCAGCTGAGCTGTATCTGTCGTGTCTGTGCTCTCATCTATAGCTATCGAAAAGAACTGTAGTTTTTCAAAGTAATCTTCTTGACTGGATTTCAAGTTCTCGGACATTTCTTCAATTCTCTGGGTAGCAGTTCTTGCAGAAAGACTGACATTTTTCTCCGGACATATGCTTTCAACAACAGCCATCACTCATTTTTCTGCGAATTCTCCGTCGGTAAATGCTCTCTTCTTCTTCTTCTTCTTCTTCTTCTTTCGGCTTCTCCCTATTCGGGGTCGCCACAGCGCGAAAGTATTTTCCACTTCTCCCGGTCGACTTCGTCTCCTTCCTTAGCTCCAACCCTTTCCATGTCTTCTCTTGCCAAATCCATCCACCTTCTCTTTGGCCTTCCTCTTTTCCTTCTACCTGGCACCGCCATCTCCATCATCGTTTTTCCCACGTAGCCTTCTTCTCTCCTTTTCACGTGGCCATACCAGCGTAGCCTTGCATTACGAAGTTTGTCTCCTAGCTTTGCGATCTTGGCAGTCCCTCTCACGTATTCGTTTCTTATTTTGTCCTTTCTTGTCACTCCCAGTGCCCATCTCACCATTTTCAACTCTGCAACTTCCATTTTTCCTACCTGTCTTTCCGTCATTGCCACCGTTTCCATTCCATAAAGCATGGCTGGTCTGACAACACTCTTGTACATTTTACCCTTAACTCTTGCTGATAATTTCCTGTCGCACAGAACTCCAGACACCTTCTTCCAATTTATCCAGCCTGCTTGGATCCTTCTCCTCACTTCTTCCTCACATCGTCCATCGCTACTAATTGTTGAACCCAGATATTTGAAATTTTTTGCTCTCTTTAGCTTTTCTCCTTGCAGCTTCAACTCTTCTCCATCATCCACATCCCCAACCTTCAAATACTCGGTCTTGCTTCGGCTCACTTTTAGGCCTCTTCTCTCCAGCGCATTTCTCCACATCTCCAGATCATCCTCTAGCTCCCTGCAATTTTGCCTAGACAGCACTATGTCGTCTGCAAACAGCATATCCCATGGTGCGTCCTTCCTGATGTCCTCCGTCAGCTTGTCCATGATGATGGCAAAAAGGAATGGGCTGAGTGCTGAGCCTTGGTGAAGTCCAACACCTACCTTGAATTCCTCAGTCAACCCTGCTGCACTTCTCACAGTTGTTGTCGCTCCGTCATACATGTCCTTAATAATCGTTACATAGCACTCTGATGTTTCAGCTAACCTCAAGCATTCCCACAGTTCCTCTCTGGGTACCCTGTCGTATGCCTTCTCCAAGTCAATAAAGGCACAGTGCACCGCCTTCTGCCCTTCATTCCACTTTTCCAACAGCATCCTCAAACAGAAGATTGCATCGGTGGTACTTCTTCCTGGCATGAACCCAAATTGTTGCTCACCAATCATCACCTCCTTTCTTATCCTTGCTTCTATTACCCTCTCCCACAGTTTCATAGAGTGACTCATCAACTTGATTCCTCGGTAGTTTCCACATTCTTTGATGTCTCCTTTGCCTTTGTACAAAGGTACAAGGACGCTCTTCCTCCATTCATCTGGCATCTTCTCCCCTTGTAGGAGTCTATTAAAAAAGTTCACTAGAAACTCCACACCTTTATTCCCTAAAGCGATCCATACTTCCACTGGTATGTCATCAGGTCCTTGCGCCTTTCCCTTCTTCATCTTCCTCAACCCAGTCCTGATTTCTTCTACAGATATATCTTCCACGTCCCTTTTTGTCTCTTCTGTTTTCATTTCTCTTCTCTCTCTAGGGTTTTCCTGGTTGAGTAGGTCGTCAAAATATTCCTTCCATCTCTGTTTCACTTTCTCTTCTTCCATCAGTATCTCTCCAGTGTTACTCTTGATTACTCTTACTTGTTGTACATCCTTGCTTTGTCTGTTTCTCTGCTTTGCTATCTTAAACAACTCATTTTCCCCCTCCTTTGTTTCCAGTTTTTCGTACAGTTCTTCGTATGCCTTGTTTCTTGCCTTTGCCACTTCTCTCTTAGCTTGTTTTCTTGCAGTTTTATAGGCCAACTTGCTTGCATCATCTCTGATGGTATCCCATACCTTTTTAGCATTTCTCTTATCCTTCAGTTTCTCCTGGACTTCCTGGTTCCACCACCACGTCTCCCGTCTACCTGCCGTGCTAATTTTTCCTGATGTTTCACCCAATTCCATTCTGGCAACGCTCCGTATCACCTCAGCTACTCTTTGCCAGTCTTCCTTTCCACCAAGTATTCCGCTTTTAATCACTTCCATTTTAAATTTATTCTTCACTTTGAAGTCTTTCAGCTTCCACCATTTTATTCTCTTCACTGGTTTTGGTGCTTTCCTCCACTTCGTCCAGATGATTATTGCACTTACTACTAATCTGTGCTGTTTTGCTACACTTTCATTGACAATAACCTTTGTATCCACCACCTCCTTGATTCTTCTTCTTCTTACCATAATGTAATCCACCTGCGAACTGCGTCCGCCACTGTTGTAGGTGACTCTGTGTGCTGGTTTCTTTACAAAGTAGGTGTTAGTGATCGCTAGTTCCATTCTCTTGCTCTCTTGTCTTCGGCAATTATCTGTGCTACCCTATAGCTCGCAAGAGTATTATTTTTCGAATCAGTCGTTTGTTTTTGGAATACAGAACTCTGCTGTTTCAAACTATCTTTGAGTCAATCAAGTTTGTCTCTTTTTGCTTGACCCACAAACTTGGAAAAATTTGAATGTTTTGTGTCGTAATAACGCTTTATATTAAACTCTTTGTTGACAGCAACAAAAACGTTGCAAATCAAACAAGTAGGCTTTCCAAAATGGTTCATAAAAAAGTACTTGTTTTCCCATTCTTCATTAAAAACTCTGCACTCCACATCAATTTTTTACGTTTTGATAACATTTTAAGATTGCTAAAATGAATTAGAAAAATATATGCTTACTAACTAGTATTATCTATTGCACAGGACTATATTTAGTAAAGAACACGATGGCAAACACATATGAAATAGTAAAAACACAAAAACGATCTCTATTGTGCCATAATGATTCGTGAGCGTATTTACTGAACGCTTAAAGCGTGATCGCTGAATGTTGGTTTACCGAAGTGCAAACGAAAAAAGTACTTCTCCGTCCACACATCACTAAATTCACACACACAGTTTTATTGCCGCATAGATTGTTGAAATTCATCAAAATCTAAGATTAAACGACAAGGCGGGCCGTATTCTTTAATACTTAGGTAAGATGTCTCGGGGCCGGATGATTTTGCTTGGCGGGCCGGATCCGGCCCGCGGGCCGTAGGTTGCCGACCCCTGTTCTAGAGTAACCGCTGAGTGTTACTTCGACTCACTTTTGGAGGCACCAAGAATAGGTAGTTTTTCACTTGCCTTTTTTTGATCCATTTACCTGCCACACCTTTAAAGCCGGGCGATGACAATAGTCCTACATTGGGTCGTCATCCGTTGCAAAAAAGTAAAAGACCATTTATTTAAACTGCGTGTTAATAGAAGTTCGTTTAAGCTCAGTAATAATGTAGGCTAAGCTAAGCTACTGCACAATTTAGCTCCCATCTTAAATAAAATTAATTTTTGTGTTTTATTGTTTGTCAGATTTTACAAGTGTTACCGGTAACAAATCTGATATACAAACTTGATATACTTATAGCAGCTACTTAGGCTTGACACTTTGTTTTTGTTTTGGAGGAGGGCTGGCGGCAGGACAACTTTTTTCAAATAGAAGTCAACTTTTAAAAGAGATTACTTGCACATTTTTGTAACAAAACTAAGTGGAAGGTCTTATTATTAGAGATCAACGATTCAGAACAGATTTTTTTTGCTTTGGGGCCAATATTTTCAAATTCCTGATAAGCTGACCAAAATCTGGAGTAGGGTACTACAGTTTCTAAAGCTACTTTGTTTTAACGACCAAAAACAGCTCTCTGCAAAAGAAAGATTTAAAGGTTCGAACAGATGAGCTGAAGCAGAGATGCACAACCTGCCACCGAAATGTAAAACTATGTGGTCGTTCTCAGACTTTATTTAACTTTACACGTATAGAATGAAATCTCAGTTTGTACCAACATAAGTATACACAACTTATTTATCTGTATCGGCAGCGGTGCTGAATGAACAACGTGCAATTACCACAAACCGGCACAATGTTGAGAACTTAGGCAGGCCCATTACATCATGTACTGTTCGAAACACAAAAAACGGATCATAAACATAAAACACACAACCACTGGATCGAGAAGAGCAGTCTTCAAACTGCTGATTGCACCAAGGCATAAAACTGACAAACCCTTTGTTGGAAATGTAAAAACCTCTTATTTACCTACATTTGAATTTAAACTGAAGGTGAAGACACAAATCCCAAGTGTTCTAATTAATAACTAAAGTAGAAAATCAATTACTCTGCATCAGCAGATATAAAATCCACAAATTTCGAGCGTTGCCGTCAGGAACTACGCTCGTGAATTCAGAGTCTGACATCATCAGTGGGCATCAGATGCGAAACACGCGAACCACCAGCTCTCCCGTCAGGGACCAACTTGTAAATTCAGGATTCTATGAGTAAGTACTGGTTTCAAAAAGTTGATCTTAAAAAGATTCTAAGTTGTAAATCTTAATATGAACATTAATTTTGATAAAGAACAAGAAGTTTTTCTCTCAAAAAACTGATCTTAAAAAAAAATTTTTACGTTTACACAAACTGAAAAACACTCAGTTTCCCTCACCAGTGGCTGTGACCAAAATCAGTCTGCAATGCGATTTCCAATAGCGTAAAGATTATGACCCGTGGGCGAAAGAATAAATTATGCTGCCGAAGTCAACTTTTCACTGTGTCACATGTATTTCAGCAACGAATAGCGTTTTGTAATTAATACTGTATTCGGCATTTTTATAAACCACTTTTTTGTAGCTCATAATAAAATGGCTAATTTTCACGTCTATATTCAGCTGCACAATACCACTGATTTGTTTTTGCAGACAGTTTTTACCATTCTTATATTCACTGGCGCCCTCAAGTGGCACTATTTAACCCATGTGTTGTGAATTACAACATCGTAGTAGTATTTGAAAATCTTGCCCAAGACATTAATCATTTGCTGAAATACATTCAAAAACATGATCTTGAATCGAAGAAAGCGTTTTTCGATGAATCCACAAACAACCTTATCCACGAAAACCATACCTTGCTTGAGTTTCTAAAGTTGGATAAAGAAGTTATTAAAAAACTAATGAAAATGTACAATGAGAATTTTAAGGTGTTTAATTACAAGATACTTTAAATACAATCTCGGCTGGATCACAGAGCCCGCAACTTAAACAATCATTTCATGTTTGTTGTATTTTATGAACAGATTTACTTGAATTTTGCTGTAGCCAGCTAACAAATGTAGATAACAAATAAATTGCGTCAGTTTGAATAAAAATAATTTCTTTTCTTGCCATCTTTATCAGTACGAAGGTTTTGGTTCCGGAAATTGCAATTACAGTTTGTTGTTTTAATTTTGCTGTTGATGACTACTTTTTTTATTGGCAGGTGTAAACAGAACACAAGTGGCATTTTACAAAATATAGAGGTTGCTAGTTGCTAGGTAACAATTTTCAAAGCGATCTCTGTATGATATTAGTGATCATTTTTGGGCAAAATTTTCTATTTTAGCTTAGAACACTAGTAGCATAAGTGCAAAACTTTGTAATAATGATTTGTAATGATTGCATAGGGCAATGCTACTACGTGCATTACAATAAATGCAATAACGTAAAAAGAAATGTAGCCAGGGTTGGCTTCGAGAGGGGTAGCAGAAATTTTTGAAATTTATAAGATAATTTTTTGATTTTGTTCTATTTCAACGGTGTTCTCTTTGAAAGAGAGGTCTTCATATTTTTGAAGTACAGATATTTCTTGATTTGATTAATACAATTTTGGTCAACAAGTACCTTTGGTCTACCAAAGGATTTTACAACACAGAGCAGAGACTCAATAAATTAAACATTTTTATAGAAATTCTCAACATTTTCGGCGCATTATGTGGTATTCCTTAGTAAAGAAAAATACTCTGCTTTTTTCCGTTTTTCGAGAAGGATGATATGATACCGTGAAAACGTTTAGAATTTTAATGAAAATGTTAGTTTATTATGCCCACTATGCATCCTAACGCTTTGAATAGTGTAATTGCCAAGCGTGAAAATTTCCGAAAGAGAATATGCTTTTCTTGTTCACTCTTTGATTACGTTGGAGCTTGAAAAAGCTGATTTGTCAAAAGCTTTTTGTAACACTTTTATCAATGGCGTTAACCCGTCAAAAAAGGAAGAGCTACACGATATTACTGGCAAGCTACCAATGTCACCCTCTAGGATATTTATGGGAGGCATTATGCTATGCCCAGCTAATAAGGGCGAAAGCACTTTCATCACAAGTCAATCTTCAAAAAGACTGTGTGAATCCAGCGCTGCCTTTTTTAGAAAATCTTCCTACATTACTGATGTCACACCTAAGATAATTTTATTCGGAATAGCCACTGCCCTACCTCAGAGATATTACTTTCGGTTTCACAGTTTAAGATCGCGTTTCAGTTTATTGTAGGCCAAATTAAGCAACGAAGAGTTTTAGGCAAGATGAATGGTTGAGTATCGCCGCTAAGTAAGCAACATAAAACTCAAGTACAATGCTATGGTATAGTTGAAATGAAGGACCAAGGGAACGTTGCACAGTGGCGTCAGCAGGGAAGATGGCGGTCCGGCCAGGGATACTTTGCGAAGAACACTTTTGAAATTGAGTAAGTTTTGGAATGAAAATCTCTATCTGGTTTTTAAGGCACTTCTAAAATTTGAGTAGCCCAAGCATTAGTTCCGTTTTTTATACGCTTGCACATTTCGGTGTCCCGACAATTCAAAGTCGACAATTGAAAGTCGAACTTAGTAAAGTGCCATAATTATTTACAAGTTTTATTTTTTAATTTTTTTGAATTGTCAACTTTGAATTACCGACTTTGAATTGTCGCAGAACCGAACATTTCGAAGACACCCAAGGAGGCAGGAAGTGTAATGACGCGACTGCTTACGGATCCAGGATTTTTGGAGACTCAAGATTTTTCGGAAATGTGTGGCTGTTCGAAATGAGGCGTCACGCAAGACGCAGGATTGTCGTTGGGGTAGGCTTAGCCAACAACTTTTTGGTTTAAAAATAAGGTAGGCTTTAGATCAGGAATTGGCAACCATTTGGTGGTCGCGGATCAAAAATCATTCTGCAAGATCTCGTCAGGCCGGATTACTGGCAAAATACCATGTGCACATTGCTCCTATCGGATTCTTGCTGTCTACAAAAAGGCGAAGTTTTCGAAGATGCAATGCAGTAATTTTTATTTTTTAAGGTTTGTAGTTTCGAAGCAAAATTTATGCCGTAACTTTTTTGAAGACCTATTTTTTTGAGATTTTACTAATCGCAATATAAGTTTGTTGCGTAATCAAGAAGATCTTTTATAATTCGGACGACACCATTCGTAAACAACCACCTCTCTTGCAAACAAGTATATTAATCAAATTTTGAAAAGTTCCACGACAGTTCAAGAAAAAATCAAGCAATGGGCCGTTTAAATCGATTTGCAGGCCGGATGATTTTTGCTTCGCGGCTCGCAAATATCCTACCACTGTTTTGGTAAATATTTTCTAATTTCACTTTTTGTATGAATATCTATCAGGTGGTGAGCAACAGGAAAATAGCTACGTCAAAATTTTTCTAATCCTATTTAATACGTCGATTTTCTCAATAAAAGTCATCCAGTAAATTTCACGTTTAATTTGACTACGATAGAAGATATCAATCTTATTAAATGATGATGTATGCAGATGACCTCCGCTGTTTTGCTCCGAGTTTTGATGGTCTGAAAGATTTTGTAGATGTACAGTATGTTCTTTGCACTACGTATACTCGCTTTTAGGTCGGACTTTTGTTAGAAATTTTTTGTCATGTTTGGGGGTGCGACCTATACGGTAAACATCACAAGAAATTTTTCCTGTCCACACAAAAATATCAATCATAAGTAATAAATTTATCTGGAATATCATAATTTTGTGTGTTTATGCTTGAAAAGTATAGCGATTTATATTTGCTAGTATTATCGACATTTAACTCTTTTGCTCCCGCGTGAAAAGCGAAAAAAATGTTCGTAAGGTGGCAGCGCGAAAAACTGTCATATTCAATCATAATTAATCATAATTATGTACCTCAAGTTTGTTTGTAAATCATTACTCAGCTGTCTACTTCTACATTGAGTGCAGAGACGTAGCAGCCGCCCCCCAAACCCCCCAATTGGGGGGGGCCCAGGCCAACTTTGGGGGCCCAAGTTAGTCTGAAATTGCTTTTTGGCTACGTGACTATTTTCAGTTCAGCACACTTGTTTACAACCGATTTAAACTGTAGGAAGAAATTGGCTTGAGACATCATAAGTGAATGCTACGTCGATTTCTCTCGCACAATCTAGAATATTTCGATTGATTTTCTGGTAGAATCTTGAATATTCGATTGACGTAACAATGCCGTTGTTACGCAACAATCATAGAATGGTCTGGAATTCTGTTTGGCTATAAATACCGGGACAATATATATACACTGCAGAGTGCAGATAAAGTATTTTATTGACATTGTATAGAATGAAACATTCAAAAAGTGGTGCTCAAAAGAGAAAAGAAGCAGCCACTGCTCGAGATGCTGTAGCGAAATTGCCCAAGATGACAGATTTTTTCAAGATTACTGAGCAGAGTAGACCTGGCACTAGTACCGAGAGGGATGAAGAAAACTATAGTGTACAAGAAAAAGAAGACTATGACGATCAGCATCAAAGTGATTGTGAATTTCCAGAAAATGTAACTTGTGATTTACCTGCCAATACGCAACCTTCAATATCAAAAATAACTGAATCTCAATTTACCCCTATCCCTGATGACCCATGTAAATGGCCTGAAAGTATTTCTGATGCTCAACGATGTGATATAGTAAAGCGTGGACCACATCAACTAATAATGAATTTTCCATATAATAACACAACTCCAAGGCGACGTTTTTCCTCCAACCATTATAAACGTGTGTTACCTAATGGTGAAAGTGTTTCACGGTCGTGGCTAGTTTATTGTGGGGAATCAGATCAAGTTTTTTGCTTTTGTTGTAAGCTATTTGGAAAAACACTAAGCCCCTTTTGTAGTGGTATAAATACATGGGAGGGTTTTTCGAAAAAACTGAAAGACCATGAAAACGGCATTTCCCACCAAGAATGCTGCAGTCAATGGATGTTGCTAGCTGAAGGGATAAGAAATTCATCCACTATCGACAAACGCGAGATGAATATTTTTTTCAATGAAAGACGTTTTTGGAGAAATGTTTTAGAGAGACTTATCGACATTGCCTTGTTTCTATCGGAAAGGAATCTTGCTTTTAGAGGATCTGAAGAAGTCTTAGGATCTCCTCACAATGGAAATTTTCTGGGTATATTTGAGCTTTTGGCAAGAAGAGATCCGATCCTAAAAGAGCTTCAAGACAGAATCAAGAATAAAAACACTAAAGATCACTATTTGAGTCCTACCATACAAAATGGAACTAATTGAATTGCTAGCGACAGAAGTTGAAAAAGAAAATTTACAGCAATTGAAATTGGCAAAATATTTTTCTATAATTTTCGACTGCACTCCAGATATGTGACATCATGAACAAATGTCTGTCATTCTCCGTTATGTACTATGTAATGAAGAAGCTGCTGTTGTTAAAGAAACATTTTTTGGCTACTTGAGAATAAGTGACAGTACTGGGAAAGGCTTGTTGGACGCTTTATTAGAAAAAGCGACCGAACTGCAACTCGAATTGTCTGATTGTCGAGGTCAGTCATATGATAATGGTGCTAACATGAAAGGAAAACATTCTGGGGTCCAAGCAAGAATGCTAGACATCAATCCCAAAGCTGTTTACGTGCCTTGTGCAAACCATACCCTTAACTTAGTTGTTGTTGACAGTGCTAATTCATCGACGGAAGCATTGACATTTTTTGAAGTACTTACAAAGTTGTATGTGCTGTTTTCTTCCTCTGCTCAGCGTTGGGAAATTTTGAAGAAACATGTGGAGCTGTCCATAAAGTCACAATCTGATACTCGTTGGGAAAGCAGAATTAAATGCATCAAACCTCTTCGATACAATTTAAAAGAGGTGTTGCTGGCACTGAAAGACTTGGAAGCCATTTCCATAGAAAGAAAAGATGGAAGAGCTGCCTCAGAAACAAAATCGTTGATAGCTCATTTATCAAAATGGAGTTTTCTTTTGTCGGTGTTTATTTGGTATGATATCCTATTCCAAGTCAATAAAGCAAACAAGATTCTTCAATCGTATGGAGTCTCCTTTCATACAATGGAAACGGAAATCCAGGCAACTGAAAAGTTTTTGCAAAACTATCGCACAACGGGTTATGACAGTGCCGCAACATCTGCTGTTGAAATAGCACAGGAATTGGATATTGATCCTTCTTTTCCTCCGTCAAGAAGTGGAAAGAAAAGAAGATTGTTGGATTACCAAGGTGAAGAGGAACAACGAGCTACTCCTGAACTGAAATTTAAAAGCAACTTTTTCTATCCATTAGTAGACCAGGCTATTATGTCAATAAAGGAGCGCTTTAATTTCTTACGTGAGGTTTCTTCCGCCTTTTCGTTTTTGTACACACGAGACAAACTTTTGCTTGTGCAACAAGAAAATGCTCTTTTTACTTGCTGTAAAGAGTTCCAAAAAAAGTTCGGTGACATTGATTCTGATGAAATGAGCGCTGAGCTACAGCGGTTTGTTTTAATTTTACAAAAAAAACGCAATCTCAATACGGCTCAAGACTCTCTGAACTATCTTCTAAAGACTCGTTTATTTGAATTGTATCCGAATGTGTACATTGCACTTCGAATCTTACTAACTTGCCCCGTGACTGTTGCCAGCGCTGAAAGAAGCTTCAGCAAATTGAAACTGATCAAAACTTTTAATAGAACGTCTATGACAGACAGTAGACTATCTTCATTAGCCATGTTGTCAATCGAAAATGACTGCGCCCGATCTCTTGATTATGACAATGTCATAACAGCATTTGCGAACAAAAAGATTCGCTCCAGACTATTTAAATGATAGTGTGTTTTCATAACTTTTTCATGTTTTTCAGTGTCATTGCTTTCGTTTCGCAGTGTCTGCATAAATGTTCTACTGAACTCTGGCATCGGTGCCGAATTTTTTATGACTTGCACCTTCGGTATCGGCATGCTTTATTCTGACATTAGCCTGTTTACTTATGTACAAATTGTGGTGTATTTTCTTAATGCAGCTTTTCAGTTTTACACCTCTAAAGTGATATGACCTGTACGCAGGGGCTCTTGCACTTACTTTGGGGGGGACCCGAAGTTGGAGTGCTACGGGACTGATTGAGTGTGATATATCGTTGAAATCTACATTTCTTGAGGATTTCAAATACAAAAAAAAAATTTTTTTTGAATATGCAAATTTTATGCAAATTAGCCCCCCCCCCAACTGGGGGGTAGTTGTCTTGAAAATTAAAGAGGTACCCTCACCTCAAAGATCACTAGAGATTTAATTTTCAACCAATTTTTTTAGAAATGGTCGCAAGATGATGCTAAGGAAATAAGCTTTCAAGGTACATCACACAAAACTTACCTAAAAGCCTAGGTTTTCTACAATTTGCAATTTTCTGAGGCACATGACCTTTTTTTTGACCGGTACCGACCGGTACCAAATTTTTCTAGTTAAATTCAGTACCTAAAATATGATCAGTTATTATGTGCTAGAGGTTAGCCTAAACCATGTAACATTATGTATTTTTGAACAGGGAATTTCTTCAAGATTCAGAAAATATCACGTTTAAATAGAATATGCTGTCACTGACAATGAAACAGCCGCTTGTTTACACCCTTCTCATTTCTTGAGAAACAAGGGGGATACAGCAAACTTTGATTTAGAGAAGGCAAACTTCTGCTAGCTTTTAAACTTGTATTTCGCTTCTTGTCTCCTTGGAAACTTGATAGAAAATGACGACTTTAGTAGTGAAATATTTGCAATTTATTTTATCTTTTTATAGGATGTAGTTTTTCTAAAAATTATAATTTAGTGAAGATAAGTCAAAAAATTGTGGGGGGTTTTGAACTGACATGATGTACAGTACTCATTTTTGATCAGTAAATATCATATACCACTTAGTCTAACCTATTTAAAGTTATATATTGATGGAAAGCAAATTTCCTAAGCTTTCAAATGAGACCGGTATTTAGCAACATATCATAATTTTTACGCACTAAATTTACTTTTATCTACTTATCATTCAAATTTGTTTGGGGGGGTTTTGAGACCCCTAAAAAATTTGGAAATTCAAAAACGTAAAATTTATTATTATCGCTTGAAATTTTGTGAAATGATGCCCCAAAAAAGTAGTTTTCAGACTGTGTTAATGATAAAGAGTTTGGTATTGTGGTAAAGATGTAATCTCAATTTGATTTTAGTGTAGTTGGCACGTGCTGAGAATTTGGCCGATTTTGTCGTCTGCAACTGGGTTGTTGGTCAATTTAATCCTTTTTGGGTATAAAAATCCAAGAATTAGGGCACAAATTGTACATGCTCCGATGCGTGAGGAAATAAGCGTGATCTTTTGAAAATTTTATGAAAATCGGATGAAAAATAAAGTCACAAATTGATTTTTAAGTAAACTAATTTTGTAACTCAATTTAAAAAAATTTGAGGGAAACACTGAAAACACGAGATCATCAATCGATGATCGCGGGAGCGAAAGAGTTGAGGATATGGTACACTCAAAATATACCGTAATAATAATGTACTACCGGGAAGCATCTGTGTGTTTCCGAGTATTGGTGGGTGGTTAATAAAATGTGAACATGGAATAAACTTTATTGCATGATTGCACTTTGCGATAGAATTGTAAAATGATTTTTAGCCGAGTTTCCCGACCTAGCTTGGCTGCCCACAATTTCCGGTATCGCAAAAATGTTTTGTGTACAAAAATCCTCGTGAAGTGAAGGCAGCTGACGTTGACGTAAATATGTTTGTACATAAAAATTTGACCGTTTAACCCATTAATGCCCAGCGTATGATATATCATACGCTAGAGTGTACTTTATAATTGTGTGAAAAAAATTTTTTGGAAACTTTTATCTTTTCTTTTTTTTTACATTTCGTATTGCTGGTTATCATGTTTACATGTGTCAAAATGAGAAATATTTGCATCATCAGCAAAGGTGTGAAAAGAAAATTTCTTTTTGGGGCAAAGTTATGATAATTAGATTTATAGAGGTGTAAGTAAACTCTTGCTATTTTTCACAAGATAGACATAAACATTTAGGATTTTTTTTGGCGTCTTATGTAAAGGATGTTTCAACTAAGCTCCAGCCATTCTAATTTCATAAAAATTTTATCTATAGTTTCAGAAAAATTACTTACAATTCTGCGTATGATATATCATACGCTGGGAAGTAGCATGTACTGATGCGATATATATCTTACACTCCTTAATTAAAAGTATATGTCATATAATGCATATAAGTTATTTTATCAGACAGTGGTATTAGAAATTAACTAGGAAAATACTAAAATTTGATACAGCTTTAGGCAATTAACTGTTAATTTACATGAGTATATATGTATTGTTATGTATGTTACATGCAACAATTAGTATATAACTTTACCTAAACCATTGAAATGGCATTGTATTATACAGTATTTTCAAAAGTCATTGCGTTATGTTTTATTTCTATAGTTACATTGTATTATCTACAGTTTTATATGTTCAAATATATGTTATTGTACATGTAGATCATCACTAAAAATATCTAAAGTTTAAGTCCATTTTGCCTTAAAAGTGTAATGTCTAAAAGGAAGTTATTGTCCGTACAAAAAGATGCTGAAGAACTTTTCAATATTTTATTTTCGGAACAAAATACAACCGCAATTGCTGAAGAAATAGAAGATGCCGAAGAGTTACAAATTGTGTTCCAACCACCAAATGATGGTGCAGATTCCGACAAAGATGATGCACCAAGTGATAATGAGGAAGCATGTGCAAATTTTAAAGATATTGGGAGAGGAATTTTGTCGCAAAGTGCTGAAATTAGAATTATTAATAAAGATGGAAAAAGAGATTTGGATATTGAATCTGAAAGACGTGAAGATCTACCTTGTAGTTCCAAAAAACGAAGCAAAAAACAAAAGACAGTTCGAAAATGGTTACCTAAGCAACTGAAAAACACAGCCTTATCCTATACATTTGAAGATAACAATGAAGCCCTAGCTGTTGTTGATACCATAAAAAAGGAAGGCATGAACCCAGTAGACTTGTTCAAGCTGTGTTTTGATGATGAAATCATGAATTACATATGCCATGAGACTGTAAAATATGCTTCTCAAAAAGGTGAATCTCAGTTTGTAGTCACTGTGGAAGAACTGTATAGATATTTTGGCATTCTTCTCTTGTCTGGCTACAACAAAATGCCATTCAGAAGAATGTACTGGGAAACCAGACCTGATGCAAACAACTTTTTAGTTAGCCAATCCATGAGCCGAAACAGATTTGAAAAAATTCACCAATATTTGCATTTCAATGATAATATGAGCATTGACTACAATGATAGAGTTTACAAAATTAGGCCCATAATCGATCATTTGAATGCCTGCTTTGGTCAATTTTTCCAACCTTTTGGACAAAAGTATTCTCTTGATGAAGCTATGGAACCATATTATGGCCATCACTCTATGAAACAGTTCATAAGAGGAAAGCCTATTAGATATGGATTTAAATTATGGTGCCTGACAAGTCTCCAAGGATATTTGGTGAAGTTTCAACCCTACACTGGTAGTGATAAAACTCCAGGAAAACCTGTGGGTGCCAGTGTCACAGAGAATTTGTGCATTGGGACTATTCCACAAGGTTCCTGCATATACATGGACAATTATTTTACATCATTGCCTTTGATGGAAACTTTATCACAAGAAAACCTGTATGCAATTGGTACTATCAGGAATGATAGGATTGAGAAGGCTCCTCTGCAAGATCTCAAAAAATCAGACCGAGGCTCATTTTGCTCAGTCACAGAAAACAAAAGTAAAATAACATTAGTTCGATGGAATGACAACAGCCAAGTTACCCTTATCAGCAACATGACAAAGGATAAAGTTTTTGATGTTGGCTCTTGCAAACGATGGAAGCGATCTGAGAGAAAACAGATTAGTGTTCCTCAACCAAATATTGTGAAGCTCTATAATAAAAACATGGGTGGAGTTGACTTGTTTGATAAACTTAGAGGTCATTATCGAATCAGAATCCGTTCACGAAAATGGTATTGGCCGCTCTTTAGATTTTGCCTAAACGGAAGCATGATCAACCTGTGGCTGTTGTATAGGCACGTAGACAGCAAAATGTCACTGCTAGAATTCACCAGGCAAGTGGTCATTGCATTGCTTGCTTCATCGAATGTGGAAAAGAAGAGAGGTATTGCACCCAAAACTAAAAATCAAATCCTGGATGCCACAAGACTGGATGGTAAAGGACATCTTGTTGACAAAATCAAGACCCAGCATCAATGTGCTGCCTGCGGTTCATGTGCCAAGTTCATTTGTTTGAAATGTAATGTTGGCCTCCATCCAGATGGATGTTTCGTTAAATTTCGCCAGTAACACTTTTTTGTCATTTAACTGTTTTTGGACTGCTTTTAGTGTTTTTTATATGCTAATAGTTATTTCCATAAACCTGCTAAAATGTATCGGTTCTGATCTTGTTTCACACAAGTGATGAAATTGACTACGAATAGGTTCAGGTTAAACATAGCAGCGCTTAGCTATACACGAAAAACTAAACAATTGTCGTAGAGGAAAAAATGCAACTCACTACATGTAACTGCCCAGCGTATGATTTATCATACGCTTAAAAAATACGACTTAATAACAATTTATTCAAAAAAAAAATGTTAGTAATGTGTTAAGAAGATTGACTTAAGCAAATCTACCAAATGTGAAAAAAAAATTTTGAATTTTTGAATTTCGGGCATTAATGGGTTAAACAGCATCCTAATGCGACCTATCCACGGGTCATCCGTCTTCTTCTTCGTCGTTTGAGCTATTTGTTATGAGCACTATGCAGGAAAATATACCCTGCGTTAGCTCTCATGCTTGGTTTGCAAGTCTTCTGTTATACTGAGGCCACCACGACGGGTAAACTGCTTGGCCTCACCACCTGTCTGCCACATGAAGATGGAGGAATCCCCTTAAGTGCCTTGCCCAAGGACACAACAAGCAAGCTTGCCGACTTGTTCTCCACACTATCCCTATGTGCTGAGCGCCAAGCAGGGAAGCTGTAAATACAATTTTAAAAGTCTTTTGGTATTACTCGACTAGGGGAATGAACCACAGGTTTACCGACTGCGAATCGGACGCTCCAACCACTACGCCATCGCGCCGGTGAATCATCTGTAAAATCTCTATTGGTCCTACTCTTTAGCCATACTTTAGTAGGGCGACCTATCTGTTGGAGCGACCAATGCGCTGGTATATACGGTATGCGGAATCGCACTTTTTTGTTAATGCTAGTAAATCTATGAGCATGATCTGTTATGTGCCATTTTCAAAATATTTTTTGCCTAAGTTGTATATTGCTGGTAATCCAATTAACTTTAGTAACTCTGTAAAATACCTTAGTTTTCATTTAAACCAGTCCCTCACTGACTACATTGACATCATGAGACTGGTTAAATTGTATACTGCAGGAAATAAGCTGCAAAATGATTTTTCAAAGTGTTTTGCATCCGTTATAAATACACTGCTTCGTACTCACTGTTCTTGTTTTTATGCTTCTCAATTGTGGTATAATTTTAAATCGGAAAGCTTTAGAAGATTACGTGTTGCGTATAATGACTCCTATCGTATGTTGCATAAGATTCCTCGCTTTTGCAGTGCTCGTCCCTTCTAAATTCAAACTAACATTGAAACATGGAAGGCTGTAATTCGTAAACTGATGCATCATTTTGTTGAACACTGACTCCAATAAGAAAACTCACTTGCTACTGCGTTGATACTCTCTGCTAGTCATTTTCGTTCCTAGTATTATCCTCGTCACCGTATTTTTCTTTCCTTGGACAATGGATAAAAAAAGTGTTATTTTTTTTTGAAGACAACCTACTTCACTAAGTCGATTTGTACATATCGTAGATGTAGGTTTAAAAGTTTTGTGTGTCCCTGCACAATGTATCTCCTAATTTGCTTTCTTTCAATATGGGCCAAATTAATTGTCTTATCATGTAGCCTACGCCTGCTGCTACTTGATAAAGCGCTATCTGGCTGCAGAAGAGTTCAGGTTTGAGATTGCAAATGCCTCTTGAAAAAATTCATTAGATGGCTGCGAGTCCAATCTTGCAGCGCAAGTTGATCCAGGTTATTGCTCGCTTATTGTAGAATCGTTTTTCCCGTGTTTAGGTAGGGCTGTTTAATTGCAATTAGGCCTAAAACCAGCCACTTCAAGTCTTGTGAGGTCACAAAGAAGTTAATTGATCAATTCGTGATAATTTCCTTTCCGCAAAAAAAAACAAATCTTCACAGGCAGATTTAACCAAGAGGACTTCAAGATTAAAGAAGGAGTAGATACCAGTAGGATGCGACAAGCAGTTGCCAAATAATACGGATGACACCAATAGCCGAAGTTATTGAAAGAGCAGCTTACCAACGGTATATTTGCAACACAGAGCTGCATGTAATGTCACCTACTTTTCAATAATAATAATGAAATAAGCGAGCGGTTTAGGTTGAATTCAACCCACGTGTGAGTTGGCAGTCAGCGCACTTGATAAACCTAAATAGTAACACCATATATGGGCAAGGCAGAACAGGAATAACTCCAACACAAAATGGATTACCGGTACTTGAATTCATATAAATAAAATTATAGCATTGAAAATTAAATTTGCTCGTAGATGATACAAATAGGTATACAGCAAGGAAAAGTCACTACCACCCAAAGCACTGTAAAACAGTTGGGCTTATAACGAATTGAAAGAGTGGTAATGAAACCTGAGCAACCGGTGGCAAAAAGTTTCATAATTTAGTTTAGTTTTTCCAGCTCGATGCTACTGCTACAATGACGCTGGGTATTATGCTATCTAACCTGTATTACGCTGAATAACAATTATGTATAGAGTGCCGTACCAGTAGCTTGAATCTTAACATTTACGCCATAATGTTGCATTATCAAGATGAAGATTTTCCATACCAAGCAAAAGATGAAAGCCAACCTTCTAAACCTAAGAAGCCGAGAAAATCTATTCTCCGTACAAGACGACGAAGTTTGAAGAAAGAATTCGAAAAATTACTTGTTCCATCATTTGCCTCCAAAATTTCTCGAAGTTATATGGATAAAAGCAAAAGCCTTGGAGTGATTCGATCGAAAAAAAAGCTTCAAAAAGTGCTGCCAGACAATCTTGCAGAGTTTATAGTAAACAATGAATCCACTCATCCTGTAATAACTGATGAAGAATATATGAAATGCATGCAAGCATTAACAGTCACTTCAAACAGGAAGAATCAAATCTTGCAAGTTTGTCAGATATTAGGTAGGTAAACTGTTTTTGATATTCTACAATGCTACTGTAGTACCACAGTCTTTATTAATACCCAGTCAAAAAACTGACTAAAAAAACTCGTGGTTTTGTAGGCCAACTTGTACAGCCACGAAAATGACCGCGGAATAGACTTTGATTGAGGAATGAGTTGTGCCGTTATTCGAGTTGACATAGTAAGCACAGCACAGGCACCGTAAGCTTGGTATAAGTACGGTACCGCACACATAGTGTAAGCGCAATAGATGTCATAGGCGTAACCTTTGCTTTGTATGGGGCGTGGAAGAAAAAACTGAAGCCAAACGAAGTTCTTTTTTTGAGATAAAAATTTTTAGAGGTTATTTTTGCTACTTTTCCCCCGAAATTTTAAAGATTTCTCGGCAGACTGAAAAAGTTCTTTTACACATATAAACACACAATAGGTGCAGTGAACACAAAATAGGTTTAGTAGGAACAACATTGGCATTGCCTTGTGCACTGTGCAGATACATTACGCATAGTACAGGCATAGCAAAGGCACAGTTGGGATAGTGGCCATAATAAATGCATTGTAGGCATGTTGCAGGCATAGTGCTTTGTTAGGCCTACTACAAAAACAACATTTACAACACCACTATTATGCGCATTATTCCTGTGGTATACTTATGACGCCAACGATGCATAAATGCATTGTACCTGTGTTCTGATTACTACGCAAGTATGCTTGCACTACCTCTACCATGCCTACTGTGCTATGTCTACAATGTATCTCCTATGCTCACTATCATGGCGACCCTACGAGATACAAATTTTGTTTTGCTGAAATCAAATCATGTGGATGACTCATAAACATTCTCGCTCTGTTCGCGCGCTCGTTATTGTAAACCATTTGTTGACCTTTATACCAAAATCATTCGTTGGTCTAAAACTGGTCGTAAAAGACTAAACATAGCTACATATCATGAAATAATACTGGGTGGCTAAGCCGTATGGCCAGGCGTAGTTCCGACTGACGTACGGCTGAGTGGCCTGGTAAACAAGCATTTACAAAGTGGCATTACCGTCAAAAGGCATGCAATTCAATTCAATTAAATTCGAAAGATTCGATTCAAAAAGATTCGTTGCAAGTCATCATTCGTGAATTCGATGTTGCGTTTATGCTTGGAAAATATATTCGTTCTTGGAGTCAGACGTGCTGTCAGTACCACTCAGCAACGACAACGATCCAACACACTGAAACGCGACTAACCATTCACCACACTATGACTATTACAATTGCTGTTCATGATATGCCTACTACTCCATCTGTACTTTCTTTGTGTTTACAATACGCCTACTATGTATATTTCGTGCCTGTGTCATGCCCACTCTGTTTGTGCTATGATTACTATCCCTAATGTGACTGCAGTTTGCCTACTAATTGTATGATTAGTATTTACGTCTGTATTATTCTAATTTGGTATTTCCCTCTAAAATCTAGTTTTAATAGAGCTTTATAAAAAGCTGCTTTAGCCATAAACTTTTCGTGACGCTTTCATCAGTTGCGGTATCGCGTCAAAAGGGAAGATCTAGAGCAGTGTTTCCCAAAGTATGTGCCGTGGTGTCCGCGAGTCCTTGCGAAATGCTTTTTTTTGTCACAAATTTTCTGCCAAAATCGAGAAAATGCTACCATTACTGGTCACGTTGAAAGAAGTAATGACATTTTTTTTAGAAATCAGCACCATTTGGGGCTGCATCACGCGATTTTCGGAGGTCGTGACCCAGAAAAGTGGTGATCTCCAAAAAAATTGAAAAAAAGGTCATTGCTATTCTCGCTGTCGCCTGTGATGCTACTCGACATCAATTGGAATAGATTCCAACGCTGGTGTGCTGCGAAATTTGTTCACCTGATTTCCTGTGCCGGCAGACAAAAAAGTTTGGGAACCACTGATCTAGAGTGAATTAGTGTTTTATGTGATTAATTAGGACGTTAGAGATTCAAGACAAGCCAATGATATTGCTTGTATTGTAAAGCGTGTCAAAGAAAGATTTCGTTAGCGAAATGCTAGAGAAAGCGCAGCAAGAGAAAAATAAGAACGCCGCGATTATTGAAGAGTTTGAGAGTAAACAAACTCTTTCTGTGTGCATAACACCGGCGCTGAGTCTTGATTTAAGCAGCCTGTAAGAGATTAAGGTAAAAAGGGCTTCGTGCTGTGGCGAGGATTGAAAACCGCTTCTTATCATAGTTTAATGCACTTGTTCATTTTCTAAAAAATGTTAACCAATGGCAGAGTTACAGTCCGGTTTGTTATCGTTTCGTTTGCACAATCTGTGTGGTTAAGATCGACATGGACGGGTCAATTGTTGTCTTAACGATTGCAGAACATGCTGCTTGATGTGATCCTGTAGTCGTTGAGATGTTCGCCCTACATGCCGACTATCACAGTGGCACTTGTATTCATATACTGCATATCAAAGCATTTTTAAGTGGTTGGTAGAACACTCTTGCGGGCTACTGGCAGCAAGCATGCATTTTGACGTTAAGGCCAAGCGGGTGCTGACGAAACCATAGCAGCTTTCTAGGGCGGTTTTGACTTCTTTTTTTAAGTTTGTGGAGGGCTTACCTATTCAAGGGATTCTCAAGTACACCGGGCACTTTTCTGAGCCGAATCGCTTAAGGCTGGAGAACTGAACGATTTTCTTGTCGATCTGAGCATTGACGACATTTTTAGGATAGCCATTGTCCAGTAATATTTTCTTGATTAGTTCTATTTCTCCATTGAGTTTACGTTTGGTGCAAATCATTAAGGACTAAAGGACTCCCAACGTAAATAATGACCAGTGAAAGTGGGTTTCCCGTATACACCGGTTTCAAAGCCAATATTTGTTCTTTTGACATCGATATCAAGAAACGGTAGACATTTTCCTTTTTCTTTTTCAAAAGTGAATTTGAGGGATGGATGAAGGCAGTTGAATTTGGTAAGGAATTCATTTGCTTTAGCTTCGCGATCGAAGATGGCGAACGTGTCGTCAACATATCTGAAGTATATTAGAGGCTTTCGTGTTTGAGAAAATAACTTTTCTTCATTATATCCAAAAAAAAATGTCAGCCAAAGCCGGAACAAGTGGTGATCCCATAGTTACTCCGTCTGTTTGCTTGTGCATAGAGTTATTGAACCTAAATTCAACTGAGAATGTAGCGCTCTTTATCAATTCAACAAACATGTCTTTTGGAATGACTTGTTGTGAATTATCATAAAGAACTTCTAAACAGATTTTGATGGTTTCATCGAGGGAAACGTTGGTGAACAAGCTGGACACGTCAAAGGAGTACATGAAGGCATTAGGGTTGATGTCAAGATTTTGCATGGTCTTAGCAAAGGTAAACGAATCTGATACGCAATGTAACGAAAACCGCTCCAAGGTTGTTATAGGTCAGCTAACCACCTAAGTTCATGATGAGACGAACCTGCCACAGACAGTATAGGGCGAAGTGGAGTGCCTTCTTTGTGTGTTTTCGGCAAACCATCCATTTGAGGTCTTTGCGATTTTTTTTATGTAAAATTTAGTTTATACCCCGCCACTTCAAGTTCTACTCAAAATTGGCAAACACATCTTTTGCCTTGAGTTGCCAGGCTTGGTATATAGAGACACTGGTAGTACAGGAAGCGGTGTTGAAAGCTAAATTAAGAACAAGCATTAATATTTTCATGGGTGAAGTGTAAAATGAATATCGATACAACTACATGGGAGTAAACTCATGGCGTATGTTCATCCACCATGTTTAGTAGATACATTGGCATTTTGCCAATGGTACAACTGACTTCTGCAGCACTAATCAGTCAGCGATCCAACGTAATTAAACTAAACTTTAATTGCTAATGCCTAGTGGCCTATTGGCGTAGTGGTTGGAGCGTCCTATTCGCAGTCGGTAAACCTGTGGTTCATTCCCCTAGTCGAGTAATACCAAAAGACTTTTAAAAATGGTATTCACAGCTTCCCTGCTTGGCGCTCAGCACATAGGGATAGTGTGGAGAAGAAGAAGCCGGCTAGCTTGCTTGTTGTGTCCTGGGGCAAGGCACTTAAGGGGATTCCTCCATCTTCATGTGGCAGACAGGTGGTGAGGCCAAGCAGTCTACCAGTCGTGGTGGCCTCAGTATATTTGGATTTTTTGATAAGTTGGATTAATGAGCTGGAAACCCTATGGCGTCGCCATTTACAATTCGAATCATCAGCGAAGAAAAATGCATATTTTGCCTTAAAAACGTTGTGTAGTTTACAGGTTGTGATGTGTGAGTCATGTAATTATGCAAAAATGAATGTTTAGTGATAATATAAACCAGAGGTTTTCAGCACTTTTCTGTTCCTTACAATTCACAGACCCAGTCGTTTTTATACCAAAATAGTCGGCGTTTCCCATAGGGCTCCCATCAGTAATATCGGGACTAAAATATCGGTTCAGCCGGCTCTACCCAATTAGTAAAGTTTTCTGACATATTCAATTCTTGTTACCAAATGAAAAGGGCCGTTTTTTGAATGAGAATCGATGAAGCAAGACATTTTGAGGGGAGCTGCGCAGAGCTGCTATACTTTTCCCAAAGTTTATTAAGTCCCCAAAAATGTCTTGTTTCAACTATTTGCAGCGTAAGCTCTCTGAAACTGGACTTGCTCGGAATTGAAACAGCCAACGAATTCACGCACGTTTATTTGTTCATTTGATGAAGTGCATGAAAAATTAGTCACTACCTACAACTTTTTGGTAACTGCATGCCTATATCTATAATCTAAAACCGGTGTTTGCAAGTCTTGGCATAAGCGCAGTCAAGGAAAGAGCAATCTAACCCAAAATCAAGCACTCACAGAACATTGTTTCAGTTGCTGGGCTCCCATCATGCAGTAATGTCGAGGTTATAGATATGGGTTCAGCCGGCTGCGCTGGCTTTAGTCAGTGGGTATTACCGCATTTGAGAGAATAGTAATGACAAATTAATATTTTTTCACATACCTAATTCTTGTTTCAAAATCAAAAGCACTGTTTTTTAATGGAAATCAAGTGGAAAACAATATGGGTGGTTGCGCATAGCCGTTTTATTTTCCTCTAAGATTTTGAAGTCGCTAGCTACGTCTTGAACTGTTTCCAACATAGGCGTACTTTGGAAGTGGACTTGCTGATAATTGAAACAGCCAATCAGTTAACGAATTTCTATCCTTTGTTTTCATCACTTTCATGGAAGCATAAATTTGGTTGTGGGAGGGCGCCAAAGTGATTATTATGTGTTTTTAGAAATAAGCTATTAAATATTGGACATCAAACTTAGGACTTTGTTATACTTGTAGGCTCATTTGCATGACCCAAAAGCTGTGTCTGCGCCTATGTCGCTAGGTCCTGAGGTAATCGCAGCTGGGAAAAGAGAAAGCTAACCCGAAGTCAAGCATTTACAGCCGAATTATTGCAATACGTTATGGATAATACTCATCCATCGACGTGGTTTTTGTGCCGAATAAGCGGATAACTTTTCATATTTCAGGAAGATTTCACATGAAAAATTGCCACTATGTTCAACTTGACTGCATTTGATTTATAAGCCTATTTTAGACATTAAGATAAGTCAGGCTTGCGACATGACTGTATAAAACTATTCTGTCTGACCCTTGCATTACTGGTTTTTAAACTTTTTTCGAAAATAGCAGTGTAAAAACAACTTCAAGCGCAGCTGCTGCGTGCTGCACTGTTTTTATTTTTTGGCGTACCACACAGCAATATGACATCATAGAGCTAGGTTAAAACGTTCAACAAAAAAAGAAGCATGCTAAGATTGGTTGAAAAAAGAATCGCTTGTTGGGTCGTGAATTCAATTTAAATTGTGGTAAAATTTACTTTTATCGCAAGCATCTTGCGAATATCTCCCGAAAATGCTATTAAGCGATAAGTCTGCGGTAACTTTTAAGCGGGTTTGAAATTGTTCTTTTATGTCTGGTCGCTCAAGTTGATCTAAAAATTGTTTTCTGTGACCGGTGAATAATATTTGATACAACAAGCAAACAAATAAGCAAATGATTATTATGTGTTAAGGAATTGAAAAAGAAGCAATAAGAAAAAAGCGGAAGTGTCGAAATGAAGCTTTGCATACAATGCGCACTAAAACACCCAAAGCTCAAAAACGAAAAAGCAAGATCGACTCATCACAGGAATGCAAAATGAACGAATCCGCCTTGGCAGCAACACCACCGCAAGAAGATGTACAAGCAAGATACTGTGAGGATTGCTTGAGGCTAACTCCATCTAGTTCAGCAAGGGTTGCGAATGATGATACGTCTAGCCAAAGCAGCAATGAAATGCTTCCAGCTGCAAGTACAAAACCTGCTGATAAACGTCCTTCCAAAAAAAATGGCGCCACGGTGAAAGTTAAAAGTTTTGCCCAAACCATTGAAAATACACTGGCAAATACTGTTGTCGAGTACGCTTGTCAGTTTCTTAATGAAATTTAATTAGTTAAAAAATCTGAAATTGGCTACCGCCGTCGCTGCTAGAAATTGCAGTATCGTAATTGTGCTTTCCCCGTCATGGAAGTGTTCTTAAATCAATTGTGTATTTAAAAAGCTATCAATTCCCTTAAAACAGGGGTGCAAAAAATGCTGCCGGCGACTAGTCTCTTGCCAATTATCTGCAAAAAAATTCGAGTTCAGAACGCTGATTTTACCTTTTCAGATGTGGTGTCCCTAACTTAGGCCAGTTGAACCCCCAAAAAATAGCTCTTTTGTTACCCATTAAGATTTCACATTAGTGAAATGTGGCTCGAACCCTAAAAACTTTGGGTATTCCTGTCCTGAAGCTATTTAGAAGTTTTCGTCTTTGCTTTTATACTAAGTTTTGGGAGTGCCAAGTAATGCGTGTGGAATATTTATTTTGGTCACCAGTTGCCATTTAACAGACTAAATAAACGAAAGTTTAAAAACAAAACTTGCTTTTTGCTAGTGTGTTTTCTGCATGTTTTTTTACCTCTGTTATTGTACAAACGGTACAAACTGTTTTTATATCAAAATACAAACTGATCTCAAAACTGCTATTCTAAACTGTGGCTACATCTTCAAAAATAATTCTAATCAAACATTTATGTACACGATTTATTTTAACTTAAAACTTGCATCTCAAAGTAACGATAACTAAAGCTAGTCTAGTTGGAACAGCTTTCTCTTAGGTATCGCGATGAAATTGGTGGATCTGTATTTACCTCAGTTTGGTCAGATATGAAACAATAATGAATTTAGTTCGCAAACAGGAAAAACCGTAGAGTGCACACATTATAAAATTACAGTGGTACCTCGAGATACGAGTGCCTTCACATATCAGATTTTTGAGATACTAGCCGTCGACCGAGAGATTTTTTGCTTCGAAATACGAGAAACATTGGAGATACGAGCAAATGGGTCAGCGGTTCGGCCGGCTGCAAGGAATAGGTTTGCAAGAAATTTGTTACGAGAAGGAGGAGGCTATTTCTACAAGTGAGATAAAGGACAAGGTTGGAGAGAGTTTCACAGTTCGTCGAGAAGAAGTACCCAGAAAAAGTTGCAACTTTTCGTGCATCGGAGCTTTCTAATGACACTTGCCTGATTCATTTTCGCAACATTCTGAAAGGGAGGAAGAAACAAACCTCCTCGGAGAGGTTTTTTTAAAAGGCCTGCAGGTGAAAGTGAGGAAAGCGTAGCGGAAAAGGCGAAGAGCAGTGAAGAGAAAAGCAGTGGCAACTTCAAGCAAAAGTAACAAAAAATTGTAGGCTACAGTAGCATTTGAGTTTATTGAAGTTTAGTTAAGCTCCATTATTATGTTTTTATACAAAATTTGTCTTTTGTAACTACATTTTTCTTATTCAAAAACACGTAAAAAAGCAACTGGGAAGCATTTTGGGGACTGGAACGGACTAATGGCATTTCATTTAATTCCAATGGAAAAAATTGCTTTGAGATACGAGCAAATTGACGTACGAGCAAAAGGTCACGGAACGAATTAAATTCGTATCTCGAGGTACCACTATATAAACTTTTTGCAAGCAATCTAGGCCCTAGATTTTCCAACCTGTGGTACGCGGAAGCTTTCCAAGTGGGATGCGAGATGTTTTCCAAAAATCCAAAAAAAGTATTTATTTTCACAGAAACTCCCACTCAGAGAAAGGTAGTAATGTGAATTGGTTTCAGTTAATTTTTTTGCTTCTCAACTGTAATAAGTTTAAATTTGTACATATTGCATAATGTTACGAGGGCTAGCTAGCTTGCTTGGCGCTTTTTTTTTCTTTCTGTAGCGAATCTGCAGCAGTACCAGCAACAGCAGCAGCAGCAAGCTGCAAAACAATCAAATATTTTAGCTAGCGTGTTACACAATATGTCCACTAACGAGCTCACGGCTGGTTAAAGCGTATTATGATGTAACAGACGGGGGAAGAACTGATTCATACAGATCTTTTAGAAAGAAATGTGATTGGTTTATAACTGAAAAACCTTCTCGAAAGTTTTTTCGTCGATATAAATACGATCGCGTGTGCATCATATTTTTGTTTATTGGCATGTGGCAGTTTTTTCAGTGATGGACTGATAGAAGCTTTGTGAATTTGGAAATAAAATTCTGCTGTCCTAGCTAGCTACATTTTTATCTGCTGTTTTACCTGACAATATTTTTCTTTGCTGTTGGAATCTGGTTGTTTTATAACCTTACTTGTATTATATTTGTACTAGCCGGCGTTGCCTGGAAGAGGCCCTCCATCAGCAATGTCCGGGTTTAGTACTTCGGTTCAACCGGCCAAGATGGCTTCACCCATCCGGCTATTGTGTGAGCAGTAGCGAAAAGTTAATGAATTTTATGCACTTTCACAATTCTTGTACATAAAATTGTGGTCATCATATTCTCTTAATATCATGACTGGCAATGCTCACAAAGAATCTTGCCACAAGTTATTATCGTTAATACTTGTGAGGAAGAAGGGATTGTACATAATCAAAACTGATTGTAGCGGCGAAATGCTTTCACAATTAAAGAAAAAAAACTATTTAATGGTAAGCCTATTTTGCCAATTGGTGTTGCCGCTTTCCTATTTATATTTGTGGTATTAAGTTCCTAATTTGGCTGCGCTGTTGGTCTTGTTTCCGGCATAGCGACAAAAGCGGCTATTGTTCTCTCTATATTCAGTTTTACAAATTGTTATGGTTAATTTTTATGCTAATTTTTTCTTAAACTTGGGATTTTATTACAATGATGTAGAGTATAGACATAAATACCATCACAGGCAGCATATGAGCATAAGAAAAAATCCTTGCTTTATAGTATATAAGACGGCGTCGCCCGCAGAGACCCCGTCAGTAACGTCGGGATTGAGAGTGTTGATTCAGACGGCCAAGCCGGCTTTACCAATTAGGTTCTTGTATGAAGAGTTACAAAACGTCTATGTGTTTTGTGCACATAAGATGTCTACGACTTTTTGTGCTCCTTTTCCCAATGGAATATCTCATTTCAAGATTCTGGCTACGCCTTAGGTCTATGTCAGGGGTTCCCAACCTGTGGTACGCGTACAACTAGTGGTACGCGAGATGTTTTCCAAAAATGCAAAAAAAAGTATTTGTTTTCACAGAAATTACCACCGAGACAAATGTAGTAATGTGAATTTAGCTTCAGTTCATTTTCTTTTGCTTCTCAATGGTAATACATATACATTAAACATTTACATACAGTATATGCACGATGTAGCATACTGTTACTTGGACTAGATAGCTCACTTGGCATTTTTTTCTTTCTATAGCGTATCTGCTGCAGCAGCAAGCCTCAACACGATCAAATATTCTAGCTAGCGTGCTACACAATATCTCCGATAACGAGCTTTTGGTTAAAACTTATTATGATGTATCAGACGAGAAAAGAACTGGTTTATACAAATTTTTTAGAAAGAAATGTCATAGGCTAATTAGTGAAGAACCTTCTCGAAAGTTTTATCGTTAGTATATGTACTGACTTTTGCTTGTGCCTCATATTTTTGTTTATTGGCGTTTGGGAGTTCATTCAGTGATAGACGATAGAGGCTTTGTGAATTTCGATGTAAAATTCTGCTGTCCTAGCTAGCTATATTTTATCTGCTGTTCTACCTGACTATACTTTTTTTGCTGTTGGAATCTGGCTGTTTTACATGCTCGTGAAGTTGCGATAGGTGTTCGGACCTAATTTTCGCATACACACACATTCTGCTGACTGAGTAGGTACAGTGCTGTAATTAATTAACTTACTTAATTATTTTTATCGATTATGTAACTTATTGTAAATATTTAATATATAAAAAGTAGCATTTGGTTTTATTTCATATTATTATCTTGTCAAATGAAGAAGCCCAAGCGACAGTATAGCGATCAATATATTAATTTTGGTTTTATTGAATTGAAGAATTGGGGGAATTTGTGCCACAATGTGTGATGTGTATGAAGTCATCATCAAATGCATCAATAAAGCCAAGTCTTCTACAACGCCATCTTCAAACTAATCATCCAGACAAGAAAGACCGCGATCCTAATTATTTTAAGCGACTTGGAGAAAATGCGAAAAAACAACGACTAAACAAAACGGGGAAGCAATATCAGCAGTCAATGGGGATAGTGACAGCCTCCTACGAAGTTTCACTTCTTGTGGCGAGGAACAAAAAGCCTCACACAATAGCTGAGGAACTCGTCATGCCTGCAGCAAAAGTGCTAGCAAAGCATGTGATTGGCGATAAAGCAGTGTCAAAATTAAACAGTGTTTCGGTGTCAAATAATACAATTGTAACAATAATAATCTCTGGATTGTTCATGTTATTATCCCGTGTCGACGTAGTTTTCTGTTTCGTTCGTTATTTCCGGTATTTCCCCGTTTACAAACCGTCGCTTGTTTATTTTATTCTTCAAGTAATCTTATTAGTAGTTATTTCCTGTACTCCCCCCGCAGACAAAACTTTTCTGATTTGTTTTATATGCGTTTTTATGGGTTGTTCTTTGGGTAGCAGTTTCCGGTATTCCCTCGTTTTCAAATCTTTTCTTGTTAATTTTTAGTCTAGTAATTTTGATTGGCTAAAATATTTGGGAACTTTTATTTCGGTCACGTACGAATGGAAAGTATATATACGGGTGGGTTATTTGGAAGAAACAGAGACGAAAGCAAACAGGCAACAGAACAGAGAAGAAAGAAAAGAAGGGAGGTGAAGAGACAAGCGAGAAGAATTAGAAGGCAAGAGCCAAACACTACTGTAAGGAAGGGGGACTATCGGCTGCTATAAATGTGGTGTCGGTGATTGTCTACGTGCGAAAGCTTGTATATTAATAGAGTTGTGGTGTAAAAGAGTGGGCTGGTAACCTAGCTTCTCAAGCGTAAGTCTTTAGGCCGAAGGATAAGGCATAGAAGGTAGCCGTTGAATTCTACCGAGCTAATCTTCTAGTCGTCGAATCGTCATCTGCCGGTCACTAGGGTACAGGGCGGGTGAGGTAACCGTATTCGGCGACAACAATACAGCGGCCTATTACAGAAATGTCTACTGATATCAAAGAACAAGTCATTACGGAAGTACAGGGATCAAAATATGGATTTGCCATAATACTGGTCGAATCAACCACCGTGTCAAACTACGCACAGCATCTGGTCTATGTGCGTTATGCTACTAAAGATGCAATTCGAAGTGAAATACTATAGATCATAGAATGAGAACTACAACAAAAGAAAAAGAAGTGTTTGAGCTTGTTGATAAATTTTTCAAAAAAATGGTCTCCAATGAACTAAGCTAGGTGGTAGTACCCCTGACGGTGCTCTGGCTATGCTTGGCAGAAAATCTAGGTTCAAAGCTGGGGTGAAAGCAGTGTCTCCATCTGTCACTTCCGTTCACTGCTCTGTACACCGATTCGCTCTCGCTGCTAAACTTTTGCCTCCCGGTGTAAAGACAAGCTTGAACCTGGTTGTTAAGATGGTAAACTACATTAAGACATCTGCCTTGAATAATCGTCTCTTCAAGGTCATCTGTGAGAATATCGGATCAGAATACACGTCATTGCTGTTTTATACGGAAGTGAGGTGGCTGTCTCGAGGGAATACCACTACGCGTCTTTTTTTGATGAGAAAGGAGCTGCTTCAGTTTTTCCAAATAAAAAATCACAAATTTTAGAAAACTCTTGAAGACAAAAACTTCATTCTTCATCTTGCCTACTTGTCGCATATTTTTGGAGTCATGAATCACTTCAGGGGCCTGAGAGTAATATCATTGATTTCTGAATCAAACTGACTGCATTTACCCGAAAACTCGATTTGTGGATAAAAAACCTTGAGAACAGACAATTCGGAATGTTTGAGAATGTGACGTCACTTGCAGGGGAGCCTAGTATTGCGTTTGGTCAAGAGATCATCAAACATTTTCTTCTGTTGAAAGATGAAATCAAGTAGTACTTCTTCAATGATGGTGATGCACAAGCATGCACTTACATTCGGAATCCATTCACTGTCAAGCCTGGCGATCTCCCAGTGGGAACTGGTGAACAAGAAGAACTCATAGATTTGCAGTGCGATAAGGTGCACAGGAAAAGTTTAAAAATCATAAATTGGCCGAGTTCTGGTTGAATTTAAGTCCCTCCTATCCGGTACTAGCAAAAAAATGCAATTCCTCAGTTTCTCATATTTCCAACGACATGGGAATACAAACAAGGATTTTCTACTTTTCTTACAATCAAGTCGAAGACAAGAAATTGTCTCGCAAACCCAGAGCACAATTTCCGATGTTCTGTGAGCAAAATATCTCCGCGACTCGCGAAACTAGTCAAAGAAATGAAAGCGTAGTCATCGTTTTGACTTAAGAGTACTTATTGATCGATAAGTTAAATATTTTGCTTGTTTATGTACATGAGCAAATAAGTTAGGTATAGTTTTGTATATTTTTTAATTGCGGACTTAATTGTCGACATTATTCTTGCTCGTTTTTTAGCAAGAATAATGTCGACAAATTTTGAAATTGCTAAAAGGATTGATATTAAACTCTTTTCGGCACTGCAGTGTCGTCACTTCAGCAGTTATTGCAACCGCTATCTGAAGCCATTAAAAGTGCTAAAAAGTATCGATCCTATGTCTAATTAATAAATTGGGCAAAAGCTTCTTTCTTGTGTAAAGTAGACGCCGTTTTGTAGTGGTAAATGTTTCGACTTTCGAATAAAAAGTCTGGAGTTCGAAATTATAGGTATTTTTTCAGAAAAAACATCCAGATTTTAAAATGCTACGTTGCTCCAGCAAATTTTGGTTCGACGGCGAGTGTGTAGTGCAGTGGTTCCCAACCGGGGGTACTCGTACCCCCAAGGGGTACGAGACTGAACATCAAGGGGTACGAAGATCCTTGAGCCACCGAGCCATTTAATTGCTAGATTTGTTGAATAATTGCTAGATCAATTTCAATCAGCTAAATATTTTAGTCACTAAAATTTAATAAGCTTATTATGGCTAAATCTTCAGTAGCAAAGAAGAGAAAATGGAGGGAAGAGTACACACATTTTGGCTTTACCATGACGAAAAGCAGTGATGGAGATGAAAGACCGCAATGCATTCTTTGCAACGTTTTGTTTTGCAATGCGAATATGAAACCTTCAAGACTAAAAGAACATTTCAACAATAAGCATGGAGGTGTTAAGCCTGGTCAAGATTCGGAGTCACTAAAAATTAAGAGATTTCGCTTCGATTCGAGTGGAACTTTTCCAAAGATGGGGTTCGTACCAGCAGATAAGCCACTGCTACTTGCCTCCTACAAAGTAGCATATGAAATTGCTAAAAACAAAAAACCGCACATTCCGCACAAAACCGCAATTGCTGAAAATCTTATAAAACCGTGTGCTTTAGAAATGGCTGGTATAGTTTTAGGAAAAGAAGCAAAACAAAAATTACAACAAGTACCTCTCTCTCTGACAATGCTATATCGAGCAGGATTTCAGACATGAGTGATGACATTCTGAAACAAGTAATTACGGACATAAAAAGCAGTCCAACAAAAATCTCCATGCAATTAGATGAATCTACAGATGTTGCAAAATGTTGTCAGCTCTTAGCTATGGTTGGATATGCAAAAGGTGAAACTGTCTGTGAAGACTTTCTGTTTGCAAACCACTGCAAACAACAACAACTGCACTCGATATCTTTAATTTGGTGAAAGAATTTTTCTTCAAACATGAGTTAGATATGAGTTTGATTGGTTCTATCTGTACTGACGGTGCACCCGCCATGTTAGGTAATCGTTCCGGTTTTGCTGCTCTCTTGAAGCAAGAATTACCGACACTAAAAGTTACGCACTGTATGATTCACAGACAAGCTCTTGCCTCAAAACGTATGCCGAAAAGTTTGAAAGATGTCTTTGACACATGTGTTCGGATCGTCAATAATATCAGAAAAAATGACACGAGTCACCGCATTTTTCAGTCTTTTTGCGCCCAAATGGGAAATCAACACGATATTATGCTGTACCACACTGAGGTAAGGTGGCTATCTCGAGGCCGAGTGATGTCACGATTTTTTCAACTTCGAGAAACAATCAAGTTGTATTTACAACATCGAAATTCTAATCTGCCTCACTTGAAAGTGATGAGTTCGTTCAAAGCGTGGCTTATATTGCTGATGTCATGCATCACCTAAACGAGCTAAACCTTTCGCTTCAAGGGCAACAGATAAATGTGGTTGCAGCTTATGAAAAAGTTAAAGCTTTTAAGCTAAAATTATCCCTGTGGTCTCGAAGAATTGAAAATGGAAACCTTGCTAATTTTCCTTCTCTTGATGAAATTGCAAATAACTCTTTGCTGCAAAATGTCAAAAATGAAATTATTTCACATTTAAAGATTCTGGTTGATTCTTTCGATGGTTACTTTTCTGCTGGTGAATTGCATAATTACCAGCATTGGATTATAAATCCATTTCTTTTTGATTTAACAAAAATGTCTGATGATGATAATTTGAAGGAGAACCTCATCGAAATGAAAAGCTGCCAAGAATTGAAACTGCTATTTGACAAATCAAAGTTAGAAGATTTTTGGTGTGCTGCCATGAAAGCCTTTCCAAGTTTGGTATGGAAGCCATGACAGTGTTAATTCCCTTTTCAACAACTTATAACTGCGAAAGTAGCTTTTCAACCATGATGTATATAAAGAATAAGTACAGAAATCGTCTACAACTGGAAGATGATTTACGTGTTGCCACTAGTAAAATCGAACCATCATTTGAGCGAATTTTATCAATGAAGCAACAACAAATATCTCGCAGAGAAGTGACAAACAAAATAACTGACAATTTATTTCTTTGTGTGATTTTTGCAATTTTGTGTAAATACAGGTTTAACGTTTAATTGACCAATAAAACCAATACAATTCAGCAATATATATCTGCAAAATTCCACCAGAATTTTTTGGGGGTACGAAAAATATTCTGACCTGAAAAAGGGGTACGAGCAGCAAAAAAGGTTGGGAACCACTGGTGTAGTGGTACATTAAAACGTACATTAAATCAACCAGCTTCAGCCCGTGAAATGCGGGAAAAAGGACGTCAAGTCGAGTTTTCTTCTTTCTAGAATTGGGCTTCGCTGATTACCTTGAGGCATTTTGCAATCCAAAGTCCAATGACAGAAACTTTTGCCGTTTCAACACAACACAAAGTAGCAATTGCCAATCGATCAATACAGGTTTCCCCAATAATGAGCCTATCACAAGAAAAGTTATAAATCTACAAATTTTATTCTTAAACGGTCAAAATCAGTTCAACGTTTTTAAAACAAAAATTGTTCGGCCCACTTTTGCTTTAAATGCGGGAAATGAACCTAACAACTTTTTCAAACAATTCCAGGTAGCAATTACGGTAAAGTGTGGAAATACTCTAGTAAAATTAAAGAGCAGCTAAAAGCCAGTCTATTAATTAGGACTACTAAATGGATTAAACTGTGATATTATCTATCTACTTACATTGCGGGATTGGAAATTAATTTGACGTAAAGTAGCCTCTAAGAACTTTTATCTGTTAAATTAGAACCATAACAAAGAAAAGCAAGCGGCTTTTTATTTATTTTAATCACAAGGCTGCAACGATGGATCAGTTTTCTAGTCTTTGATTTAGCACAGCGGATTGTTTTATTCACCAAACTCGCTTTCTGCTCATCAACCAATATTTCATCTAAAGTGGAAAAATGACTGTCATTGGGCTTAACCCTATTCTGCCCAAGAGATTCGCGTCGTGTCAAGTCCAACGTGGGGTAGTTTTTGCCCCGAAAGTTTAAAGCATTATATCTTTTGAACTACACCACGTAGAAAAACGATTAAAGCTGCAAACGGAAGAAGATTTTATGTTATTTTGTATTTGTGTTTAACATGTTTCTGAAATTATTGCTTGTAGAAGAGAAAACAATTAATCTGAAGGCAAATCAAATTTTGAGAGATGTGTTGGTTCTCATTTAAAAGAAACAAATATTTCTCATTTACTTCTCCACTCTTGACTGCAAGACAAATCGACTACTTAGCCCAGTTGCGCTTGGCTGATTCATGTAAGGTCAGCGAACTTTAGTAACCAATAAAACCCAACAATAGATTGTCGCTGAACTGTTTAAAACATTATAGTAGGCATCTGTAACATTAATTACTGGTATACCAAATACGAAATTTTAGATTTTGACGCGGGCCGTATCAATTTTTTAGAACTAAGTTTAACCCTTTCAGTCCTGAATTAAAAAAATTTTTCAAAAAGTATTTTCAGTGCTAGATTTTGTTTGATTAGACTCCGTAATCACAAAAATACCAAAAAATTTATTGTGCCCCTTAGGGGAGTAGATTTTGGGGAGATGGGATCCTCAGATCCAGTCAGGACTGTAGGAGATAATCTCACTGGTGGAAAAAATGAATTTTGTTTTAAAATTTTTTCACGCTAATCTAATAAAAATCTTTAATAAAAACAAATCGGCATTATAAATTTATGCAACAATGTTACATTTCACTTCCAACAGTAACTCTCACGAGTGATATTCAACAAAGCAGTTTTTTGAAGAGTTGCAGCAAAGATGGACGTTGCAATTAGCACAGATGCAAGAAGCTCTAGCTTCAACTTCTTTTTCCGAACACCTTTTACACCTTAACTGCCTTTTTGTGTATGAATTGAGGCAGGCAAACCTCAACGTTGCTCAGCCTCACTGTAGGTGAGACACTCTATGCTATTTTACACTTTTTTTGGAACACCAGAAGATCTGCAGCCTCTAGCTATCTGTAGCCTCTAGCAAATGTACGAGTACGCAGTCCCATTTCAAGGTCTCTTCGAAACTATAGGAATAAAAGTTGTTGCTCCTTGCTTGCATTGTGAACAGCATCATAAGTATTACTGTATTAACAACTGCCATGTCAAGCAAACCAAAAAGAAGTCTATGCCACCAATTTATGCTTTTCCAGTTTGTTTCATAAAGCTGGCGTTGCATGTCGTGTTTGACCACCCCACCCATGTTCTGATTGCAATCTTTTACAACCAAGGGCAGATGATAGTTACCTTTGGCCGGTTTTTCTGCTTTCTTTGCACTGTAGGAGTTTCAATTAAGTGATAATTTGATATCAGGTGCACTGTTTGCCGCTTTTTCATCTATAGAGACTGAGTCCATCTGAAGTACACTTAAAGTCAAAGTCACCTCTTTCGAGTGACTTTTCATTAGCTACAACCGGCAAATCTTTCCGATTAGGTCGTATAGTTCCATAAGCCAAAATATTTTTTCTTTTTAATTCTTTTAACAAAGGAACTGATGAGAAGAAAATATCAAAAATAACTTTTTGGTATTTTGCTTGCAACCAGTCGGTTAACTGATAACAACATTGCCTGTCAAACCAAGATTTTGAGCAGGACTCTCTTTCGAAATATTTTACCTGTATACACTTTAAATTTGTAAACATAACCATCATTGTCTGCAACGCACGACAGTTTATATTCACGCCTAATTGGTTTCATAGGATTGAACTGTTTTAGTGAGGTTCTTCCCTTCAAGCGAATCATCGATTCACCGACACTGGCATGCTCACTTAGTGAATGTTTTTGTACAAAAAATGATTTAGTCGTTGCACCGGAGGACGAATGTTTAAAATTTTGTCGCTTTGTGATAAATCAATTTTGCTGTTGTCGTTGAGGTGAAAATTGCTCAATGTGTAAAAAAACAGTCACGAGTCATCGCTTCCTAGAAAAGAGAAATACCCATGTCATTAGCTGTCATCCAATACTACTTCAGCGTTGAGAGTATATGGTATGACTTCAAAATATTTATCTCAAAAAGTGCATAAAGTTCATCTTTTGTAATACTTTCCGCTCTGCCTTTTTGGGTGCAATATAAGTTTGTTTTAAAGTGCAAGCTTTCTATCATCTCCTCATCAAAAAAAATTTGAAATGCATGAATATGGGTTGCTGTAAAAGTTTTACTTGTGGGATGAGACGTAAAATCAAAGGGATTGATTGTTAATGATTTTTTTCTCCAGCATCGACTTTGTGTATTGGTACTACTAGCCCTAGTTGCATCATTACCATTTTTAGCATCAGTACTTAAAGTGGCTCTATTTTGGTTTGTAGATGATTGACTTTCAATTTCATCATTACCTTGTGAACATGAAAGTAGATCTGTCTTTTATGTGATGTCTAAATTTTCATCAACATCGGTATCAGAGTCATAATCACATGATACGAGTATCTCTTCTAGCAAAGCTAGGATATTAGATTTATTCAAACGTAGCTTTGTTTACATTTTCAAAAATAAATGAAAATCACAACCTGGCGACATGTTAACCCTCATCAGTATAACTGTATACATTTTGTAAACACAAGAAATTTGTCGTAGTATAACTTTCATCATGCGTAATCTTGAAAGCCCCAGTAAACTATGATGAAGGATATTGGGGTTAGATTGTTGAGTTCGAAAGAAACTTAATTTCGGTTGCAAGTTTTACTTTTATCTAAAAAAGTTGCGTTAACGTATTTCCTCTTTTGCTGCATTTCTCCTAGTTTATACACATGATTAGCTGATGCATTGTTGCGTTACCAATACACACAATACAACACAAAAAAGAAATGAGATTACAAAACAAAAGAGTGTGTGAACCGGCTTTTATCTCGTTGTCAGCTGCATTCAGCGCCATATGAACTAGGTCAGATTGGATTATCAAGATTCGAAATATTTTGGCAAACCAAGTACGGCTTTTCAGCTGCATCAGTGTAAAGTAGGTCTATAGAAGGTTTGCTTTATAAAAAAAGTTGATTAGGATTGAATACTTTTCAGAAGCAGGAAAACTACGTTTTAGATGCAAGAACAAGACCAATGCTAATTGGCCAGTAAAGGACTTTTCAACTGTTCAATGTATAGCCTATCAGGTTGCATTGGTAAGAGTTTGAATTTGAGTTAGGTTTAGAGCTGGAATTAGCGTACACTTCATACAGCGGCTTTAGATTTTGGGTTACGGTTAGGAGTACGGTAACGAGTAAGATTTATTGGAAGCACTGGGCAGGCTACGCGCATGCTCTGGTACAATGAGTGCTCTGGGTGTTGAGTCAACAATTTCTAGGCCTAGTTGAACATTATTGAGGCTTATTTCCTACAAATAGCAATGAGTGTAACTACAATGGTTACAGTAGTTTCTTTCAGTTACAATACACTCTGTTGCTTATCCAGCTCGGTATAAAAACTGTAGGATAAACAGGTGCAACGCTTGTGCAACACATTTATTTTGTAGGCCCATAATTTCAATTCGATAAATATGAGTAGATAAATGACTTTTAGGGATGCTTGCTGTCAAGTTGGCATTACAGAAGACAATCTTTACAGTGATGACAGTGACGCTGAAGATAATCTGTATAGTGATAACAGCAATCGTGCAGATGAAGAAGGTATGCAAATAAGCAACGAAGAGGAGGAAACGGCACCTGTTGTTGATGATGAAGGCAATATAGAAATATTTGAAGAGAATACTACAGATGAGGAAGACGAGGAGAATGAGGAAACGGTGAATGCTGATGACAGTGATACCGACCATGAAGATGAAGAATGTATTGTTAGGTGAAGTGGAATTGAACACTCCACACGTCCAATTCCAGCTAGACGGCAAATGCGAAATGTATTAATCCAGTCTTCTAAACTCATCGCTAATCCTCAAAGTGAAATAGAGAGTTTTGAACTGCTTCTGAGCGAAGACATTTTACGAACTGTTTTGACGCGTACAAAACAGGAAAGCGAGTGAGATATGCAGAAATTTAAGCAGACTGCAGCCCTTCAAAGCATTCTTCATGGATGAGTTGAAAGCAGGATTAGCAATAATTTTACCAGCCGGAAGCGACAGAGACAACTTTATGGAGCTTGATAACGTATGACAACCGGAAGATAGCAAACCGTTTTACCGAGCTGTCATGTCCATGATCCGTTTCAAATTTCTCCTTAGGTGTCTCGGATTTGACAATTGACATACTCGGAAAGAAAGTCCACAATAAATTTGCTGCAGTAATAGAAATCTGGGACATTTTTCTTATCAATTTGAGGCGTGCATATATTTCAGATGACTGCAAAACAGTGGATGAACAACTGGTGGGGTATCGTGGTAGAATTCCCGGCAGAACCTATATTCACTAAAAAACCACGAAAATATGGACTAAAAATGTTTTGGGCCTGTGAGTCCAGTTCTGGATATGCACTCAATAGCATTCCATACGGAGGCAAAGAAGGTGACCAAGTTCATCGCAATTTGGCACAGGATATTGTAATGCGATTGCTAGAAATCTATTGCGGAACGGGCAAGGATGTGTACACAGACTTCTTTACAAATTACAACCTCGCCAAACTGCTCCTGCAGGAAAATCTGACGTTATTGGGAACGATAAGAAGGCATCGTCGCGAAGTACCTGGGTCATCAAAAAGAAAAATAGAAATTTATTCTCTAAGTTTTTATTCAACCATGTAAGTGGTATATGCCTGGTTGCTTATCAAACAAAAAAAACAAAAATCCCGTCATCTTACTTAGCTCCGGTCATGCAGATAATTTGGTAGCTACTAATGAAACAAAAAAACTAGTAATGATTCTAGACTATAACAAAAGAAAAGGAGGAGTGGACATGTTTGATAAAAATTTGGAAAAATTTTTATGCCGAAGAAAAACAGTTAGATGGCCACTTCTATTTTTTTACAATATTATTGATGCTGCAGCAAACAATGCATACATTTTATTGAGAAAAGCTGAAGAATACAAGCTATCAAAAAAATCGTTTTTGAAATAACTGACTTTTGACCTGGCAAAACCTGCTGTAGGAATACGTCTGAGTCTTTTCAATCAAAAACACAGTGTAAGAAGTGCTGGTGTTCTAGTGGGAGTTCCTGCCCCTAGTGTTTTTGTAGAACCACCAAATACTGCCAAAACAAGCCGCGTAATAAGATGTATGAAGTGCAGAAAACTTACACGCTCACGGTGCGATGACTGTGGTGGAAGGGTATGCCCAAGACATAGGCAGCTGGTCAAAACCTTCAAGTGTGGACATTGTGTCTCAGCTGTAAACTGATTATTTTTTTGTCAAAACTTGTTTAGTATTGCTTTTTGTTGAAATACTCAATTTCTTGACAATAATCGCACAACATACAAAAGGAAACTTTTTGTTGTGAGATTGTTTACAAAATGTAAACAGAAATACTACAACGTATGTAATTTTAGTTATTCTAGTAAGGGTTAAAATAAATGAATGTATCATGAGCTTTTCCTCTGCTTGCAATACAAAACAGATGTAGTTAGTGAATTATCAATTCCTTATTAGATTTGTGGTACCAGTAGACAACCTATACACCAATTGCTTGCCAAGGTGCAGGATTCATAACAAACACCAAGAAAAGAGCAGAATTGACAACTGCCTGCACACTATTTCACGCAAACCTCTCATCTACATCAATACAAATACATGGTAAACTATAACTAAGTGTATAGGGACAAAGTTTGCTAAACTACTATGCAGCAGTCCCTCTAGATTTCAGTCAGTGCTTAGTCGCCGGTGCAAGTGCGAAATTGCTAGCAAATGTATAAAAACAGCCGGACAATTTTGGCGGACGTTGCTGAACAAACCGCTACACCAACCTAAGTACCATATTGTAAAGTTGTAAACAAAGTCGTTTTCGGTAGCGAACTAAGTTCAGCGTATACGCTAAGCTTTAAAGTATTTGAAGTTAGGGTTAGGGTTAGGGTTAGGGGTTAAGGTTAGGGTTAGGGTTAGGGTTAAGGTTAGGGTTAGAGTTAGAATTAGGGTTAGGGTTAGGGTTAGGGTTAATGCTCTCTAAACACAAAATATGTATTACACAAGCCAGTCGGCAATGAAAATAAATTTTAACCAAGTGGAGAATTCACACCTCAACATTTACCAAGTGGAGAAAGCGCACCTATTAAAAAAAAAGGTGTTAATTCTCCACTTGCTCCATTTATTCTAACGATACACACTTCGTACATCTTCTAAGAATGACGCAAATAAATCATTGGTTAGGTTTAGGGAAGTTCTAACCCTAACCCAAACCTCACGTGGTTTGCTCCTCGGTAGGTTCGAGTCAAGCGGTAGACCTCACCCTGCACCTCGGTAGATGACTTATGTCGGTAGACCTCACGCTATAGTAGCACCGGCATTTCTAAGGCGTCTGGACCACCTGTCTTCCTTATAAAGGCGCTAAAAAAATGTCGTTTTGCCCCGATTGACATCTTGGCTCCTTCGTCCAAAATTTCCTCGAAGGCAGCTAAGCGTCTGACCTAACGTGACAGCAACGTAAAAGCGATTTGCAAGTTTACACGTACTATTTCCATATGTGTATTGTGCAGTAGAAATAGTTTAAAAGCCTTATTTATGACGTCAACTTGTCTATAATAACAGAATATTCCAATTTTTCCAAACAGAATATTCCAAGGCAGAATTTCAATACTTCAAATACTTTAAAGTTTGCCTATGACATTGGTTTCCATATAACCACACCTTTTATTTTTCCCTCAGACGTATTTTTTTGATTATGGCATTTTTAACCTAGTTCAGTGCTTTTTAACTGTTTTTGGCATGTGACACATTTTCGAAACGCACAGAGGCACATGACCCGATTACATATTTTTCCAATTTCACAGACGACCTCAAAAAAGTTATCATAGAAAATTTCAGGGATGTTGTCCAAAGAAAATATAAAAACAAATGGTCAAGAAAATTTTCCAATTACACTCTATATAAAAGGTAAATAAAGTAATAGCCCCGTGAAGACTGTGGTCTGCGTACTAAAAATATCTGATCTAGACCATTATCATCTCTCACTAATGATCTTTATTTTTAATTCGATTAAAACGTCAGCTTGCGAGTTGTAGCTTGTTTACTTTGCCACTTCTTTCGCAGCAGGAACTGGAGATAACTGTGTGTCAAGGTCTTTAAAGATGAACTAAAAACAAGCCCAAACAACAATTGTATGGGCGTAAAGGCAGTTTTCAAAATTTCTGCTGGAGAAAAGAGGCAAAACTGTGACAATGCTCTTCGGTGGTGTAATAATTCGAGTGATAACATTGGCCCCAAAAAAGGTTTAAAAACAAGTAACCTATCGGTTGCTGTTTTGTGAACCTTTCGGCCGCGGCGAAATACCTGGTTATTATTTCTGTTTAATAAGTTACATTTGGTCACTCAAACTCTGCGACCTGAACAACAGTAATTCGTAAACATTTCAACATGTCAAATCAACAGTGCATGTAAATAAATTTAACTAAATTCTATGTTTTAATTGACCATTGAACGAATGTGAGAAAAGAGATCGCAAATATTTAATAGATGAAATTCTATTTTTGTGAAAAGCATTCAAAACTTGACCGCATTTCTATCTTTGTTGAAAAGTATTTGAAACTTGACTCGAAGTTCTGTTTTTGTTGAAAAGCGTTCGAAACTTGACCAAAGTAAAGGAAACAGGGAAATTCATGAACTAGATTAACTAGGATATGCGCGAGTTTGGTAAACGCAGCTTTTAAGTCGAGCAAAAAACTGAAAAGCTGATATTTATAGCTACGCATAAAATTACACGGTCTCATTTGTAGACACTTTGTGCAAAGCATTTGTAAAGAGGCTGCCCTTCCCGGAAAAAAAATTTTGGGGTGACCCTGCCTACTTTACTTGGCGCCACTGACTGCAGGCAGATCTAAAAGACTGCAATAGCTGCGCGCGCGCATTAAAGGAAGGTTTATTTGAGCAGTGCACAACTTTCTGTGAGTTTTGACTATTTAGTGATTTTTCCTTACACTGGTAAACGTGATTAAATGATACACCTTAATGTTAAATCATAAAACAGTTTTGGAATGGTCAATCGCAAACGATAATTTTTTACAATACGCTATAGTTACAGGCAAATTTTACTGTACTGTACTACACATTACCTTTCAAGCAAATGACATAAATAGACTACATTTTAATATAAAAGTTTTCAAAGAGATCGAGACTAGAATCCACATTTTTGTCTTTACGTTTCAGAGCTTATTTCAATCATGATTGGTGAGCTATCATCGCACATAGCTGTCAGCTACATTACATTTAAAAAACAACATTTTGGGGTGGTATTTAAAACTAAAATTGGTTAGAAGTGCGAATTTGTACTTATAGTTTTCATAACTGGCAAGCGTGAGAAGGTTATTTATTTGTAATTAATAAAAACTGAACCATTACCTTAAAAAATGGTGTTTTCGTGCCAAACTGAAACCGAGATCTATGAGCTTTTTGTTATTTTTTCAAGCACGATTGAAATTGGAGTTGAAGGGTAAAGAAAAAATATACATTTTAACTACTTCCGGTTTCCAACTTTCCTCGAATAATGATGTCTTGGCTCCTTGTGTGAAGCTAAAGTTCGAGAGCTCTTTTTACTGCAATTAATTATTTCTCTTTAGCTACGATTAAAATAAGCTGGGAAAAGTAAAAAAAACTTTCTCATTTACTTCATTATAATTGCTTGAGAGACAGTTTGTTATGCAAGTGATATTTAAGTCGCTATTGCTCACTGTTGCGTCACAGCCACGTGCTGATTAAGTGAGGCGTTGCACTGCCCTAAAAAAGCGTTGGTCTAATCTTGGACTCCTATTCACCGTTTCCCACACATTAAACGGTTGGTTGAAAAGTTTGCTAGCAAATTGCAAAAATTTTAACCAACTGAAAAAAATTACCAAATATGGCCGGATTTTTTCGCGCATGATTGAATTTAAATTGCGAATCCGCCGGACATGTTTTCGCAAATTCGCACGTTTTTCGCGTTTAAAAGCAACACTGCGTACTAGACTAGCTCGCTAGCTCAGGAGAATTAGCCTTGCTTACCATGCACTTTATCTATACCCAAAACAAAAAGTGCTACGAACTGTTGCTTAGACTACAAGTAGTATACCCGTAAGTGAAATAAGAGTGAACTGCATGCAAAAGGTAAACTACTTTGGCTAACTAGGTTAACGATACTTGGTTTGGAAAAACCTATCCTACTTCCCCAGCTCTTCTGCACTAAAGTGTTTTATTTCTCATTAACAATACAATATTGTAGCCTACTTCAAGTTGGATTTCAAAGTTTAAACTGCAACTCTAAATTAACATCACACCGATTCGCGCTTATATTTTCATTACCAAAAATTGTCAACGTTAGTTGCTTTTTGATGCAAGAAAATTGCCAAAATTTTGAAAATTATTTTCTGACAGAGTATACTACAGTCCTGATGGGAACTATGAGTCCCAGGAAGGTAGCAACCTCCTACTCCTCCCAATGTAAATTTGAATTGGTAAAATATACATCAAAAAAAATCTTTAAAAAATGCTCTCCAGAAGTCCACGAAAAAACTTTGGTCAGCAAACTAAAAGAAAAAAGTCAAGTTTATAGGAAAAAAGAAAAAAAAGTCAAAAATATTACCGGATCTATTATTCAATTATGAATCATGACAATCCGACAAACGTAAAACCTAAAATAAAAATGACATTGCTAGAGTAAAGAATCTCAATGAACCAGGTAGGTTTCTGGTTTGATTTTTTGTTGCGAATGCGCCATAATGTTAAGAGTTGGTGGGATCTACAGTACCCGTCAGTACTGAAAGGATTGATATCTTTTTCACACGAAGGTATTTTGTTGTCAAGAAACGGATTTGACGCAATTTACGTAGCACATGTGTGCGGCACCATAGAAAGCGCGAAAATTCCTTTGCTTGTTTGAGGTCAACAACATTAAACTGTTGTGCTCCGCTATTTCAAAATTCGTCGCTCTCATTCCTTAGTGTTTGTGCTGCAGCTATTCGCTCCTCTCCGACGAATAGCAGAAACGATTCCTTTTCTCCCTCCATCCTTTACTCCTCCAGAAATCTTTTTATTCTGGGGAAGGTCAATTGCCATCACCCCCTCTAGAACTCAAAAGATAGTTCCGACCCCCGTGAGGAGGAAGTATTCGATTGGGTTATCTCTTCTGACCTCCTTCTTCTCAATAACCCTGACATACCTACTCTTCCCCGTCGCTTCTCTGGCAGTCGCTACTCCCCTGATATCTTCTTTGCTCCTTCCTCTCTCGCCCTATCTTGCTCTTGGGAGGTGCTTCAGGACCTGGGTTCTGATCACCTACGAATTCTACTGACTGTCCCTCTTTCTTTGCTATTCCGCCCCAACAAACGCCTCCCTTCCTTCAGTTTTCAGAACGCTCGTTGAAATGACTTTTTACTTTGACTCTCACTGTCCTTCTGCAGAGGAATACTCGTCTCTTTCTCTTTCCTCTGCTGCTGCTCTCTTTCCTTCTTTGACACTAAATGCGGCCAAATCTTCCATTCCTTTTGGTCGCATCTAACGCCATTCTAAAGCCTGGTGGTCCGCTGAAGTGGAAGATGCGGTTAGTGAAAGATGTAAGACAAGGAACTCTGATTCGATTGGAGCGCTCGTCTGAGTACTGGTGTCTTCCTCTCAATCCCAGAAAATATGAGGTGTCTTTCATCTCAGTGGATCCCCACCAAGCTAACTCCCAGCCCAATCTATCCTTATTCAACTCCCGCCTCCGTTTCAATCCCACTCCAACTTTTCTTGGGGTCACCTTCGACCGCCTTTCTTTCCTTTTCCTAAACATGTATCTTCGCTGAAGGCCAAGTTTTTCCCTCGACTCAAGGCCTTACACTGTATCTCTGCTTCCCAATGAGGCCCCTCTAAGGAGTCCTTCTCTCTTATGTATAAAGGTTTTCTTCGGCTCCTTCTCACATATGCTTCAGCCGGATGGTTTCCTTTTCTAAGCGTTATCAATATCACTAAATTCGAACGCCTCCACCGAGCGGCTGGTCGCGCCATCTCCGGCTGCCTCTTGTCCTCCCCAATCCCAGTTCTCCTCCCTGAGTCTTCTCTACCTCCCCTACGAGTCACCCCGACTCATTTCGCTCTGCCATCTTATGAGCGGGCCCTTTAACTCCCAACCTCCTTTCCCATTAAAGATTGGCCAAACTTTTAGTAAAACCAAGACTCTGCAGATCATCCTGGAGAGCTTTTGCGTCCACTCACACAACTCATGCTTCCTTCTACTTCCTCCAGGGAGGCTCTTCTTCCTTGCTTTTAGTCTCCTCCTTGGAACCTGCCATCCTTCACTGTGAAGTCCACCCTTTCCTCTTCATGCTCCCGCTCTGATCACCCTCTCTCGCCAAGGTGCGGCTCTCGCTCACCTTGACTCTCTCTTACCTTTCGATCTGGTACTCTTGACAGACGGCTCTGTTCCTTTTCCTTTTGGTAAAGGCGACTCTAGCGTACCTGCCAACTGCTCTCTCTGTGGCACTGAGGCCAGTCTTTCCTTTACAGCAGGCCCAGTATGCTCAAGTTTTTCTGCTGAAGCTTGCGCCATTCTGCACGCTCTTTGCTGGTCTCGACAGCACCTACAAGTCTGCCACTTCTCTTCTCCTGCTATCTGAATCTCGCTCTGTCCTCTTCTCCATCTTTCCTTTTACCGCAATCTCTCTGGCAGATCTGACAGGAACTGTCTTCTCTCTCCTCCAGTATTATCAGGCTACAATGGGTCCCCGAATACCCGTTTCTCTCCGGGAACGACGCGGCTGATGAGCTTGCCAGACGAAGAGCGCTATGCATGCCCTCTGCAATCCCTTGTCGTCTCTTTCCTCTTATCTCTCGCATCCACTCTTATCTTTTCTCGGACTGGAGGCGTACTGTGTCATCTAAATTCCTCGACACACAGGTTTCCTCGATTTCCACCAAGAACTTGTTCTCCCTCGTCACGCTCGCTGTGTTCTCTCTCGTCTTCGCAGCAAAGGACACAGCCTACTGTTAGGCTCTTATCTCTCTAGGATTGGCAGAATCGAGAATCCTTCCTGTAGCGCCTGCGGACAAGGTCCCAGGACATCTTTCATCTCACTCTGCACTGTCCAGCTACGGAATCTTTGCGGCAATCACTCTCTGGCGACTCTCTGTCTCTATACGATTTCTGTTCCAGGCCCTGGCTAGTTGCCCGGCTTCTGAGGCTCCATGGTCTTCCGCCATGCCCCCATCCCTCGGAAGGGGGCAGATAAAAACAACAACAACAACAAGTCGATCCATTGAACTAAAGCTGTAGGTGGTCAAACATTTTCCATCACGCAATTCTACGAATTCCATAATCTATTGTGAACCTTAAAAATTCTTTCTATTTGCATAGCGTGCTTTAATTTATTGCTTGGCTACGAGCTGTATCAATTTTCCAAACTAATGCGACTTTTTACAATCTATAAAATAGTCAAGGCCTCAACGGCGTTCTAAAGAAATTTTGCGCGAAATATGGAATCGGTATGTCGATAGACAGCGATTTATTACCAAAAAAGCAAATTAGTAATACCCAATTTACATGCATACCAAAGATCAATGTTTACAAGAAAACTACTTTTAGGTACAAAGTTATCAGAGGGAAAAGTTAAACAAGTTGTTTTCTCAAGAGCAGAATTGCCAGTTCATCTAACGCGGTCACTGCCACATATTTTGCATTTACGGAGAAACACAATTGACATTTTGAAGTAAAAATTTGATATTTGAAGCTTGTAGCATTCGATAGAAATATTATTCGCGAAACTCTGTCAACCATTCGCGAATAATAGAGTCACTATAACATGCTTATAGAAAATAAGTACGTAGGCGGCGGTTTTACCCGCTGAATCAAAGAGATCGTTTTATGATGGTGATGATGCCTCAAATTAGTTCTGCCCTTTCTTCTTTGCGAGAAAAGATTAAGGATACAGGTCAGCCAGCAAAACATTGTCTTACAAATAATCTCTGCTTTTAGTACCATTTTAGAAATAATTTTGAAAGCCTTGTAGATAGGGTAGCAACCGTCCTTTATTTTTCAATTCTGTCCTTGCCCTTGTCCTTTTTATTCTTTATTTGATATCGATCCTACGAATTTTAGAAATTCTTAGAGATGAAAATTTGTGCGTGTGGAAAAGTGATGACATTTTTTTAAAAAGTTTAGGAAATTATTGCAGATTGAAAAGAAAACCATTAATTTTTTGTGTCTGAAAAGTGATGATCTTTTTTGGGGGGAAAGAAAACATTTATGATCGAGATTGACAAATGTGCTGGGGCATCATCAGGCATGCAAATTTAGGTAAATGCAAATCTAACTTTTTACATTAGCCCCCAGATTTTGGCTTGGGCCCCCCGCTCTCCGCAAGCTGGCAACCCTCCCATACTCGTATTTTACAAGCATATTTCATCAATATTATTTGTCCTATATTTTTAGTTGAGAAAATTTGCAATCTTACTTGTAGACTAGAATATAGAGTGTCATATACAGAGCTCATGTTCAAGGAAGGATGATCACAACAAAAAATGGAATATTGACCAACACGAGAAAGTTTCCCGAAGTTAACTAGTTAGCTTAGTTTCCAACCTGCAACGCTGTTTATATGCAGAGTGTTTGATCGTTGGGTGTAGTTGCGCTGGTGATTTGTGTCAAGTGGACTCTAGCGGAAGGTATATCTAGTTTGCTAGCGAAACGGTGATTTTTGTTTGCCATTCGTAATAGAAGAAGTGCGGTGTGTGGTGCGTTTTTATTGAGCCTCGTTTTTCAGCTGCTTGCTGATAGCATAAGCTGCTGCATTTTGCATACGTGGATACGCGTTTGGCGTTATACCATTTTTAAGCAAACTACTTGTATAATTCAATCCATGATGGCCTATACTCATGCAATACTGAAATAAAATACCTTTTCGACAACATATTTGCATTTAAAAACAAAACGAACTACCAGACTGAGTGCTCAGTCAATGAAATTAGTAAATAGGATAATACAGTGCAAAAAAAGCACGGAGCGCTATGTTGACAGTGAGCAAATATAATTGTCGACAAGACCACTGCGCGAGTGAGGCCTTAAGCTGCATTGGCTATTCATCGCGAAATTTTATTTCATTTGACAAAACGTCCATTCTGAATATCTCTGAAACATTAAAAATGGCTCGTGAATTTGCGATTCAAGCTTCTTTCTAAATTTCCTTATTCTTTTTCCATGAAACATTTTAGCAATAAATATTACTTGCAAAATGATATTTTATGAAAATTAAGCCAAAATTGCGTACTAACATTTCTGTGATCTAGAGAAAGCTTTCTGAAAAATATTCTCCGCTTTTTAACCCTTTAAATATTATTTCTTTATTCAAGTCCGGGAAAATTATATGGAGCCACAAATGTAGGTCACAGTTTGAAAACTTTTGTTATGGTTTCAAATTACCGATCAGGCTTTTTCTCATTTATTGCCTTTGTTACTGTGTATATTTTCACGCGGGCATTAATTGTTCAAGGCGTCCCGCAGAACGGGTTTTCGAATGTTCGACAATCCATTACTGCGTGACGTTTTTCCTGAAAACTACACAAAAACAACCATACTTTTAAATCTGTCAAGCTGCGCGGTAGAAACAGTAGGCCTACCGATGACAACACGTGTTATGGAATTGCAATTATGTATAACAAAGATTTACTCTATAAAGTTGGCAATGCGTTGGAAAAGTGATATTGCTCTTCACTCATCAACAGTCACTTTTCTTGTGATACAATTCAAGAACAAATGCGTTCTCTATTCGCAAAAAATGCGTTTCATCTATTTTCTCAAGTCACAGCCAAAGCAATAACTTACTTTCTCTAGGGAATGCATATACTATATATAGCAATAAACCCTAAATAGTTTTTTGTGAATTTAGTTGCCTCTTGTTTGCGACTGCCCGTTTCGCTCTCAGGTTGCTACAGCGAGCGCAGAGTGAGGTTACCATCTTTTAGCTATATGTGTGCATATTTTAGCAGTCGTGTGCATAAATTTGCAAATAACTTTCGATCTACAACCAACAGTCAACTCAAATTTTGTCAAAAATAAATTGAATTATTTTTAGGGAAAGTCATAAAATCTTGATAGTGTAGGGCCATCGTGGACAAAGCTGTACTTAAGAGGAAATTGCTCGGGCAATTATTGCCCCGCTTGGGACGAATAGGGTTAAGTAGTTCATAGTTTTCATCGGGATTTAAGCCTGCAATGCATGTTCACATGAATTTCAAAGGTTTGAACTTTGAAATTATTGTACATCACAGTGCAAGAATCACAAAACGCAGAACTTGATTACGCACAAAGATCAGGAAGTGGATTTTCTTGAACACTGTTGGAATTCTAAGACATAGTAGTTTAAAGGTACTTGTGGGTTATCTGTCACCACTTTTTTTCACCAGGTATTAAATTACTATTATTTAACTGTATATATAATGTTTAAGCCTAAAATGAGTTTGGAAGGCAGTGTACACTGAAGGGGCAGGCCCGGTATGTAAATGTATGGGGCAGTGTACACTGGAAGGGAGTGTACAGGGTTAGGTTTATTAAATTAAAAAAAAGTGGTGACAGATAACCCATAAGTACCGTTTAAAAGTTCGACATTGGACAGCAATCAAACTGGGCTAACAAACCGCGTTTCTTGCTTACGCAGTTCGAATGTTGTTTCTCCGAAAAAACTTGATTTTAAGTTCCACTTGGCTTGAGTTGCTACGACAGAACTATAACTTTTTGCAGATTTGCAAGAGAACAATTTAAGGCGCTAAGTGTAAGACAGCTTATGGTCCGAACTTGCTCAGAGTTTCCAAGCTTTAAATTCTGTTTGAACTGTTGAATTGTTACATTTAACAAATTTGCGACTAGTTAGAAGCCTTCAACCATAAAAATCATCGCGAAGCGCCTTTTCAAGTACACAACAACGTAGTTACTGATGCACTTGAGCACATAATCATTCGATGGGGGTCGCAATAAAGTTGCGATTGAACCCATTCGGCAGCCGACAGAATGATCAACAGAAGCTTCATTTTCGGTAGCATAAAGCCATAACTGTACAACTTTAAACAAGCCAATTGCACCTTTAGTAGCAAGCCTAGATCAAGTGACTAAAACAAATTATAAGTTGCAAAGTTGAAGTTGCCAACTAAGCAGATGCCCATTTTTCGTCAAGTTGCTTTAAGTTAAAAGATTATTGATGTTGCGTGGGTTTTGAAGCTAATTCCTCATATGAAAATTTTTAAAAGACAATACGATATCAAAGACGATCGTCTCTGGTCCAATACTTCTATCATGACAATTTTTCCTCAGCAATTAGATAAAAGCTTCGGTAATAGGTGTTCAAACGATCTTCAAATTTGGATCACAAACAAACTTTTTAAATGCGTTTAGTTATTGCCAATAAAATCTCAGTAATCGAAAAGTTAATGTAAAGCGAGCTGAAAGCTGTTTGACGCCTTGTTTTCGAGAAGGTAATGCTTTTCCAAAATAGCTTATTTTATCATCTTACTTCAACTCCCCTCCTAAAGGAAGCTTTTTCAGCCAAGGCGCTCTTTGAACTTAAAGGATTCTCAGTACTGAATAGAACTATACAATTTACGTCAAATAACTTTTCGAGACATTAAACGAACCTTTTTCCAGCGCACCTAGCGGCGAGTTCTTGCTGCTACGTGCGGCCAAACATTTGTCAGCGCGTTGCGCTTTTCAATACAAAACGGTACTAGGCAGAAGTTTAAATGCGATAAATCGCCTTCCAAATAGTTATTTTTGGACTTGAAAAAGATCCAAGCTAGAATCCTACGTCATGGGAACAAATAAAGTTTATTTTAGGTAAGTTTGGTTGATTTATAGGCTTTTTTAAACAATATTAAAGCACACGCAATGAGTTTATTTAAGCTGGTAAACATTATTTGCAGCTAGTCTCCATACTGGTCGCGAAAAAATTCAGAGGCACTTATGCTGAAGCCAATAGCTAATAAAATTTATCACAATTGCAGCTGCTTGACAGCTACTGGTTGCATACACTAAGCAGCTATTGGTAAAGTAACCTGTGTTAATTAATATCAGCAGTTGCTGACTTTGAAAATCTCAGAAAATGTTGATAGCAGTTAAACTAGCATTTTTACTATTGTGGGTTATGATTATAACTGCATTAACTAAATAGCAAATCGCGTTTTGGTATAAGCCTAACCAGTCTGACAGTGATTATTTTAGTTTTCAAAAGATAGTTCAGCAGATACAGATCTTCGTATTGAAATATTGTTCGAATTGAATAGCCTGCTTAGATGTTTATTTCGAGTTTAGGCTTAAAGTTTGCAAGATTAGAGTTTTTCTAACTCACCAAAATACTTGGGTTCATTTTGAAGCTGCCTAGTTGATACTTAATTCAGCAAGCCACTGATGTATAAAGAAGCAGATTGAAAATAGAATCAAAATATCCATGAGTTGAGCCCCAAAAATTTGAACAACCATTGCAATAACCTAAATCCAACACTTGTGATTATTGAGAAGACATAGGTTCATTTGTCATATGTTTTCTTGGACGTTAAATACTACTATTGCTGTACTATTGCACAAACCCATTGAAAAGAACTCCGCTTTGTACTTTTCTAGGCTGAAAAGTCTGTAGCGATCGTGTAACCTTTGCCCTTACGCCTACCCTGCGTGTGTTTGTTTTCGTATATTGCTACCTCTTGTTTTTTTTCTTTTTCGTAGAAACGTGAGTCATGCATTCCTTCTCTTTCTATAGTGATTATGTAACCTTTGCCCTCACCTCACCTATGCGCATCTGTTTCAAATATTGTTGTCTCGCGTTTCGTCATGTTTTCGTAGAAATGTGAGTAATGCATTCCTTCGTGTTTCCGAACAATAATCCTCGTGCTTCGTTTTATTTTTCGTAGAAACGTGACTCATGCATTGCCTCGTCTTCACCCCACGAAAAATTATTCCTCGTGTCTTTTTTTCTTTTTTTTTGAGATATAAATGTCTCTTGGTCTTTGGATAAAACATCATAAAACAGAAAACAGAAAAACAGAATTAACTTTTGGACTGAAAATGCTGCTAAATTTTGAAATTGTATGATAATTTTTGGTAAAAGGTTTAATAAACAAAACAGAAAAGTTTGTGTCAACTGAAAACTTAAAGAAATAATTCGATGTCAAAGAACTCCTGTAAACTTAAGTAATTAAGTGTAGGCCAATAGGCTCACGGTACAGCACGCCACGCCTCTGGCGCTACAAGTCTAAACAAACCTTTTAAGAACACCAACTGATCATAAATATGACGAAAACTCTAGGTTAGAATTTGCAGTCTTAACGGTCACCATGTTTTTTTTTTATCTTTTATTCAGTAGATTCAATTAGTTCTTGTTGTGCAGTCTAGAAATAATACCCCAAAATTTTAGTAATGTTTGGCGTTTTCACACGTCTTTTTTGTGCGTTGGCTTAGGCCATTGCAGTGTTCTTAAAACTTTTGGGGCCCAACTCATGGATATTTTGATTCTATTTTCAATCTGCCTCTTTATATACCAGTGGCTTGCTGAATTAAGTATCAACTAGGCAGCTTCAAAATGAACCCAAGTATTTTGGTGAGTTAGAAAAACTCTAATCTTGCAAACTTTAAGCCTAAACTCGAAATAAACATCTAAGCAGGCTATTCAATTCGAACAATATTTCAATACGGAGACCTGTATCTGCTGAACTATCTTTTGAAAACTAAAATAATCACTGTCAGACTGGTTAGGCTAGGTGCGCTGAAAAAGGTCCATTCAAACAGCAGCTAATTAAAAATATTTCAATATCTGCATTTGTAGCGGGGTAGCTTGGTATTTGAAGTTCCTTGTATTTCACAAAAGAAACTCAATCATTGTCATCATCTATTTCATCAATATCTTCAGTAACATTGCTGGACGTAAACCGACTGCTCGCATACTTTCCTGATGGGCGCATGCATTTTGTGACGGTCACATTATGAACAGCAGAGGATTGCGATTGTTGGTTGTGATCCTGTAATTGATAAATACTAAATAGTCTACTAGAAGCGGAGATTCCATGAAGAAAGAAAAGTTTCGGCTGTTTTGGAATTGGTTCACCAACGATATAAAACTGCAAGAAATACGCAGCAGATAGGCCTTCAAAAAGCCCCCTTGTTGCCTGAAGTAATTTTTTTCAACCTTTGTTGCTTGATATTTGCCTGCATAAAGGAATGGAATGAGAAAATTAGACCGTCTAATTTTTGGATGCATTAGTAAAAAAACAATGCGTGCATAGTGATGCCTAATATAGCAGAAAAATTAAATGATACACATAACGTAATAATATGTAATGTTTTATAGAAAAAAGTTCTTCACAAGTCGTGAATTTGTAATGTTTTAAGAAATTGGCCTCAACTTTTTATAAAATTTTATTTAATTGATGTAACCATACACAGCATGTGTATACTGGCGCGATGGCGTAGTCATCGTAGTGGTTAGAGCGTCCGCTTCGCACTCGGTAGACTTAAGATTCAGTTCTCAAGTCGAGTCATACCAAAAGATTTAAAAAATGGTATTCACAGCTTCCCTGCTTGGCGCTTAGCACAAAAGGGATAGTGTGGAAAACAAGCCGGCCAGCTTGCTTGTCGTGTCCCTGGGCAAGACACTTAACGGAATGCCTCCATCTTTATGTGGCAGACAGGTGGTGAGGGCCAAGCAGTCTATCCGTCGAGGCGGTCCAGAATGACGAAAGGCTGCACACCGAGCATTAGCTCATACGCAAGAAGAAGAAGAAGAAGAAGAAGAAGCATGTGTATGGTATCCACTTTGTTATCGCTAGGCTTGAGTGAACCGTGGGTTCTCCTTAAAGTCAGGTGACATCACAAACTGAATTTGACGTTCAAGGTTTTTTGTTTGGCGCTTAACCTGATAGTGAAGTAAGAATTGTGTTATGCATCTGTAGCCTTATCTAACATAGTGACTATTCGTGGTGATGCAATTCAAGGTCATCATAAATTTCCTCTACTTGCTCATTTCTGCTCGAACGTTGTTTATCTATACTGTGGATACATGCTCTTGTGACAAGAACGCCTCGTAGATCAGTAATGACATCTAGACAACTATTCGTAAGAATCAAAAACCATCTCTGCAAAAACCTAAATTCAACTAACTTTTCTATCAAATCCCATCGCGATCTATGCAAAGCTAGCAGAGAAACAATGCCAGCAAAGCAAAACTTTACATTATTAAAAAGCGTCATTTTAATATTCAAACTGAGGTAATAAAAGCGCTGCTAATTAAACGCCTTAGAGCAAAAGTTTTTGCGACCCCCAAAGTGAAATTTGTGACTCCAAATGTGGTCACTACCCGTGCTTTGAAAATCTCTATTTTAAAGTAAGCTGTTGTCCCAATGCGCTAATTTCGATTGGTCGACCTCATTATAAAAAGACAAGTCTTACAGCTAGTTTCCAATTAAGGATGAAAGCATGCGTCGCCCCATGTTATGGCATAAGTCATCTTTCTTTTTGTATGCATTCATTGATACATTTTGATGTTGAGTATTCCAGCAGTTTTAAAATATTTGCATTTATTTACACAACTTTGTCATTCATTTACAGATCTTTAAAATTGGTTCAAAAGCACAGAATTTAGTGTTCCATGAACTTTACCCGAAAATGGTCATTAAGTCTGAAAAACTGCAGAAGCCTTGATCTCAAAATCGCTGAACTGGTGCGCACGTTCGCAATAAACACAAGTTTTATGTTTTTCTTTAAATTTCAGGTTCTTGCAAACTGGTTTGAAAAATCTTCTTGATCGCTTCTGCTTAAAGACAGCAAGCGTTCAAGTTTCAAGCGCAAAATTTTACAGGAAATGGAAAATAATAGTTTGCAAAGAAAAGCCGATGGGAAAGTGCATGCAATGAGCTGGAGTTGAATTATTTCTTTTGTTTTCAACCATCTTATCGTTTTGATCAAATAATACATTAAAAATAGCTTTACTTTTTATTTTAAAGTAGTTTTTTTTATCTTTCATCGTATTATTCAAATATTCGATATTAAATACACATTTTTTCTTTAACTTAGTCGTGAATTCACATGAATTTAATTTGCTGAAAAACTTTGCAGGGGAAAATTTTTGTGTGAAACGCATTTTAGCCTGCTTTGTCTGGGTCGCATCTCAAGGCTATTTCTTTATAAACTGTTACCGGTTAGTTATCTCGGGGTAAATACATCAGCATTATGTTGCGTCTTTCGTTGTCTTGCCATAATGACGATTTGTGCCACAATGCAACCTAATGGAGTTTGAAAGAAAATGTGTACGTTATTGTTGGGTACTTTTGATTTCCGAGCACAAGCCGCATCAGACGGCAAAAACGCCCATGATTTAAAGAAAATGACCCGTTTGAAGTTTTAAAACATGACAATGCCGTATTCTTCAACGTCATTATGTTACCATAGCAACAATTTGAACCACTTGAAAACTTAGTTTCAAGGATAGGGAGATGCATGTAGTGTTGTTGAAAGGATGTTTATTTGCTGTCACATCTGCAATTTATTGCAGTTTATTTGCAGCCGAAAAAGAAAATCGTAACAGGAAAACCATGCAAACGAGTCAAATCCATAATAACGGCGCGATAGAGTAGTGGTGAGAGCGTCTGCATAGCAGTCGGTAGACCTGGGGCTCATTCCTTAAGTCGAGTCATACCAAAAGACTTTAAAAAATGGTATTCACAGCTTTCCTGCTTGGCGCTCAGCATAAAAAAGGGATAGTGTGGAGAACAAGCCGGCAAGCTTGCTTGTTGTGTCGTTGGGCAAGGCACTTAACGGGATGCCGCCGTCTTTATGTGACAGACAGGTGGCCTACCCGTGCTTTACCGGATAACAATTGTGAAGTTGCTAACCCAGCATGTCGGGAAAGGCGACTATTGGGTACCCACCAGTGGCAGTGCGCCATGTTGGTGGTGGGGCTACCAGTCACTCAAGGCTGGTTCGAAATGGGCTGCCATCTTTCTCCTAGCCTAATTTCAATTAGGTTGACGGCATGAACCTAAATTACCGTTCATGCTGTACCTCCATCCCGAGGAAGAGGAGGGGTAACCACAAACAAACAAACAGTCAAATTCGTAGGAAGGAATCGATGCCACGGTGACGTGCCTACCATCTTCAAATTGGGAAAAAAGGACGATTCCATTTAGACAGTAGAAGATAACTACGTATACAATACAACAAGAAAAAAAATAAACGATCCATCAACTGAATATAAGTTGTGATTAAGTGCATACACAAAAAATATGTTGTGAAGTTTAGAAAATTATCTCATTCAAAATTCAAGGTAGCAATTCCGTAACGAGCGTTAAAGCTTATTTAAACATGCAACCGGAAGACAGTTATAAATCAAATGAAAAGTAGATGTAGGATAAGAAAAATAATTTCAAAAAGGTGCAAAGGTTTGGCTTCTACATTGGAATTGTATTACATGTGCAATTGCATATGCACCCTGTTTCGATATATCAGGAGCTTCATGATGATCTATAGATTGTTTTTATGGTTTTTAACGACGAGGAAGTGAGAGTGACCAATTTTTTAAGCTCTAAACCATGATGTCTGAGCATTCCTTTTTCGATTTGTATCATTATTGATCTTGCATTTGTTGTGTTACTTTCACGAATTGCCGCATTTCTTGCTTTCCAAGTTTTGCAATTGGTAATTAAATTAAGAAAGCAATCGCGTTAGCCTCCCGTTGGTTGGAAACCGCGGTTATGCAATAGTCAAAGGATAATTGTTCTTGTTCTATAGGGGCAGCAATAGAGGTGGTCTTGCGTATCAAATAGTCAACAAATTGTCATATCGATTTAATTTTTTGACATATTTTACATATATGAAGAGCCAAATCCCAGTCTTTATTACAAAAAACAAAAGATTTGGGATTGCTGAGAGCAAAATTATAGAATTTCGTTTGGAAAGGTAAAACATTGTGGACTAATTTATAATTAAAGGTCTTCAAATAGTTTGGAAGAATGGCATTGTGCATTCCTTTTCGCTTGATTGGGTTAATTACTCCTCCGGTCTTTGAGATTAGGTTGTTTATAATTCTTGTATATACAATCTTGATTTTATCACTTTCAAATTTTTTATCGTAATATTATGCTTTTTTGATAATATTGAAAGTGAGTTTATAATAGGCGATGGTGTCGTTTTGTGTAAAAAGTAATTAAGTTGATTTAAATTAAGCCAATATGATAAAATATGGCCACTTCGGTATTCTGCGAAAATGTCCTGTATATCTAATTCTAAATCCTGGATTTTGACATATTTAAAAACTTGTTTTAGACAAGTCAAGCCACCGTAAATAGTTTTATTAGTTATATTATACCCCCATCCCCGCATCTGTAGGCATGTGAAGGTTTTCAAGAGGTGGCATAGTTAGCATATGAGGCCCTCCCATGAAGACAAGGATTTTTGAACATTTTTTTTTATTTGACAAGCAACAAGGTGAGTGGATGCTGTATAATTAATTATTGGCATGAGTTTGACCTTAATTAACAACTGTTTCTTTTCCCATGATAGATAGAGTCTATCCATTATTCTAGTAGCTTTCTCAAATTCTTTGAGTGTCTTTTTCATTTTTTTTGATTTACCAATAATCGTGTCTAAAATGTTTGAATGTGATTACTTCAATTCATCGGTGGCAGTTCTGTCAGCGACATAGTTGATGTAGTTAGGCCTTGTGCTTATTTAAGCAACATCCAGACGCTTGTTTGAAATTTTGTATCCACTCACAAGCTGTTTGAACCGAATATTTTCCACTTAAGGTCAAAATCATTGGCATAGCTTGGACATTTTATTGTTGTTTAGCTAACAATAGTCCTTGCACTAACGGCTCCACTGCAAGTAGGGACAAAAAAGACGTAAGAGGTCTCCTGGTTTTACTCTTTTACCCAAGTTAATGGGGGAAGGGATTGTAAAACCTTTGACGATAATGTTTTAAGCTAAACAACTATTTTAACAAAAGAGGGTGGAAAAAGCATTGTATTTAAGACTTCATAAAGCAAAGCCATTTGTGATCTACCGAGTCGAAAGTCTTCTGAAAATCAAGTAAGACAAAATATCCTTCCTAGTTGTTATTAATAGCCTTAATAAATCCAGTAATAGGATGATGGCTGCCGAAATCTGGCTCCCCAGTTGTGCATACTGATGTTTCTGCATCAAGTCTCCTAATACATGTCCAACACGTCGTGCTAAAATTTTTGTAAAAATTTTAAAGTCTGTATTGAGCAACGATGTGGGTCTGTAATTACCAATTGTTACAGAAACTTCTGACCTGATGTCCCGCCTAATGCTGTCTTCTAGAATCATGCGTACCACAGGTTCCACACAGAGATTATAATTGAAATAAATTTAAAACGAGGGGGTTACGATGTTGCTAGTAGATTGAAGAATTTAGACTACGATACGATGCGGAACGATGCAGTACGGTTTTCTTTAAATAATTAACTCACATAACTCAACTACACAAACGTAAATTCACTGAAGCACTCACCTTCTATAGTTTGACCGGAAATCAGACCCAAAAAATGATCGAACAGTAGATTGTAAGCATTCGAATAACAGTTGCTCACAATACAATCTAACAGTAATTTACTCAAATTCTAAAACTGACTCCGAGGGCAACAACGATCAGTTATATTGGGGAGGCAACAGTGATTAATTAAAAGGCAAAGGTTATCGGGGGGTAACGCTTAGTACGAAAAGCTATGACGTTATCTAAAGTCTATTAATAGAGGGCGAGGCGCGCGAGAAACAACGCTAAATAAGGGAACATCGAAAGAAAGCAAACATAAGCTATGCGATAAACAAGGGAAACCGGGCTCCAACTTATGACGAATTGAAAAGGCAATACTTGCTGCAACACCAATTATGTTTTTGGGTCCTTTTTTGTAGATGAGTAAAATAAAATCTTTTTTCATAGGCGTTGGGATTTTTCCGTTTTTATACGTATTCTGAAATGATTTGATATGGACAGATTCGATCACATGCCAGGATTCTTTATAAAATTCAATACTTATGCCATCTGGGCCAGAGGGTTTTCCCGTTTTTCGTATTTGTAATGGCCATTTCAACTTTTGCCTATTTATTTTAGATGCGAGGTCTGTTTGTTGTGATATTTTAAGTTTTCTTGAAAAACTAGTTGAAAACATTTTTCAGCCTCAAAAGTCTGTAATTTTGTCTTTATATAATTTTTCATAGAAATCCTGATATATACTCAATATTTGTTGGGGAGAGGCCTGGGCATTTCCACTGCGGTCATTTAATTTCGTGATATTAATATTTTCTTTTCCTTGTGTGAAATGTGCAAAAAGGTATTTTGAAGTCAAAGCACTTTCCAAAAAGTATTTCTCCTTGCAAAGGTGTTGTCTCTGTTGTTGTTTTTTCAATTGTGAAAAGTCTGTTTTGACTTTGGAATGAATTTTGAGGTCACTAAAGGATCCGGTTTTAATGAAGTCAGCTCTGCTAGTTGGTTTTTTGAGTGTTGTTTCTCGAGAAATCTTTTCATTTTTATTAATTTTTGACCATTTTGTGACAATTTTTGAACTTTTTTTGATTTCTAGCCCCCATTCCGGATAGTCGAGGTTGACTCTGCCAAGTAAAGTTTTCCACTTGGCCCATCTTATCAACTCCTTTAGCTAGGGCAATGAAATATTTAGTCGGGTTATGGCCATATTGTGGTCTGAATGTTGATTAGATTTATCGATGCTGAGACGATTTTTATATTCTTGTTGATGTATATACGATCCAATCTCGATGCCGAATGTGAACCTTTCCAAGTGAAATTTTGTTTATTAGGGTAGCAGGTTCTAAAGCTATCGCTCATGAAACAGGTACTGCATTAGTCTTTTATTTTGGTTATTTTAAAGTTGGGAGAATAGACATCGAGTATTGGATCGTCTATTGCATTAAAATCACCTCCCAAAATATTAATTATATTGGGATGACTATAATTATAAAGAGATTTAAAGAATTCCTCTCATACTAATACTGACCGGCAGCTCAAAAATGCACCTGGTCATATGATCTAACTTTATTTGTAGCGTAGAAGAACGAATCGCCAAATGTCTTCCGATGGTGTGTGGAAAGAAACGGCCAAGCCATACATTTAGATGTAGCTTTAGAAAATTTGTTTTCTTAAATGACGTCATAGTGAGTTTGTGACTTCTTTGCGAAAATAAATCGTTTAAAATTTTGCGTTTTCCCACCCAGTACCGTAGTTTAAGTGGACTTGATGCAGGCCGACGGAATTGTGGTCAATAGTGCATATTTTGACTTCGGTGTGCAAAACTGCCGCTTCCGAAGAGAAACTGTGCGGCTGTTGAAAGATATGACTTGTAGCCAGCAGATTGACCGCTTGAAAAAGGATTTTTAGTTGAAAAATTTTGCCTTTTAAAACTGATCCTTCCGAAAGGTATTCAGTTTAAAAACTATGATCGTTTGAGTTCGATCTTTTCGGAATGTGCTGTACCTGGCTCGCGTTATCGATCGGTTAAGTAAAATTGGTCTGCCTGCAAAAAAAGTTTGCTCACCCCTGCTTTACAGTATAGATTATTTCAGTAAATGATTAAAGTCAAAGGTAAAACTTTTGTAATTTGAGAATTTTGAATAAACTGCTAAAAGGAACCCCAATCCTTTGTGTTCATGACATGCGGTTTCACATCAAAAGAGCAGTAATGAACGAAGTCAAGTGACTGTTCAAACATCATGAAAATGCAGTTTGCTCAAGTTATGCTTTCTTATTACGGCTTTTGGTGATTTTAATAAAAACATAAAGAGCTTTTAGTTCTTTAGAGAAAAGTGATTATATTTTTTATTACGTAATTACCACGACGGTAGCGGTAATATTTTTGTGTCACCATTTCATAGAAGACTTCGAAAACATGGGTCACATAATTTTTTCTTCTATTCTCCATCTTCATTTTTGATTTCACAAAGGAAGGAACAAATATAGGACCGGTTTTATATTTTTTAGTACTTCTTTTATATGACTACCAACTTTCAAAAGACAACCTTTCATAATAGTTGCATATTCCGTCGTCAAAATTTTCGATTTATGCTAAAAATTAAGTAATCTCTCGCGATAGAGGGTACGCATTTTTTAGGACGCTGGCATTTTATTGCTCTTTTATGCTCTGCCATCTAGATTTTAGGTATCGTTTTCTTAGTCTAATGTATACAAAATCGCAATCGCAACACGGATTTACCATAAGCACAATTTTTCGCTGTTATTAATGAGATCTTTAACGAATGAAATAAATTTAATTAAGGTAAAATGATCATATCTAGCGTCTATAGATTATTTTTCCCCTTCCTGGCGGCTATAGTGCCAAAGGCATAAAATAATTTCATTTTATTTAGCTCTTCTGGTAATGATAACGTTTATTTAAGTTGATACAAGTTCTTACCGAGCATGCAAAAAACTTCAATATCCGTCAACGTCAAAAATCTATTTCAAAGGTTAATTTTACCAAACGCCGATTTTACCAAATTGATTTTACCAAACGTCGATTTCTTGAATCTTTTTTTATTCCTAATTCTGAAAATTCAATCAATGATAAAGAAAATTGCTTTTATTCTGAAATTTATGATAATTTGATGTAATCTACAGTTGTTTATTATTTGCCTTTAAACGTTTTGTTTTGCGTTTTTCTTTCGATTGCGTAGCACACTATTTATATTGCCTCACTCGTGCTTTCGTTTATTATTAGTCCTAATGCTGTTCGAAACGTTGACGGATGTTGAAGTTTTTTTGCATGCTCGGTAAGAACTTGTATCAACTTAAATAAGCGTTATCATTACCAGAAGAGCTAAATAAAATGAATTTATCAAAAATACCTGGTAGCCAGAATAACAGACATAAAATAATAACAAGCAAACAAGTACTCTAATTTGCTGCCAGTGAGCTTGAGCTAGAATGAGTCTACTTCTTATGCTCAAGTTGAGGTTTAGTAGCTAACTAGCTTACAATCAATCTAGCATTTATTTACAAACCAAACAAGCTTGCAGTCATAGCATGTAGAGAGTTGTAACTAGGAGACAAACTAAAAATTAATGTGATATTTAGTTTGTCTGTTGGAAGACTTTCTAGCTTCGTTTTTATCAGGGCTTCCCAAACTTTTTTACATGCGACCCCTTTCCAATTATCAAAAATTTTTACGACCCCTTTTTGTCTTTTAAGTTGTCAGAATGTACGAGTATGGTAAAAAAGCAGACAAACAACAATATTTACAAAGATCGAAAACTGAGTTTTGTTATTTAATGAGCTGCATGGTTCTGCATGTTTTTGCGCAGTAAGTCAAACCGTGGCTCAATGTTTGTTAGGGCAGGTCTCAGAGCAGTTTCAACGTCTTTTATGCTTGCGCGATACTTGTATGTATGTGTATGTGTTTACCCCCCCTCTTCCCTGGGATGGAGGTACGGCATGCACGGTAATTCAGGTTCATGCCGTCAACCTAATTGATATTAGGCTAGAGGAAAGACGGCAGCCCATTTCGAACCAGTCTTGAGTGACTGGTAGCCCCACCACCAACAAGGCAGACTGCCACTGGTGGGTACTCCAGAGTCGTCTGACATGCTGGGTTGGCAACTTCACGATCATAATCCGGTGAAGTATGGGAGGGCCACCTGTCTGCCACATAAAGGTGGAGGCATCCCGTTAAGTGCCTTGCCCAAGGACACAACAAGCAAGCTTGCCGGCTTGTTCTCCACACTATCCCTTTTATATGCTGAGCGCCAAGCAGAGAAGCAGTGAATACCATTTTTTAAAGTCTTTTGGTATGACTCGACTTAGGAATGAACCCCAGGTCTACCGACTACAATGTGGACGCTCTAAACACTGCACCATCGCGCCGGTTGCGCGATACTTCGTTTTGATAGATGTCAAAGTTGTAAAAGCAGACTCACACAAATATGTTGAAACAAATGGGAGATATACTGTTGAAAATTTTTCATCAAATTAAATACTGTTGAAATTACTGATGTTGAAAATACTGTTGAAAATTTTTCATCAAATTAATCAAGTGGGAAGTTATGATTGGCTTAATTACACCAGTTTCCACATCATTGGATGCCAAGAAGTCGTCTGTAGACGAGAACATTTCAAATGAATGATTTTGAGCTTTCTGTATCTAGATGTTTAATTTCTTAATGAAGGCTTCTATTTTAGATTTCAGTGTAAAAATATTGTTGTTCTCTCCTTGAAGGGACAATTTGAGTTGATTGCGTTTTTCAAGCACATCTGATAGGTAACATAATTTCAACAACCAGCTCTTTTCGTAAAAATGACAAACCAAGTCTGAATTGGTTTGAGATAACAAAATAATGACCTCACTTTGCAACAGCAATAGTCTTTTTTAAGCCTTCCCTTTCGACAACCCCCTTACTTCACAGTGCAATAAAAGTTTGTTGTGGTCTGACTCGATCGCATCACATAAATTTGCAAAAAGTCTGGAATTTAGAGCGCGACTTTTTATGAAGTTGATAATTTTTACAGCATCTTGAACAACTTTATTGAGTTCTGGAGACAGTTTTTTAGCCACCAGAGCTTCTCGATGAATCATACAATGTGTAAAAGTTATAAGTGCATCACTAGCAGATTTCACTCTACCTTGAAAACCGGCTGTGTGTCCTGTCATTGCTGCGGTCCCGTCAGTACATATCGCAACACAGTCCTTCCATTGCAGACCTACATTGGTGAAAAAAGTATCTACTTTCTGGAAAATATCCATCCCTGTCGTCCGTGTATTCATTTGTTGGCAAAATAATAAGTCTTCGTTGATTTCATTACTGTAAATATATCGGACATATACCAGCAGATTTGCCATATTGGTAATATCGGTTGATTCGTCAAGCTGAATTGAAAACTTAACACCTTCTTTAATTCTAAGAATAAGTTGCTCACGCTGATCATCGCTGATTGCGGATATTCGCCTTGATACTGTGTTGTTCGATAATGGAATTTTTCGCATATCATCGGCTTCTTTTTTGTCACGAACAATTTCAGTCATTTTTACCGCAGCTGGTAGAACGAGATCTCCGCCAATGTTGAACGGTTTCTTGGTTTTAGCAATTAGCCACGAAGCCTCAAAAGATGCTCTCGTGTACTTTTCCTGAGTCAGAAATTCGCTTTCAAAGGAACGTCGCTGTTGTTCTAATGTTCTCAAAATGCGCTGAAAAAATGTCACTGGTCTGTTGGAATAAGAATCGTGTTTTGTGTTAAGATGTCTTTTCAGCTTCGTAGGTTTAAGGCTCTCATTTGCCAAAACTTCATTGCACAGCAAACACATTGGACGTTGTTCGTTGTTTTCCGTTATAAATATGAACCCATACTGAACAAAAGTTTGGTTATACTTTCTCTTTCTTCTAGATCTAGAAACACTTGTACTTTTGTCACTAGAATGTTTGGTATTGCTAATATTCAACATTTGCTCTACCTCATCTGCACTTTCAACATTTTCTGCAGAAGCATTTTGTTGGGATCTTTTCAACCACTTTTCATTCAGTCAGTCTAATTACACTTTTAAAAATTAAAATAATATTAAAATTTCACTTTTGCTACCATAATATTACGATTAAGAACAATAGCAAAATGTTATTAAGGCACTTATACGGCCGATTATATTACATTTTGCAGCCCGATTCTAACGGCCGATTGTCTACTACAGTAATCAGCACTACTACCACTACCAACCGCTACCATAAAAGCTTGCATTACCCAGTACAAAATCACAAACGCAATACACCTCACAAACGCATTTGTGTGCTAATCCTTAAGTTCTTAATGATGCGTGTGTGCAATGCGGGCGCAGCGACCTACCTGACTGACAATGCATCGTTTCTCGCAAGATAAAGTCATTTTCACTCGGACTGAAACCGGCCTGTGGCAAGTGTCAGGTATCCGGCCGTATCGAAGTAGGCTATTATAAGCAATTTGTATAAAATACAGGAAATTTTCGCGACTCCAAATTTTTTTCTCGCGACCCCTAATTTGGGAAGCTATGGTTTATATGACACTTAACGCTGGGAGAGGCAAAAACGAAAGTTCGAGTGGATCTGAGTTATCTGAAGAATTCTTGGTACAAATTGGTGTACATCAAGGATCTGTATTGTCCCCATTGCTTTTTGCAATTGTTGTTGTTGCTGTTTACCCAACCCCTTTCGAGGGATGGGGGCATGGCGGAAGACCATGGAGCCTCAGAAGCCGAGCAACTCCCCAGGGTCTGGACCAGAGGTCGTAAAGAGATAGAGAGTCGCCAAAGAGTGAGCGGCGCACAGAGTCCGTAGCTGGACAGTGCAGAATGAGATGAGAGGTGTCCTGGGACGAGTGTCCACAGGCGCTGCAGGAAGAATTCTCAGTTCTGCCAATCCTTGAGAGATAAGAACCTAAAAGAAGGCTGTGTGTTTTGCAGTGAAGACGAGAAAGGACACAGCGAGCATGACGAGGGAGCACAAGTTCCTCGGTGGAAATCGAGGGAACCTGTGTGTCAAAGAATTTCGATGAGACAGTAAGCCCCAGTCCGAGATAAGACGAGAGTGGATGCGAGAGATAAGAGGAGAGAGATTACAGGGGATAGCGGAGGGTACAAGTAGCGCTACCCGTCTGGCCAGCTCATCAGCCGCGTCGTTCCCCGGTAGAAATGAATGCCCGGGGACCCATTGTAGCCTAATAGAACAGGAGAGAGAAGACAGTTCCTGCCAGATCTGCCACAGAGTTTGAGATAAGAGAAATGGTGGAGGAGAGGGCAGGGTGGTGAGGACAGAACGAGAGTCAGATGATAGGAGAAGAGAAATGGCAGATTGTTGGTGCTGCCGAGACCAGCTAAGAGCGTGCACAATGGCGCAGGCTTCAGCGGAAGAACTTGAGCATACTAAGCCTGCCGAAAAGGAACGAGTGGCCTCAGTGCCACAGAGAGAGCAGTTGGCAAAAACGCCGGAGCCGCCCTTGCCAAAAGGAAAAGGAACAGAGCCGTCAGTCCAAAGCGCCAGATCACGAAGGGGGAGAGAGTCAAGATGGGCGAGAGCCCCACTTTGGCGAGAGATGGGGGATCAGAGCGAGAGCATGGAGTGGAAGGGTGGACTCCACGGTGAACGAAGGCAGATTCCAACGAGACAGGGAGAGCAAGCAACAAGAGCCTCTCTAGAAGAGGTAGAAGGAAGCATGAGCGGGTGAGTGGATGCAAAAGCTCTCCAGGACGATCTACAGAGTCTTGGTTTCACTCCTAGTCTGGCCAATCCTGAAATAGGAAAAGAGGTTGGGAGACGAAGAGCCCGCTCATAAGAAAAAAGAGTGAAGTGAGTCAGGGTGACTCGTAGGGGAGGTAAAGAAGCCTCGGAGAAAAGAAGTGGGATAGGGGACGACGAGAGGCAGCCGGTGATGGAGCGACTGGCCGCTCGGTGGAGGCGTTCCAATTTGATGAAATTGGTAGCGCTTAGGAAAGGAAACCATCCGGGTGAAGCGTAGGTGAGAAGGGGTCGAAGAAAAGATTTATACAGAAGAGAGAGGGACTCCTGAGAGGGTCCCCATGAGGGAGCAGAGATACAGAGTAAGGCCTTGAGACGTGGGAAAAACTTGGCCTTCAGCGAAGATACATGCTTGGAAAAGGAAAGAATGCGGTCGAAGGTGACCCCAAGAAAAGTTGTAGTTGGATTGAAACGGAGGTGGGAGCCGAGTAGGAGGAGGTTGGGTTGGAGGTTGGCTTGGTGGGGATCCACTGAAAAGAAGGAGGCCTCACATTTTTTCGGATTGAGAGGAAGACACCAGTACTCAAACCAGCGCTCCAATCGAAACAGAGCTCCTTGTGTGGCCTCCACCGCTGTGGGGACCGATGGGGAGGAGGACCAAATGGCCAGATTGTCAGCGTAAAGACAGCAGCTGACGTAAGAATGCAGAGAAGCCGGAAGATCATTAATGAAGAAAGAGAAAAGTACAGGGCCAAGAACGGATCCTTGCGGAACACCTCGACGGACTCGAAAGGAACAACTTTTGTGATTTTGAAAAACCACGCAAGCGCGCCTATCAGAAAGGAAAGATTGATTCCATCGAGCAAAGCAAGGAGGGAGGCCAGCCGAAATCAGTTTGTGGAAAAGGGCGGGATGCCAGACAAAGTCAAAAGCTTTTGAGAAATCGATAGTAGACAGGATCGTCCGAGAGCCCGGCCTGGGTTTGTTAAACCCATCCGAAATGGACTGAGAAAGGTACAGAATTTAATCAAGTGTAGACCGTCCAGGGCGAAAACCGGCCTGGCAGAGAGAAAAAATGGAATTAGATTCCAGAAAGAAGAGTAGACGGGATAGCATGATGTGTTCACACAGCTTTAATACGCAGGAGGTGAGAGAGATAGACCGGAAGGAAGCAGGAGAGTCGAGAGGTTTTCCCATCTTGTGGATACGAATAATAAAAGATGTCTTCCAGATGGAAGGAAAGGAATGCGAAGACCAGGAGAGATTGAAGATGTGAATAAGAAAATCCATGCCAGAGCGAGAAAGGTGCTTTAGAATGGGATAGGCAACTTTGTCTGGACTAATGGCAGTGAAGGAGGAGAAGTTGGAGGCAGCCGCAAGAAATTCAGCGAGAGTGAATGGAGAGCAAAAGGACGAGTGAGACTTCACGGGGCACGTGGCTCGGCGTAGCTTAGAGAGGTAGCCTCTGGCTCTGCTACGCAGGGTCTTTGGCTGAAAGACGGAAAAGTGGAATCTCAGGTAAGCGGCATAGACCGAAGCCAATTCCCTGGGAGAAGAGCAGTTGGGGAAATTAGGAGAGGAGGAAGGCGAGAAAGGAGAGCCAGCGATATAGCGAAAAAGAGAGTGCACAGATTTAGGTGAAAGAGAAGAGCACGTCGTCTGCCATGGTTCAGCCTTGGCCTTGGCGATGACTGACGAGGCGCGTCGAGAAGCGGAGATGTAAGCCTGGCGATCTTCATCACTTCTGTGAGCGGCAGCGAAAGCCTTGCGTCTTTCACTAACCGCTTGTTCCACCTCAGCATACCACCAGGCTTTAGGAGGGACTTTGATGCGGCCGAAAGAAATGGAAGATTTGGCCCCATTCAAAGTCAAATAGGTAAAGAGAGCAGCAGCAGAGGAAAGAGACGAGTATTCTTCTACTGAAGGACAGTGAGAGTCAAAGTAAGAGGCAAAGCCATCCCAGCGAGCTTTTTGAAAATTGAAGGAAGGGGGGCGCTCGTTGGGGCGAAAGACCGGAGAGAGAGGGATAGATAGAAGAATTGGTAGATGGTTAGAACCCAGGTTCTGAAGCACCTTCCAGGAGCAGGAAAAAGCAAGAGAAGAGGGAGCAAAGCAGATGTCAAGAGAGAAGCGACTGCCAGAGGAGCGATGGAGAAGGGCAGATGTGTCAGGTTTATTGAGGGGGAGGAGGTCAGAGGATATGACCAAGTCGAATACTTCCTCCCCGCGGGGGTCGGAAGTACCTCTTGAGTCCCAGAGAACTGATGGCAATTGAAGTCCCCCAGAATGAAGGGATTTCTGGAGGGAGAAAAGGAGTCGATTCTGCCATCCGTTGGGGAGGAGCGAATTGGAGGGGCATACACATTGAGAAAAGAGAGCGAGGAGGAGTTGTTAAGAGAGATGTTGATCCCTAAATAATCAGAGTAAGGATAAAGCGAAGAAAGAGAGGAGGTAGAAAGTTCAGAAAAGAATAGGCCCTGCCTGACGAAAATGACAACGCCGCCGCTAGCGTGCGTGGTATCGGAGGAGAGAATGCCAGACCGGGTATGGGTGCGCGATCAGAACGCAGAGCAGAGAATCCAGGAATCCGGAAAGAGGAAGATGAGTTAAGATTGGATTTCTGAATGCAGATAAGGTCGACAGGATGGGACGAAAGAAAGTGGAGTAGTTCAGTGCTTCTGGCTCGGAGACCTCCAGCATTCCATTGAAGAACCCTGAGAGAGTCAGGGGAGGAGAGGAGGCAGGAGGCGCAAAAGGATAGCCAGGAGCGAGGGACGGTGATGGGAGGACTAAGGGAGGAGATATATATTGGGCAGATGGGGGATAAGAGGTTTGGAGTCGAGGGTGGGGCGAGAGTGCAAGAGTGAGAGCTGCCAAGAGCTCTGAATTTGGATAAAGAAAGTTGTGTGCACCTTAGATGGACCCATTTGGAGCAAGCACAGCATTGCACTGACTTGCCCCGCCGGGTCACATTTCCAACGCACACAGAGCAGGGAAAGATGGGGCCAGGGTTGGGATGAACGTTACCGCTCATCAACAGAAGGAGGAGAATGAGGTGACGAAGAAGGGCAAGAGATGGGCAAGAGAAAAGAAAAAGAAAAAGAGAAAACAGGCGACCGATTTTAAAGAAGCTGTGTGCTGCCCTTCTGCGGTCGTTCAGGGGGCAGCATAGCGAAAAAATAAAGGGGAGTGCCTGGGGTAACTGGGATCCTCGGGAAGGCAAACAGCCATTTCGACCCAACCCAAACGGGGTCCGGGACCGCACCACCACGTTGAGGCGGCTGTTGAGTAGTGGATGTAATCTCAGAAAATGCAAGAGAAGGATTGATGAATGAAATTTTGTATGCGGATGACTTGGTTTTAGTGGGTGAAAGTATGGAGAATTTGAAAGAGAAGTTTTTAAAATGAAAAGATGCGTTTGAAAGCAAAGGGCTGAAGGTGAACCTCAAGAAAACAAAAGTAATGGTGAGTGGTTCCAAAGGTGAAGCACTCCATAGTAAAGTTGATCCATGTGCCAAGTGCGGCAAGAGAGTGATGGCAAATTCGTGATGTGTGCAAAGTGTCGTAATTGGGTGCATGGTAGATGTGCGAAAACGAAGAGGGTGAATTCAACTCTGGCAAAAGGTTTTGTTTGTAAAGTATGTGTTGATACTGTCATGTACATTTATGACTAACACTATATATATAACCTTTATTTAAGTAAGGCTCTAGTAAACTAAAACACAGCACATCTAAATCGAAATGAAATAAAGTAAATTGTTGATAATCCTTCACTTATTTGACAGACTTTCGAACAGAATGCTTCTACCACTTCAACTCCATTACTTTAGAATAGACAGTTTAAATTACGCAACATGCAAGCACTTAATTACACAAAACACCTCTAAGCAATTTACATGAACGATCTGGCACAGCAAAATTACGCAATTGAATTGGAGTGGTTCTGAATTCAAGTCCTGGGTTCAATTCTTAGAAGTGTTAAACATATAATATGGAACAGATACAAAGGAAGGAATTGTGGAACCAGGTAAAGAAATATCATTTTTGACCGGATTGACTTTATGAAGAGCTTTTGTTATTTGGGGGACAGGCTGAACGCCGGTGGTGGAAGTGAAGCAGCGGTAACAGCAAGAACGAGAATTGGATGGATGAAATTTAGAGAACGTGAGAAGTTACTTTATGGGAGAAAGTGTTTGTTAAAAATGAAAGGAAGGATCTATCATAGTTGCGTAAGACCAGCAATGCTGAATGGGAGCGAGACATGGTGTCTGAGGGAGAATGAGATGGCAATTTTGAGAAGAACTGAAAAGGCAATGATGAGAGCAATGTGTGGAGTCAAGTTGATTGAGAAAAGAAGGAGCCAAGAACTTATGAGTTTGCTGGGTTTAAAAAATACTTTGGATGGACTAGCCAGGGCGAGTGGAGTACGATAATGTGGGCATGTTTTGAGAAGAGCGTTGGATTTTGAAGTGGCGGGAAGAAGAGAGCGTGGGCGACCAAATATGGCTTAGAAAAGACAAGTTGAAGAACATATCAATCAGATTGGATTGAAAAATGGAAAATGCCATTGACAGAACAAAGTGGCGTGATGGTATATACAAACTTTCAAGAAACATGAGGTAAATCCGCCCACCTGCGTTAACGCAGACAAAACCGGATTTTTAAAAATGCATCTTTCTTAATGTCGGAAGCTTCTTTATTGCTGTGGCACGCCAGTTGAGAAGCGTTATGATGCTATAAGCAGGTAATATATATCATTTCAGTTGCCAAAGTCGTTTGATTATGTGATTGTAGTAAATGCAGCATAAATATCAATAGAGTAAACTAATGCGTATCAACGTTATTTTATGAGATTTGTAGCAGAGTATTGAATAAAATAACGTTTTTTTGATCGTAATATTCTGTATTTTACCAATACAACTGTAATACATATGTTGGAGAGCTTTACGACGTTTAATACGATTCATGTGAATCACTGCAGAGTTTTGATTGAAATAACGTTTCCTGCTTGTACTATTTTCTTTTGTATAAAGCGTATTGCGACGTCTAACGCAATTGTCGGAGAGCTAACTGCCATGTTTCGTTTGTTAGAGTCTGTAAATCACAATAAGTTACCAAGTCATCTTGTTAACCAGCTTATCTTCAATGGACAAGCAAACTGATAAGATTAAAAAACAAAATCAGCTGAGCAGCAGACGGAGCAAGCGTTCCTCGCGGGGACCCGTTAGCGCTACTATAACAGGGTAGAGAACATCATTTTAGACCGTCAAATTTGAGAACAGTAGGAATAAGTTGTTATAAATTGACGGCTTTTGACATAGCTAATTCCAGTTCCGAAAGTAATTGCGTTACAAATGGAGAATAGTCAAGCACATTTATGATATCACAGCTCTGTGACTTTCATCTTTTGACAACGTCTATGTGCCCATGTCCAAGATACCTTTCTTTATTTAAAACTTGTCGTACACGCACTGAAAAAAATTATATTATTCCACAAATATTATTTAATTCATTTTAATAAACAGGATTTCCATCAAATAAAAGTGGGCAGCGTGCATCAAAATAGTTTGTATATACCAAACTACAGAAATAGGCTATAAAGTAGTAGGCTTATTTTAGGGTTTGGCGCACTCTTTCGTAGCTATATTTCTGCCATATCAAGTTCCTGAATGCGTCTTTGTAAGCGTTGCTGAAAGGACAAAAGTAAAAATGCCATCCCAAATTTCTTACCCTCAAACTGGTGAGTTATTTTTAAGTAAAATAGCAACAATATTCCTCTTACGTAGCTTGTAATTTTCTTCGTGTAATAACTGAACTACGCGCACTAGTTTTGATTTTTGTTTAACTACATCATTCATATGCCTTCAAAGAGTGCAAAACAGCAAATTCTGCTATAATCAAAGCTTTATGAAAACTATCAAAAATAAAAATTTTAAAAAGCAATCACTTTTGATGATACTAATGGAGCTCAAATCAATGTCAAATTTTTTTATCGACAAAAAGTTTAAGATAAAATGTTTAAGACCGCCTTCGCCAAAAACGCTCATTTTACTGAAAAGGCTTTTCAATGACGTAATGGTAAGGTATTGCTGCGTTAGAATACACATTACAGTTTTGGAAACAAACTTTGCTACCAAGCAACATTTAAGTTTTGTTTCTTACTTATTATTTTAGACGTTAAGCAAATTAACAGAGAAAGTGCGAAATTTTGACACCTGAAAAATGGGCAAAAAACCAGCAACCACCGCTGAAAAACGCGCTCAAATTGTCAGTCTTAGCGCAATAAAGCTCTCAGAACGTGAAATATCTAGGCAGATGAAGGTTGGCAAGACTGCTGTGCGCAACGCCATTAAAAAATTTCAAAACGAAAGTACTTTTAAGTACAGCAAAAGATCAGGTCATCCAAGGATTTCAAGCTGCAGGGATGACCGTGTTATAAGCAAGGTAGTGAGACGTGGTTTCTGAGCTGGTCTGTATGACTTTAGGCCAAAATCTATAGATAATCTATGCCTAATTGTCTTTTCACTAATTTTGATACCTCTTTCTGCCATTCCAACCAGTACTTTTTTAGCAGAGCTCATGGGAGATTGGCTCACTACCTTGCTGATAACACGGTCATCCCTGCAGCTGGAAATCCTTGGACGACCTGATCTTTTGCTGTACAGTAGATTCCGCTTAATCGGGCCACATCGGGATAAGCACCATTTGGCCCGATTAAGCGGCTGACCCGATTATTCGAAGTCTTGCAGTATCTGTGCCAGGGTTGTCCTTGGTACACCAGTTATCTCAGCTAGCTGGCGATGACTAATGTTTGGAGGTTGCTCTCTAATTTTTCTTAGGACAAAAACCCTTTCAGCAATTGTTAATTCTTTAATAAGTAAGATGGCGGGAAGTTCATTACTTTGTGAAGAATAGCAGACAAAACTTCAATATAATTGATTTTGATAGAACAAAAGATTAGAATTATTTACGCTTCAAAGTTATGTATAGCGATATTAAAAATTGTGTACTGTGGTTGCACTGCTTGAAGTTTTAAGTATTTCCTGAAATAAACGTTGAGTTTGAAATGTTGGCTATGCAAATGAGTAAGTTTACCAGTTACCAAATTACGGGTTTTGCAAAAGATTTGAACTAAATTTTAAAAAAAATAGCAGGTCGTGAGCTCAGATTTTTGTGTGAGTCTATACTTGTGAAAACATTAAGGTAAAGTTCAGAAAATATTTCACACGCTTGGACTATTTTGAGGTGTTAAAGTATTCAAAAAGTGACAGGTGATTGTTCAGAGAGCAAAAGTTGTCAAAAGTCTTTGTTTTAAGGATAAAAAGCTAAAGGTGGAAGTGCGATGGCTCGTAAGAAAGTTAGTCAAGGCTTTTACCAGAGATAGTACCACATTCAACACTTTTGTGTGTGCACCACAGCGATTACCAATGTGGAAGTTCACTGAGAAAGACAACTATAAGTTCATGTCTACAGTCAGGCGCTATGTGGCACTATAAGAGTTTTTTCGCTTCTAACATAGTATTGGCTTGCACATTCAAAGATAAGCTTTTTATTATTTTCTTAGTCATATTAACAAATAATAACTGAAAAAAGAAATAATTGAACATTTGCGAATAAACTCGAACGCACTAACATTTTATGCTACATTGATAAAGAAAACAACACTTGAAGATTTTCTAATTTTTTTAAAGTAATTAACAAATATTGCAAATAATGGTTTCAGTTAAATGTTCTATGACAACAAATCACAAAAAATTTCGAGAAGGGGCGCAAACCCGCGCTCTTGTCCTTAAGACAGTATTAGTGCGGAAGTGATCTAATGCATGAGTACGTGAAATGGGTATGTAGTTTCAAAAACTTGTTATGAAAAGGTTTTGTTATAAAATGAAAGAACGAGAGTAAATAATTAAACAAACATTATAAAATAAATTTCACCGTGTCGAAATTACACTTTTTAATTAGGAGGTCACATGGCACTTTATAAGTTTAATTAATAATTTGAAGGATTAGTAGGTGAAGCTGAACAATTTTCTGAAGTTCCAGACGGTGTCGTTGTGATATTGCTTTCTTGATTTGTGTAGCTATTAATCTAGCGTTTGTGTTTTTATTTTCATGGATTTTTGCAATTCTGGCTTTCCAAATTTTGTGGTTAGTAATTGTGAATAATAATGCGATCGTGTCAGCTTCTGGTTGCGAAAATATTTTAGGTATTGAATAATTCAATGATAATTGGGTTTGTGAAATCGGCGCTGTAATTGTGGTGTGGCTGTCTGTATCAAAGAGTCGACAAATTATTATAAGAAGTTTTTTACATAATTTAAATACTTGAAATGCCGAGTCAGGACCTTTGTTACAAAAAACACAAAAGGATTTTGCATTGTCGAGAGCAAATTCACAAAATTTAGTTTGGGAAGGTAAGACGCTTTTAACTATATATGGGGGGAATCGATATAATGGATTCCCCCATATATAGTTGTTTCCCCACATTTCCCGACGCGATGGCGTAGTGGTTAGAGCGTCCGCTTCGCAGTCGGTAGACCTGGGGTTCATTTCCCAAGTCGAGTCATACCAAAAGACTTTAAAAAATGGCATCCGCAGCTTCCCTGCTTGGCGCTCGGCATTTAGGGTAGGTTGTGGAGAACAAGCCGGCAAGTTCGCTTGTTGTGTCCTTGGGCAAGGCACTTAACGGGACGCCCCACCTTTATGTGGAAGACAGGTGGCCCATAAACCTCGAAAAAGGCAACTCCCAAGCGAGTGCGGACTTCCCGTCCAAAGTATAGCGATACAATTCGCTTTCTCGTGAATGGAGGATAAATTTGGCAAATAAAACAAAAACAAAACTAAATTTGTAATTAAATGTTTTAAGTAATTAGGGAGTGCCGAGTTGTGAACTCTTTGCCACTTGTTTTTGTTTGTTACTGCTCCGGTCTCTGGAATTTGATTGTTAATGATTCTAATATATATGGTCTTAATTTTACCGCATTCCAATTCTTTTTTGTAATGCTGCATTTTTTAGTAATATCCAGTGCGTGTTTTAGTACGGAGATGGTACTGTTTTATGCGGAAGGTGATTTAGTTGATTTAAATTAAACCAATTTGATATAGTGTGTTCAATTTGATATTCTAAAAAATTTCTTGTGTATCGAGTTCTAGGTGCTGGTTTCTAGTTTTGAATTATTTAAAAACATCTTTTAGGTATATTAGATCACCATGAATGGCTATATTAGTAATATTGTACCCTCCAAGATCCTTGGCTAGACAAAGGGTCTCGAGGAGAGGTGTTGATCTATGAAGCCCTCCCATAAAGGCAAGGATTCGTGAGACAATTTCTTTTCTAATTTGGTTGAAAATAGGGTAGGTTGATGCCCTGTAGTTGATGATTGGCATAACTTTAGCCTTAATCAACAGATATTTGGATTCCCAAGTTAGATATGGCTTGTTCAGTGTTATGATGGCTTCTTTTAGTTTTTTAAGTGATTTTTCTTTTGTGTTTGATTTTCCTATAATCATTCCTAAAATGTTTAAGTTTTGGTTATTCCAATTGATGGAAGTTAGTTCTGCGTACAATGTAGTTTTGTTGATGAGACCCTGTGTTTTGTTTTCATTTAGACATAAATCTGAAGCTTTTTCAAAGATTCGTCCGCAGTCATATGCTCTTTGAACTGAATGTTTGCCAATTAAGGTCAAAGTCATGTCATCAGCATAGCTTGGACATTTTACTTTGGTGTTGCTAATATCTATTTCTTGTATTGCAGGGGAGCCGTTGATGTACAACACTAACAGCTCCACTGCAAGTAGGAACAGAAAGAGATTGAAGGGGTGTCTTTGTCTCACTTCTCCAGCCAAATTGAGAGGGTAGGTTATAAAACCATTTACGACGATGGATGAAAAAGCATTTGTATTGAGATGGACGATTATTTTAATAAAGGAGAGTGGAAATTTCATTGCATTTAAAACCTTGTATAGTCATTGGTGATCTTTTGAGTCAAAAGCTTTTTGGAAATCAAGTGAAATAAAATATCCTTCCCAGTCGTTATTTGTGGCTTCCCAATGTAAATCTCGTAACAAGGTGGTGGCTGCCGAAGTTTCGCCTCCCTGCTGTGCATATTGATATTTTTGTACCAAGTATCCAAGTGAGTGTCAAATGCGTTGAGTTAAGATTTTAGTGAAAGTTTTTAAATCCGCGCTAAGCAACCATATCGGTCTATAATCACTAATTCTGTTTTTGGGATCTTTTTTATAGATTAAGGAAACTTATCCTTTTTTCATTGTATATATTCTGATATAATTTGATAAAATCAGATCCAATTATATGCCAGGATTCCTTATAAAACTCAATACTTAGACCATCTGGACCTGGAGTTTTCTCCGATTTTTGTGTTAGCGATAGCTATTTCAACTTCTTCTCGGTTTATTTCAGTAATGATGTATGCTTGTTGCAATAGTTCAAGTTTTTTTGAGAAATTATTTAGAACATTTTTTGGATTCTAAAGTCTGTAAATTTTTCTTTGAATAATGTTTCGTAGAAATTCTGAAATACGTTCAAGATCTGTTCGGGGGAACCTGAGCGTTCCCGTCGCTGTCAATCAATGCCGTGATGTTAGTATTTTCCCTTCTTTTAGTGAATTGTAAAAGGAAATATTTTGTGGGCAAAGCGTCCTCCAAGGAGACTTTCTCCTTAGAGAGGCGCCATCTCTGGTGTTGTTTTTTCAACTCAGAGAGTTCTTTTTAACTTTTGAAGAAATTTTAAGCACGAGAGGATTTGGCGTTAAAGGCGCCAGCTCCATAAGTTGGTTTTTTAAATGTCGTTCCTTAAGAGGTTTTTTGTTTTTATTAATTTTGAACCGTTTTTTAACTAAATTTTGAATTTTCGTTTAATTTCTAGCCACCACGCAGAGCAATCGAGGTAGATTGTGCCAAGTAGAGTTTTCCACTTGACTCATCTTACCTCCAACTCTTTTTGAAATTTTTCAGGTTTATATACTGATATGTTGTTTTTCCAATAGCCTTTTCCCCTTGGTTCAGGAAGGGGTATGTTTAATTGCGTTGTAGCTATATCATGATCAGAGTGTGGGCTGGGCTCCACCAAAGCCTGAATGATTTCAGCATTCTTTTTGACGTATATACGATCTGATCTCGATGTCGAGTGTGGACCTCTCCACTTAAGTTTTGCTTATTAGGGTGACGGGTTCTAAAACTATCTCGTATGTCACATGTACGACATAAGTCGCTAAGTTCGTCAATTTTTGTTGTTTTAGGGTTAGGAGGGTATACATCGAGTATTGGATTTTCTATAGTGTTGAAGTCTCCTCCCAATATGTTGACCATATTGGGTTGAAAGTAATAATAAAGAGAACTGAAAAAATCCTCCGGTACTTAAATAGACTGACAACTAACTGGTGCGTAGGTGTTTATTGCATTAAACGAAAAGCCATGGTGTTTTACTTCAGCAGCCATCACTCGTTCATCAATGTCCCTTTTAATGAGTCCAAAGACCAGAGGAGGACGATTAAGCATTATTGCCGTCCCCGAGGCCATTTTGCTGCTTTCGGATAGCGATTTTAAAGATCGCCTGATCTGCAGCCCATTCGCCGGGCCAAGTTTTTTCTTTATGTGGTTTGGAAAAAATCACTTGAAGCAAAATAACTTGGGCGTCCAACTGCCTGAGGTGAGCAAAAATCGCGGCACGTTTGGCGTCATTGTTCAATCCGCGGCAGTTGAAGGAAACAATCTTTAGGTAAAGTGACACGTAACCAGAAGGGAAGAGACAAATGAATAAATCCCGGGACCAAGGAAAAAATAGGGTGATTATAAAAAAGTAAAAAACATAAAGTTTTTCTAGACATAAAAAGACTATAAATTACATACATTTAACATGGGAATCAAACCGGGTAGCATATGTATCACAATCTATTAATTTGTCATCTAAAGTATGAATTTTATGTTTAGTTGGTGGATTTAGAAGTTAAAAGTTGCCAATTTTTAGATGAAACTTAAAAATTGGCAATGATAGAATAGAATACAACAGTGCAATGATAGGATACAATTTTACAATTTTTGTTTTCTAGTTGTCATATAAAAAATGATTAATGGTGTAAATTCGAAGCATGGTGAATGCTTATAAGTAAACGTTTAGCAATTACTGAAATAGTCTCGATCTGCGCACAATCGTTCTCACATCAAGGGTAAATTTTCACGGTTATACCACACCCATAAAGTATCAAGTAGTAATTTATAATTGCTGAATTTAAACAAACTTCATTGTTCTAACCATTCTTTTTTATTCTGTTAACATCACAGATTGTTTCACAGAATGTTTCTACTAACTATTTCACGACCTTACTGTCAATAAACTTGAAACAACCTTGTCTAAATTGTATCCAAACGTATGCCCAAGCTACTAAAATTTTCTTCTAAAATATGTAAAACTAACGACTAGCGGTAATAAACGTAAAATGTTTAATTGAAATTGTGTTAACTTTGATACTTTTTCTTTCGCGCTGATAACTCCCATCAAGATTCACCTCTTCTGGGAGCAAACTCAAGATCTCACAACGTCACTCCGCTGCACGCAATTATTCTCCAGCAAACCTGTATGATGTAAAAAAAATGTTGGTTGTATATTATTTTCGTCTGTAAGTTTACAACGCTGCCAACTAATGATAAACATTCAAATTTTTCTTATTGCCATATTATATAAACATCTGCTTTTCTTTAACAACAGTGGTAACTATTTTGAAACCTATACTCCTCCAAAATTGTATCTGCTACTAGTGCTTCTATACTACTAGTTGTACTAAAATTGTTAAATTATTTTCTTCTGTAAGTTTTCTGCCAACAAGTGATAAACATGCAAATTTTTCCATTGCCAGATTATTTAAATATCTGTCTTTTTTTTTCGACACTGGTAACTATTTTGAAATCTATACTCTACTCTTCCATGATTTTCTTCCTTCAAGATCGTGTTGTAATAAGATTGAACCCATTGTCTATGCATTTTTCTGGAATCGATATAAAGACCCTATTAATTAATTCTAACCAACTGCAGAATTGATATCAAGAAAACACTATCAAGTAAAAGAATCAATATCAAGTTTAAAAAGTATCTCCAATAAATACATCTAGAAGAACATTCTAGAGATACAACAATCTAGGGAGTCGCAAAGTTAAAACAATAAAACAAAAAAGAATCGATCAGAACGAGGCTATTTATTTTATAATAACTTATGTTCAACTTTTAAGATACGACGTAAACGCTTCTGTACGACCATTGCTTCCTTTCAGAAAAGAGCTTAAATGAATTTGTGTATGATGTATTACCAAAGGCTTCTATTTTTAAGGCGTGATGTAGAAGTTAATATTTCCGTTTTATAACGACTATGTTTACGGTAGAACAAAAGATCAAGATTGTTTAACAAGCTGAAGACGAAAGTGCATTTAATATTCATTGGAGTACGGTCTGAAGCGGAGATACAAAACCAAAAAAATAAAATCATTCCTAAAACACACAAACAAATCATTTCCAAAAACTCAAGCAAATAAAATCATTTTCTTTCAATTGCTAAGTTCAAGGCACAAACAAATTCAAGTGCAAACAGAAATCATACAAATATAGGCGCAAATTATACAAATATAAACGGAAATTATAGGATGTAATCGGAAGTTATACAATGTGATCGAAAGTTATAGAGGAAGTTATACAATATATCAGGAAATTATACAATGTAAACGGAAACAATACAAGATGCAAATCGTGGCCTTTTGACCCGATCCGCAAAAAAGAGGTCAAAAATCATATCCTACACTATTGTACTATCAATATCGAGGTTAAGAATTTTAAATCAGCTGGCTTTGCCAGCCTCACAATATTGCAAAGGATGTTGCTTCAACATTTAGATCATATGTAGTTTAACACTAATATTTTGTTGCAAAGTTTGAACGAAACCATCTGCATTCTCTCTCCATGGTTTTCTTGAGAGATCACCAAGTCTTTTGCTTGTAGTTTGCACTCTATTAAAGTTTTTAGAGACTTCATTTTTAGTTGAATCGTTTTGAATATTTCTATGGATAATGCCAACTATCATGCTATCGAGAAAGTCGGGTCAAACTGTACCAAAGTAGTTTGTTTTTGTAGAAATTTCAATTTTGTGAAATGCAGGCACCAAAATTATTAGTGTTTTTGACCGGAAGGCTACATTTGATAAACGTTTAGAGACTTCATTTTTCGATGAATGTTTTGGAAAAGTTAGATGCATAATGCCAAAGAGCCATATCTGAGAAGAATAGTAGTCGAAATGCACCAAAAAACTAACTTTGTCTAACAATGGCAAGTTGGTTAGGTGTAGTAGAATAATTGTTCCACTAAAAGTAGAACATTATCTATGGCAATCAAACCGTAATAAGCCATTATAAACTAATCGCTAACCGTATTTAGAATCACATATTGCTGGAGTGAATATTTCCTATGCTTTTAAGGGATACTAATTGTTTGTAACTTATCATAATTTTTATGTATTAAAGTTACCTGTTTTTACTCAGTTTACTACTTTTTAGGGGGATGGGGTAAAAAGTTACACAACAAGTGTTGAAGTTTAGCTTTTTTAGTGTAAAAACTAATACTAACAATACATATAATATACTCTCAAATTGCCTTGAAATACCTTTAATTTGGTGTAAAAAGTTTGAAAATCGGTTTAGAAATGAGATCACATATCAGTTTTTAAGTAGACTGATTTTGTAGAATGTTGTAATTTTAGAAAAAACCATTATAATACGATCTCTGGCAGCGAAAGACTGTGTTGATCGTATCAGACGGTATTATAACATCATAGAGCGAGTTGTAGGTGTGTGAGGAAAGAAGAGAAGCATACTGAGAAGGATTACAATGCTTAAATAAAAAATTGCTCGTTGCATCGTCAAATGAGCTTAAATTGTAGTAGAGCATCTTTTATCAAAGGTATCTTATTAGTATTTTTTGATATTGCGTTTAATCGCGTTTTTGCGATAAGCAGTTTTTGAAAAAATACTGATAACAAATTGTGCAATCAAGCGCTGATTATGACGTCATTTTTGACCTCAAAACGACAAAATTTTTTGTAAGTCGGGAAGTTAGAGACTGGCTTTCGTTTGAGCACAAAACGCTTTTGTTTCGTCAAGAAATGCAAGTTTTATCAACATTGACTTTGATTATGAGGTCATGATGACGTTACGAATCCCCGTTGGACGCTCACTCCAAAGTGGTAATCAATCGTGCCAAGTTCGATGCTTGTACGTTCAGTAGGATCGGAGGAGTTAAAGTGTACGTACATACATACGTACGTACAGACGGAATCGCGCTATATATATCACTAGATTTTAAATCGTAGATTCCAGTGAGATTTTATTACTAAAGGGGAGTTGTATTATTTTAGATTGTAAATTGTGTTTTCGAGTGGGATTGCAGTGGGGTACTGAAATAGTGATAAGAGAAGTATCAACAATAATGCAGTTGAAGCTGTCACCATCAATGGTCTTCCTTTTTGCTCCTTCATCAAATCGGGCCTTGCAAAGATGCTTGCTCTGATGTTAGATCAACTGAACCTAAAACTTACAGCTTCCAAAGTACAAGCATGGATCATTGATGCTTATTCGAGAAAGATTAAAGAAACCAAGTAGACATTTGCTGGTAAATTGGTTTGGGTTGAAGTACTGTAAATTTGGGTAAGCAAAGAAGCATCATTTTATTGAAATAAATTTGCCAGCAGTGTGGACGGTAACTTGCGAATTATCACCACAGCTGTAAACGAGTTAGACGAACGAGAGACCGCTGCTGCAATACGTAAAAACATTGTAATCTGCTTGGCCAAACTTGGTATTTTGGAGAAGCAAATTTACAGCCCTACGACAGATAATGGATCCAGCGTTTTAAAAGTTGGAGAACTGATGAGAAGTGATTTTAATCTGCCCAAAAATTTAGCAGATCAGAGTTAGGAGGATGAATGTGATGTAACTAAAGTTTTGACAGTGAACTTTGAAAAGACGTAATAACTGCTGAAGATTCAGTTATCTCCGTGGTGTGCTGTTCACACATTACAACTGAGTGTGCATGAATTTTTTAAAGCCAATTCCAGCGCCAAAAAAGAAGTAGTCTCAAAAGTGAGAAATATTGCCAAAAAGAACCACAAGCAAAATAGCAGAGAGTAATTTAAGCACAGCAACAAACCTCCTCCTAGCCTGGATTGTGAGACCTGTTGAAGTTCAACGTTTTTAATGTTTGAACGTATGTTACTGGTGAAGGGTTTACTGGGCATAATCGCTCTGGCGAATAATTCCCACCCTTGTCAGACGTTGATTGGTTTGCCGTGCAGAAGGTGACTAAATGTTTAAAACCAGTTTATGTGACGACCACTGCAATTCAGATAAAGAAATTAACTGCTGGTGAGTTCTTCGGTCTGTGCCTGAAGTTTAAATTTTAACTGCAGCGCAAGAGTGTAAACAATGCTTCTTTAGCATTTGCTATGCTTCATGCCATGGTACGTACAGAAACGACTTTGTCATCTAACGCTGCTTTTTTTGGCTGCAGTTTATGTTGATCCAAGTTATCAGGTACTGCTAAAATATTCTCAGAAAACAGTTGCACTTGCTCATTTGTCAGCATTGTGTTTGCTCTTACAAATGCTGCAGGAGTCAATTGACACCACGTCAAATGTCTAGACACATTCTCAGAATCGGAAAATGAATCTACTTTTGCATGTGGAGATGATATTAGTGATGAGATACTTGCCTCTTCGGATGCGTGCAATGCCAGATCATCACAATCACCACCAGATGAGCAAAATATAGCTAAGATGATTAGGTGCTTCAACAACCTAGCCCATCTCCTCAGGTACACTAACATATTTGAATGAAGGCAAAGCAAGCAGAGTCTGATCTTAAAAACGTTGCTAATGTTGCTCTTGCTTTACCAGTTACTCAAGCCAGCGTTGAAAGAACTTTTTCGAGTTTAAGGTACATTCTAAATGATACTTGGGCTGATAGAAGACAAGGTAATAATGTTTCAGCGTTGCAACACTTGACCCTTTTGTTTGCTGTGTAAGTGAACTGAACTGGCTTTCAAAAGCGTTTCGACAATTTTCTTTACAATTTTTTATTATTTTTTATTTGCCATATTTATCATCCATTCACGAGAAAGCAATGTATCGCTATGTTTTTGACGGAATGTCCGCACTCGCTTGGAGTTGCCATTTCCGGGTCACCTGTCTTCGACATAAAGGTTGGGCGTCCCGTTAAGTGCCTTGCCAAGGACACAACAAGCGAACTTGCCGGCTTGTTCTCCATAACCTCCCACAAATGCTGAGCGCCAAATAGGGAAGCTATAGATACCAATTTTAAAGTCTTTCGGTATGACTCGACAAGGGAAATGAACCCCAGGTATACCGACTGCGAAGCAGACGCTCTAACCACTACGCCATCGCGTCGGTCGATTTGTTCGTTTGTTGCTGTTTTTGTTTTTTGATGATGATAAGTTGATAACATCAATATTTTTGCTGTTTTGATCGTTAAGTGTAAGTTCAATTAGTATATTATCGCGCTGATATTCTTTACTACGAAATGAGGTACTTGGTTGGGTTACCCGGTTTTCTCCACAGGAAGTAAAATTAGCGTAGCCGCTATATTTCTACTGACATGTATCTCATAACATATCTGCTTTTACGTAAGAACAAAAATTAATCAAAATAATTGGCGCTGTAAAGTACGGTACTACGGTACGGGAAAAATTCCGTGTCCTACTGTTACGTAAGGTATTTATTTAGCAAAGTGTGGAATTCCAGTATGATATATATTTTGGAAGTACGGAGTACGGAAAACCATTCCGTTGTGTACCGTGCCGTACCCAATGTACTGACGTACATAGCCACATGTGCTTTAGCTCCTCCGATCCTACTGAACGTACAAGCATCGAACTTGGCACGATTGATTACCACTTTGGAGTGAGCGTCCAACGGGGATTCGTAACGTCATCATGACCTCATAATCAAAGTCAATGTTGATAAAACTTGCATTTCTTGACGAAACAAAAGCGTTTTGTGCTCAAACAAAAGCCAGTCTCTAACTTCCCGACTTACAAAAAATTTTGTCGTTTTGAGGTCAAAAATGACGTCATAATCAGCGCTTGATTGCACAATTTGTTATCAGTATTTTTTCAAAAACTGCTTATCGCAAAAACGCGATTAAACGCAATATCAAAAAATACTAATAAGATACCTTTGATAAAAGATGCTCTACTACAATTTAAGCTCATTTGACGATGCAACGAGCAATTTTTTATTTAAGCATTGTAATCCTTCTCAGTATGCTTCTCTTCTTTCCTCACACACCTACAACTCGCTCTATGATGTTATAATACCGTCTGATACGATCAACACAGTCTTTCGCTGCCAGAGATCGTATTATAATGGTTTTTTCTAAAATTACAACATTCTACAAAATCAGTCTACTTAAAAACTGATATGTGATCTCATTTCTAAACCGATTTTCAAACTTTTTACACCAAATTAAAGGTATTTCAAGGCAATTTGAGAGTATATTATATGTATTGTTAGTATTAGTTTTTACACTAAAAAAGCTAAACTTCAACACTTGTTGTGTAACTTTTTACCCCATCCCCCTAAAAAGTAGTAAACTGAGTAAAAACAGGTAACTTTAATACATAAAAATTATGATAAGTTACAAACAATTAGTATCCCTTAAAAGCATAGGAAATATTCACTCCAGCAATATGTGATTCTAAATACGGTTAGCGATTAGTTTATAATGGCTTATTACGGTTTGATTACCATGAGTCAGTGGTTTTCAAACTTTTTTGATTTGTGGCCCCCTTTCCTTCAATAAAAATATCTAGTTTGCTTTTAACGAGTTTCTATCAGTCATTTTATTCGTCACGTTTAATATTAAAAAAGCCAACAAACAAAAGTAAAGTAATAAATCCATTCCAGTCAAATAATTGAACAAATCACAGTCAATTTACTTTAAATTAACATAGTCAGCGCAAAGCGTGTTCTTGTAGAGCCTGAGGAGACCTTTAATATTCGGTGCCGTCTTGGACTGAGCAAGGTGATGGTCACTGCAAACATTAAGGCGATTTTTTGATTTAGTTTCTATGGCCACCACATTACAAAATCCAGCTTCGCAAAAATAGGCAGTTGGGAATTAAATGGGAATTACTGAAGCCTACTTGCCGAGTGATAGATATGAATTATGAAAAGACCAGCAAAAGCTGGCATTGTCAGTTTTGTTATTAAATGTCAGCTTCACTGCATTCGAAACTTTGAATTCTGCCAACTTCTCTGCTTCTTCGGCAATAGGGTGAATTTCAGTCTTAAAAAGATCTCTGTATCATGAAACATGCAACGTATCGTCGTTAAAATATGATCGAAACTCAGCAGAGACAATTTCTAAATGCACTATAATGCAAGTTTTGATGTTATCTGGCAAATTGATCCTATTCATTTTCAGGCACTTTTCCAACAAAGGAAACGAGGTTGTGTTAGAGTGTCGGCTTCGTAGTCGGTAGACCTGGGGTTCATTCCCTAAGTCGAGTCATACCAAAAGACTTTAAAAAATGGTATTCACAGCTTCCCTATTTGGCGCTCAGCATAAAAAAGGGATAGTGTGGAGAACAAGCCGGCAAGCTTGCTTGTTGTGTCCTTGGGCAAGGCACTTAATGGGATGCCTCCACCTTTATGTGGCAGACAGGTGGCCCTCCCGTACTTCACCGGGTTACAATTGTGAAGTTGCTAACCCAGCATGTCATAAAAGGCGACTATTGGGTACCTACCAGTAACAGTCCGCCTTGTTGGTAGTGGGGCTAACAGTCACTCATAACTGGTTCGAAATGGGCTGCCATCTTTCTCCTAGCCTAATTTCAATTAGATCGACGGCATGAACCTGAATTTCCGTTCGTGCTGTACCTCCATCCCGAGGAAAAGGAGGGTAATCACAACAACAAAAACAGCAGGTAGTAAAACCTACCTTGATTCGTGCTTTCGAGACTCCCATTTGAGCAGTAAGCCCGGCCAGCTTGTCTTTAATGTCACTGACTGTCACATTACGGCCTTGCAAAAACAAGTTTATGTTGTTGAGGTGGCCGAATACATCGGCCAGGAGCGCAAGCATCACCACAAACTCTTTATTGTGAAATTGGATATGTAGGTTGTTTTTGTTTTCTCAAAGAAAGATTTGAACCTCATTTTTATACATAAAAATGAGCTTTGAAATCTTTCTTTGAGAAACCTCTCAAACAAGCGATGAGAGACAAACTTTCGATCCTTCTCGTGTCGGGCGAAGGCATTTAAGTGGGTTTCTAAAGCGCTATTCAACTTGGTCAACTTGTCCAGTTGAATGCTAGCCTGGAGCGTGCTTTGCTTGATTTCGGAGCAAACTTGCTGGCACACGACAGCAGCCATGTCGTCAATTCGTCGGCAAATGGTGTCATTAGAGAGCGAAACTTGCTGCATTTTTTTTGCCTCCGATCAGATCATTTTTTCAACCCTTTTTTCTGCGCATGGCTAGATAAGTTCCTCAGCGATAGCATGTGGCTCATACATTTTGCGATTCGATATGCAACCTCGTAGCTGCATTAAAGAGTAGGCTTTTTCTCTACCGTAAATCCCACATGAGGTAGCGTCGCTTCAATGTTGTATCGTACTCTTTTGGCAGACAGAGCATCGATGTCATCGTCCTTCCTTTGGGGATGCTTTTTATCGCGATGTTATTTTAGTTAGGAGGGTCGTAATGACACATTTGACATCGCGACCGAGCAGTGAAGACACTGCGCACAATCACGAGCGTTCCAAGTAACTTTTGTGAAGCCAACTGAAACGTAGCTCTCGCTCCACTTGCGAATTTTCGACATTTGATAACACAAAAACCTTGTTTAAGCTAAATATATGTAAAACTTAAGGTCTAGAGTCGAAACAGAATACAAACCAAGAAGTAGTTTAATTTATAGTAATACAACAGTCACAGTTACTTTATCTTTGTAATTCACCAACTTTATATTTTTCAGGGCAGGACGTACCAAATTTTTTTCACTACTTCGTAAAAACAACAAGTTACAACAATACAGCGCGGATATTCCGTCTTTATACGCAGCTAACTCTCAGATAGAGTTAACTCTAATCATCAATACGGATCTTCTGTTCGTTCTCACTACACATTTTTACCCTAATCCTTCTGAATAGTGAAGTGCGTGATTTCGGTCGCAAACATATAAAGCGAGCAAAATTGATATTACCGCGCACTATTAGGTAGCAAAGGGAGTTAGCAAATTCAGACGTTCATAAAGTTGTAAACGAGATTACGCCACAATCTGTAACTTACTATCACCAGATTCCATTACTATTTATAAAGACTTAATCATTTAAGTTTTGTAATACGACAGATTAAAAACAAAGCTACAATGTAACGGATAATTCAAGAACGTTCCTAAAAAATGCGTCACCGAACATCACCTTGGCGGTTTGCGACGAAATAATAGAAACTACAAATTTAAGTTCAACTGGCAAATACTTAATATCGTGACACTTGGGTTTTGCAATACTAGTGAAGGCCTCTGCACAGCTACATAGTGAAGACCTTTGTTCGTGGCCTCCGAAGTACCGCTCCGTGACCCCCAAGGGGAACCCGAGAAACCTCTCCATAGATAATGTTCTACTTTTAGTTGAACAATTATTCTACTATACCTAACCAACTTGCCATTGTTAGACAAAGTTAGTTTTTTGATGCATTTTGACTACTTTTCCTCTCAGGTATGGTTTTTTGGCATTATGCATCTAACTTTTCCAAAACATTCATCCTACCGTCAAAAACGGTGATAATTTTAGTGCCTGCATTTCACAAAATTGAAATTTCTACAAAAACAAACTACTTTGGTACAGCTTGACCCGACTTTCTCGATAGCATGATAGTTGGCATTATAAATCGAAATATTCAAAACGATTCAACTAAAATTGAAGTCTCTAAAAACTGTAATAGAGTGCAAACTACAAGCAAAAGACTTGGTGATCTCCCAAGAAAACCATGGAGAGAGAATGCAGATGGTCTTGTTCAAACTTTGCAACAAAATATTAGTGTTAAACTACATATGATCTAAATGTTGAAGCAACATCCTTTGCAATATCGTGAGGCTGGCAAAGCCAGCTGATTTAAAATTCTTAACCTCGACATTGATGATGGGAGCCCTCCAATTGCAATAACTTTAATGTGGAGGCTTCACTTTGGGTTCGTTTTCTCTTTGCGTGGCTGCGGTTATGCCAAAACCAAGCAACATGCGCGCAGTCAGAGACGTTAGCTCATACAAATTCGTCTAGAGTAACGAAACAGTCTTAAGTAGTGGTTCATATATGTAATGGCTTAATCCTGGAAATACATACTAATTACCTTGACGCCCTCCCACATCTTTGATAACCTTTGAAGAGCTTGCTCAATTTAACGGATAAAAGTGTGTTTAGTTTAAGAATGCCTACGGTGATATCAAGGTAAATAAGTCGTAGCCAGCACGCGACAAATCTCCGAGACATGTAGTGGCTATATCCACCCGCCAATGCTGTTTTTTTCAGAAATCTTGTTGATGGTACAGAATTTTAATATAGCTTTGAAAAAAGCTGTTTAAGCCATAAACATTTAAATTAATCACATAAAACGCTTACTCACTCTAGATCTTCCTTTTGGCCGCGATACCGTCACCGATGAGAGCGTCACCAAAAGCTTATGGCTCAAACAGCTTTTTCAATATTGGTTTTTAATCGATTGCTTTTAAACAGACGTTAATTTTTGCTAAAAGTAATTCTATGGCATTTCACGCTGTATCAAGGTGCAAGAAACGATTATTTTAGACCTTGAACCTAATTGGCAAAGCAGCATACGAGCGTAAGGGACATTAACAATTTATTAAAATGAATATGCCAGGAAATTATTGTTTTCTGGCATATTCATTTTAATAAATTGTTAATGCCCCTTACGCTCGTATGCTGCTTTGCCAATTAGGTTCAAGGTCTACAATTTCCATCTTCGCCTATGATTTTCAAAACGATTATTTATTTATTCATTATTTTTTAGTTTTTCTAAGGGCCACGATATGAACAACGTTAGTATGGTAAAATAGGCGGGACCATCCCTCAAATACAGGTAATAAAGACGAATTGTTATCACTAGGTTTCGTGCCAAGTGTAAGATACTTTACGTGGATCCTGGCTAGCCCAATATCCTACAAAGGACTAATACGAAACGAAGCTAAATAATCCAACACAAAGCACAAGATTTACGCACCGTTTACTTTTGAACCAAATTCCTTTTGACGTTACTGCTAACCGTACAAATATGAACCAAAACTCATATTCTTACATGGGATTAATCACACAAAACATAATTAGGCATAGAAAAACCTTCCAAAGATTATACACTAAGTGTGGTGTTTTAAGGGATAAATGGCATTACGTGAATAAATGACAGCAAGCCCCGGCATGAGCGGAAAAGCAGCTCGAAAAATTCGGGTTTGAATCTCACAGGAACCAGACACGACGCAGCACACTCACGGGTCAAAATTAGTTTTTCCAAAGGGTCACGATCCGAATCTGATCCGAATCCGAATAATCACGATCCGTTAGTATAGAGAAATAGGCAGGACCATCCAGGGATCCAGGTTTTGGCCTTTTGGCCTCATCAGCAAGGACTCGTCCCACCCAATGCATCGCTCCAGGAGAGGGCGTTGTACCTATAGAATTAGAGATTAACATTTCCCTCTGCATTGCAGGTGGATGCGATGCGTGACTCAAGAATGAATAGTTGTGATTTCGGGGTTGAGAGATGATGTATCACGAACTATAACTACGCACTGAACAACGTTAAAGTGTTAAAAGTGCGAACCAAAGTGCTAGTGAAAGTAAACCAACGACGCTTCCAAACCATGTCGTCAGAATCTAAGTGGCCCGGGACTGCTATAAAGCGGGCGGTCGGGCGCATGGTGTTTAAAATTTTGGCGGCTGAGCGAAACCAATGCCTTTGCCCCACTCGCAAAATGAGGATTGGACGCTTCGCTCCCTGTCCCCCCGTTTTTTTCGGCTATAGGGATTCAATCTAGGGGGAGTCTTAAGGGGTTCAGTCACTCTTGGTTAGTCGCGTACAGCAGCAAGATTCCCTTACGCAGTACTTTGGTGGAATTGGCTGGCGATACAGTGTAAAATTCCGCTTTTAATCCCACGCGCCCTGAGAGCGACATGCCGGAGTGTTTCACGGAAAGATGGACTTGTTAACATGAACCGTCTCCATCAGGCAATAATCAGAGGAATTCATCTTGTAGACTTCCTTTCTTGCCTTGAATCCTTTTACAAAACAGTGTTAAGTTTTTACCATGTAACGAGAACAGCAGCAGACAGCATAATTATCCACTATCATTTTGATAGCAAACATTTGTAAAGAACAACTTTAATATTTGTAATTAATGCGCTCTTTGTATCGGTACGAAACAATAATCTTCATTTAAAAATAGGGAGGTCTGGATTAAGGGCAAAGTCAAGTGCAATAAAATCCTAAGCCTAAGAAAAGATCAAAATTATACAATAATAGCATCAATTTGCAAAACTAGATTAAAATGGGAACATTTTCGCATGAAAATAGCTTAATAAGCGCTTATTGGTATAGATTATATGACTTTGGGGAAACGCATGGTTTCTTTTGTAGTTATGGCCGAATTAAAGCAAACAGCGCAGCCAAAGAACTTCATGTCACAAATACAAATACAAAAGGATCCCACCAAATTGCCAAAGACGCCTTTCACAAAATAGCTCATTTCTTTCTTTGTCAAAACAACAGCCATTTGGATGCTGCCATCAATTTTGAACATGTTTCATTTCTTCAACCCCTTTACACTTTTTAAAAAAGTATGAATAATAGTTTGTAACATCGTTCTTTCTTTTTGAGTACTACCAGTTTTGATTAATATACCAAGATAATTGCCATTACGTGGATAGGAGCTATGGCTATATTTTCTACAATTTTTTGTTGCTGCTCTCATGAATGTTTGTTTGTATGGTGAAGCCGGCGCAGCTGTCTTAATTGATCGGTTTTAAATCGACACAGGTGATGGCATACTATGCCGGAATAAAATCGCACCACACTTAAGAGAAGCATATCTTTCTATTATGAGTGATAATAGCTTTATAAAGCTACCGGGATCAAACCTAAAAATTTTTGGAAAACCAAAAACTATTTTAACTTCTCTGAGCACGCCTACGCAAGGAAAAACAAACATGCAACATAAAGCGTAGCCAGCGGAGACTTGAAATAGCTTATGAGCAAATCAAAGGAAAACAATGTCATTGTGTGAAATCCTATCACATGAAAGACATTAGTATTTTGCTTTATAATAGTTTTATAAAGCTACCGGGATCAATTCTAAAAATTTTGCAAAAAGCAAAGACTTTTTAAGGTCCCTAGTCACGCCAAGCAGAGGTAAGATCATGCAAAATAATGCGTAGCCAACAAGGACTTGAGAAAGTTTAAGGGACAATCGAAAGATATCAGTTTCACTCTGTGAAATTGCATCACTTGACAAATATTTTTGCTATTTTGCTTGCAAATAGCTTAATATCAGAAATGTGTTTTTAAATTCTAAACTCAGGGAAACGAAAGGCTCCCTTGTGTTCGCGTAAGCAATGGACAAAGCACTTACACCAGAGTCATAGCCAGGATCTTAAAATGGAAAATTCTACTTGGAAAAGGAGGGCGCCAAGTCGTGAAAATCTTATGAACAGAAAAACTTTTCATTATGTTCACTCAAGTGCTCGATGAGTGAAGCCGACTTGGCCGGTTGAACCGAAATATTTAACCCCGACGTTACTGATGGGGACCTTGCTGGTGATACCGGCCGTATTTTCATATTTCTGCCCGGGAAAAACTTTTGCTATTACGAATAAAACAACTTTTGTGCAGACTTCTTTCCACGTTGCCAGTATAGCAATAAGGCTGGCAAAACGTACTGTTTTTAGAAACACTCAGATACCGAGCGAGAAATTTGTCTGGGGCTTACCACAGACGCAATAATAAACGTACATGCTTTTTGATCTTTTGGTCTTTCTATTACCAGCTTTATCGTGTTAACTACACCATGCCGCTCGGTTTGCAGTCAAAATATGAAAATACTTTTTGCTGTTACGTTAGTTGTTGAGTTGGCTGTTCTTTTTCTTGGGACGGAGGCACGACATGAACAAGGGATATTCTTCTTGCACTGTAGACGTAAACTAAACCAAGCTGTGATGCTTCAAAGGTGCAAGTCGATTTTTTAACAACTTCGTGTTCTTTTTAAAGATATTTGTTGCCTCTTGTTCTTTTTTAAATTTTATGCATGGTTTATATTTCCTCAAATTATTAATCACTTCCTTAGGGGAAGCTGCTATAGCCGCAAATTTTCCTTGACCTGGTGTCGGAAAGCGTTTATGCCCGCATATCACACGTGTTAATGCGGTGATTCACTTAAAGCAGCTGTTCCCAAAGTATGAGTGGCGACACAAACATGGGTCGCAAAAGGTCAAAAAATGGGTCGTTCCAAAGTAATACCGTAAGGAAGTGGTTAAACTGACGATACTCCTATGCACAATATTCAATAAAATAAACGATAGCAGTAGGTTAATACGTCGCCTAATAGCATTTATGATGCTTGACAAAATGTTTAAACATTATACTAGTGCAGCTTGGTTCGGACCCATGAAAAATAAGCGATTAATACTGATTTTGAGTTCAGTTCGACGCCCAGCAGGAAATGTGGAAATGTAATATAAGACAATTGTGTGCGAGTCTACGCTTTGAGCAATTATCATCGAGTTGAGTAGCAGTAACATTCAAAGTGTCAAAATGGGTTCAATTCTTGAGTACGTTTTGACAATCAGGTCTTCACAAGTCCACAGAAAAGAGAAAATCCTGAAAAATGTAAAATTCATGCATATTTGGCAAAGAGTATGGTTTATCAGCCTTTTAGCTTTGCTAAAACTCTACGTACACAACGTTTGAAAAAGATTTTGTAATCTGCTTTTTGATTATTTTTCTTATTTTGACAAATACGAGCTTAATAGGTGATTAGTTGTCGTACGTCATTTTATGGAATAATGAAGAACGAAATTAGAATTGTTATTTTCGGTTTTTGCGTTGTTTTTCTTATTGGCATCTACAAAAGTTTTCAGCTGCTTTTAAAGGAAAAAACATTTTCCTGGAAAGAAAATTTTGGAAACCTGCTTGGAGAGCATTACACTCGGTAAGTCTTGCAAAAATAGAGTTACAAGATGATAAAATAGATTATCTCACAGGCGTACTTAAAAACAAATTGTTTCTTTTTTGGGAGGGAGGAAGGAGGCAGAACATTTTGTCCACTTTGGTTTCCGAAAGTACATAATGACCTTTTCTTGATCAACTTTTCTAATCGAGAATTTTTCTCTTTTGATCTTCAAAGCAATATAAAAACTCTTTTGTAGATAGATTTTTTGAAAGAATTTTGCCGGTTTTGGTTTTCAAAGACCCCTTTCATTTTTTTGAGATCAACTTATTGAAATCAAGAACTTCATCCTTACAACAATTTTCTTTAGCATTTTTGCTTCTCTCATATCGTTTGAAGGGCCATTACCCTTTATCCCCTTCTCTAAATAAGCCGCTAAATTACAAATACTTCCGGATAGGGAAGACTTCCGTTAGAATGTTACCTATAAAGCAACAAAAATTTTTTAATGACTTACAATCACTAGTACCATCACAGCAAAATATTTGAAATGTTCTTTTTCTGTGCTTATCTTTGGATAAAAATTTTGCATCAGTTGTCGGCATTCAGGGAATAGCCGTTTATACAGAGCTGTCAATATATTCATTAATTTAACATTTTCACTTTGGTGTTTCGTTTAGCTAAAATTTTACAGGGATGTAGTCTAATGAGTTGAATGAACGCATTGTCACCGCCGTAACGAGACTTACGATTGAATCTTATGCGTTTTTGTGACCTTGGAAAAGCACTTTTCAAGCAGGTGGTTAAAATGCTTTTTGAAGCGTTGGCATTTCTAAGCGGGTCTGAAAACAAAATGTTCTATGCATGATTAACAAAAATATCCTGTTACAAAAGAAAAAACAATACAATTCTAACACTTTTAACTTTTTATCGTGCAACCCGGCTTTACGTGCAAACTTCTTGCCGGATAGGAACATAGATGACAGGATAAAGCTAGTCTTCAACTGCAGTTTTATTATTGGCACTATTACGATAGAAAAAAACTGGACTTTTTTCTCAAAATCGGATACGGAAATAATGGACTTTTCTGATTTTTTATTTGTGGTTGGTAGTCGATGCAACAATCTCTTTTTACAAAACTCCGTTGCACAGCCACTGCAATTTCCTTGATAAGTCAGTCCATGTAGAAAAGCTGTAAGCTCCTCCAATGCATTAAAGATCGATCACTGTAAAATGGCAAAGTTCAATTCTACATTCACGTTCTGCCTCCAACATGTAGACCTACCATGACACCTAGAAAAAAAAATGGAAAAACAAAACCCCAAATTTTAAGTCTTCATTTTTCTACTTCTTCTTCGTATGTGCAACATCTTTCATTTTCGGAGAGCATCTCAAATTATGCGCTTCTTCCTAGTCTTTTTTGCTACTCTTCAGTCATACTGGGCCACCACGATGAGTAGACTGCTTGGCCCCACCACCTGTCTGCCACATAAAGATGGTGGCATCCTGTTTAGTTCCTTGCCCAAGGATATAACAAGCAAGCTTGTCGACTTGTTCTCCTCACTATCCCTTTTGTGCTGAGCGCCAAGCAGGGAAACTATAAATACCATTTTTTAAAGTTTTTTGTTATGTCTCAAATAGAAAACTAGGGAAATGAACCTTAAGTCTATCGACTGCGAAGCGGACGCTCTAACCACTAGGCCATCGCGCCGGAGTAAGTCTTGGTTTAAGATGCTAGGCCAAAACTACTGAGAAAGAACATCAACCTGATTACAGCCCCATCATCTTTGCAAAGGCATTGGTGAATTTGTAATCCTGATGCCCAAATAGGGATTATTATCGGTATCAACAACGCACAATTGTGATGCAGATGAATGAACAGGTGGCCATGCGGATCTCTCGTAGGCCACTTGTGTCCAGTATTGTGATATCGTCCTACCGTATTTTGTGGCATCAAACTGGCATCTAACGAGAGACGTTGATTTTGTACGCAAATCTCAGAGTAACGTAACTTATTTAGTAAGCTCGATTTCATTTTATAGAATCATTTCAAGTAACCTGGACAGAAAATCTCATCATTCTGCCATAGTCTACAACTCCACCGCAGCAATTAGAAACATATCAGTTTCAAAACCTGAAGAAGTTAAATTGACAAAAGAGTTTCTTAACACACTTTTTGAAGCGGGAGCAAATTCTCAATTTCTATCGTTAACCAAACGTGGAGCAGATTTTTTCAGTAGGTTAATAAATTTTGGCTGTAGCCTGTAGTAGGGATGGGCAGCTGGCGGTCCACGACTTCATTTCATGTAGCCCGCAAGTCAGCTTTCAAAATCCGGTAATTTTGATTTCTTTGCTACGCCTTTCAAAAATGGCCTTTACTTTGAAAACGACCAAAATCATTAGGAAATATTGGGCTTGTGCCGCGAGTTCAAATAATTGATCACCAAAAAGCGGTCTTGATTTGGAAAACTGGCAAAAAAACTATCATGTAACGGCGTTGCGACATCACGTTCTTGTTGCAAAACGTGATCTTCAAAAAAAAGGTCTTTAACTTCAATACCAGCAAATACATTGTTCACAATTTTTTCAATATGGCACTCTGAAAGAAAACATCAATTTTTGTGGCCCTCTATTGTTGTTCTGGTTCCTAGCGGCTACGTCGCTTTAGGCCATTCATTGAGACCCATTGTATTTTATAATTATAACTGAGTAAACTATATTTTGTATTTAATCTTCCTCATTACTGTCGTTGCTGAATTCCAAGCTGAAAATCTGTTAATATCATTTTTGAAGTCTTTGGTGTAACTGAACAAAGTATTTAATCCTGCGTCCACCGCCTACGAAGCGGACGCTCTACCAATCGCATTACCACGCCGGTGTGGTCTTGTTTAAACGTTGCCCGTCACTGGTCTGCAGAAACAAATTTAGGTCCAGAACTTTCACTTTAGAAAAGGCTTATACCGTTTACCTACCGACAATTGAGGCTACACGTTGCGGTTTCACTGTCATAAGACAGGAATTCGTTGTTTTTATAATAACATTTTCTCTCTAGAATATTCTAGAAAAGGACATAAAACGTTATGGGAAAATGAGCCCTATTTGACTCGGAGAAACAAACTTCTAACTCGCTGTAGTAATCTTCCTCTTCGCAAAGAAATTGATTTAGGACGCATGATATACGATGATCATCATCAATCTATTATGTGTGTTGTACCAAAGGTATTTATTCGTAATTGATTTATTGTTGACAATATTCGTAGTCGTTGTTGCAACGAAGTTAAAATATACAAATGGTTATCTTTTACATTAAACTAACGTAGAGATTGCTGTGCCTTCTGATCACGCTTTTCACTTAATATCATCACTCTCAACAGGAAAATATATACAAGCAGTGGTGAAAGTAAATTAATTTTCTAACCAATAGGGTACAACGCATTATCCATCGACCACACACAGCAAAGATTATCGTAGTGATGACCGGCCAAATCTCCATTTTTCACATTTGGCCAAGCCTCCAGCAAAAATAAAAACAATGTTCGGCCAAAACCAAGATTTTTTTGATCGAAGGTTATTTTTATTTATGAAACTGAACATTTTTTAATGAAAATGGAAAGCTGTATGTTATAAGTAAATGAAAGCTTAGGCTACTGTACAAAATCCGAAAAAAAAATATATACAGTACAGGGGCGTATCCAGAAATTTCTAAGAGGGATCCGCAATTTAAAACTTACACAGTTGAAACTTTTTGCTTGTATCAGCTTATGCAGGGCTTCGCCTTCCAACCTGTACGTTTCGCCACATTTCACCATTTAATACTTTGATTTTCTTTTTATTAGTGTATCTAGGCCTTCGGTAGTTTTCTGCGTTTGCTCAATGCTGCAGTTTAACGCTACACTTTATTTATCTCCGACTCCAATAGTCCATATTACAAAAAACGTCAAAACAAAACACACACACGATTACACCCATATAGTTCCCTCCCGCTGAAAAAATCAATTGGTGCAACCAGCTTTAGCGTAATAAATCTGTACAGTGGAACTATGTGATAACTCCCAACAAACATATGAAAAAGGAATTGAAAGATGTGCTATATGCGTAGAATTTTCGAGGTATTGCATTGGAGATGAGGGACTGTAGACAGTAGCTACAGGTCTACTTGACGAGCATTCTGAAAAGAATGCAAAGAATCAGGCACTTGCTCCGTCAGCTTTTCATTAAAAATTAGCATAGTAGACTGTCGTTTTGCCATAACACGGCAGCGAGAGCAGTGACACAAAAATTTTAGGCCCATACCCTTTCAATACTACAGTACAATAGAGTAATCACTAACGTCACTATTAACTTAAAGCACATTATTCTTGTGCGAAGGAATTATATTGTCTTACATTATTCAAATACGGTACATTAGCCTTATTCAAATACTGTTTTGTTCACACTTGTTCAATTATGAAAAAATAATGAACTAAAACTGCTAAGCTATACCTACAATTTCACGTTTCGGTTTAGTCAACTATAGGCTGCTAAAGCAACACTATCTTCACATTGAAGTTTGTATATGAATTATGATGTTGTATGTAACTTGTGTATAAAACAGGGTTATGGAGGCGCAGCCAAAATCGCATTACTTCAATTCCGCCCTTTGCAAAAAATGGTTAACCAAACAGCCTACAAAAATATAGGGTGTCCGAAAAGTTGCTGTGCAGTAGAAATATTTTTAACAATGGCTGTTTCTGTGACGCAACATTTAGATGCTAATATGAAAACAAGTTAGTCATTATAACAACAACTAGTCCATTATTAAATATCCAAATCAATACCCAGGGTTAGAGCTATACGCATGTAATTGAAAACACAACACGTCAGGATAAGATAATAAAACCCCTACAGCTATTTCGCCAAGCGGCTCATCAGGTGGCAACTGGCTACAATCTTATTATTGTCTTTGTTTAGTCAAAAACGAAAATATTTTCCGTATGCACTTCGACGCTCGTCGTCGTCGTTTGGTCAGGTAGCCAAACTCAATCCGGGCCAGCACAAATCAAAGTCAGGGCCGAGGGTCCATTCTTTTACCATCACGAGCTGCTGCGCTGCCCAGATTAGATGTTGGCAGTGGTGGTGTTCAGCCAACATCGAGTTGCGTCATCCAAAACCTGCAGACCTGGTGTTCCTTTTGGTACAATGATGTATGAGACATGAAGATATGACGTGATCTGCAGTTTGCTCAGTGGCGCCACATTCGCAATTCGGTGATGGAGCGAGACCCAATTTGTACATGGACGAGTGAAAACGTCCTACACCAGTCCGTAGGCGATTGAGCCTTACCCAAGATGTTCTGGGCAGACTCATTCCAAGTTGCCTGGAACTGACTCTGGGAATGAAAGCACAGACACTTGAAGTACTCTCCAAGTAGTCCTCGTTCCATTTATGTTTGGTCCACTGCTTTACACGGATGTCCAGTTTAGACAAGCTAAATAGTTTCCACTCAACAGGTACAAATAGGTGTATTGATCTAGGTCTCCCCAGGTGCGCATCCTGCTGCCCAATCAACTGTCTGTGCAGTACATAGTCGGAATCATGGATAGCACGATTCGCCAAGAAAAGTGTCGCTCCTAATCGGCGGGACTTAGCTGGCTGGATACCTGCGAGGACAGGCAAGTCCTTCATTGGTGTGAAACGCAAGTATCCAGTGACAATGCGCAAAGCATCATCGAGAATGCTGTCAATGAGGCGAGTAGGCGTGCTATAACACCAAACTGGTGCACAGTACTCAGTGGTAGAGAAGATCAAGGAAACAGCAGAGATGCGCATTGTCTTGGCACCTGCACCACATCCAGATCCCGCATGTCGCCTCAACGGTGCAACTCGGGTGGAGAGTTTCTTGCGCAAAGCCTCGAGGTGGTGACGGAAAGTAAGCGACCTGTCCAGCTTTACCCCAAGATACGTTGGGACTGGACAGGGTAGCAATAAGTGGCCATTGTTGTAAACATTAAGGTCACGTGTGGCCTCTCTGTTGTTAAGATAAAAAGCCGGCGTTACCGTTTTCGTATTGCTGAGCTTTAGCCTCCAAATCTGGAGCAACCTGAAAGTGTAGTGATGTCTTGGATTAGAGTGACCTCCACTGCCTTCCAGTCTCGACAAGCATACAGTAATGCTAAGTCATCAGCAAATGCATACTTCGAAGCTGATTAGGTTTTAAATATGCCTTAATGCTTTTTTTAAAAATTCTACAGTCCCTCAAAACATCTAAACGACCTGTTTCTTGCGCTTAAAACTTGCAAAGAAAAATATTTTAGATTTTGTAGGGAACTTATTTCAGTTCGCTACCTCACCAATCTGATACCGGTATCCTAGGCTAAATATTGGTCTGGTAGCTTAGTAAATTGGCTTGCCGGCTATATATTTGATTGCCAACAGCTAGGCTATAGCTTCTATCCTAAGCTATCGGTTATACAGTAACTTAAGCCCTCTGTACCTTCTACCAAAATTCCTGTGATAAACTACTTGTTTGAAGTCCTTTTTTTGAACAACTAGCTTGAACTATCACCTAATTATTCGATCTTAGTGCTGCGTGGTTGTACGCTAAGTTTTTATATCAACTTTGGTAAATCGGTACCAAGACTGCAAACTTGCAATTGTGACTGGTTTGTTTGTTTATTTCTCTCCTATCATGGTTGTTTTCGTTAGTTACGTCAAAGTCATAAATTTGAGTACATAAATCTCACAAAATATTGAAGTTAACGACAAATCGTGAGTTATGAAAAGTTTAAACGTTTTTCACAAAGAAATCTATTATACCCTTACTCAGCGGTGGGGGGGGCGCGGTCCCAGCGGCCCCCCTGGATACGCCCCTGCAGTATATCATGGATTTGAAGTTTTTGTCGTCGTCGCAGGCATTCCTTGTGCACAAGATTGGTGAAGAGGTCCACGGCGAACAAATATTTGGGTTTGTGCCGTCGATGGCCATCAAGTCTGAAACGGACAAATAAGAGGCGATTGCATTTAGGACATGGTATGGTTGAAGTGGGCTCATCCCTAGCAATTTCTTTTATTCACGTTACTTTCGCTGAGCTCTTGATTAATTGGCTCTCACCATACGCTGCAAGTTGTTTGTTGCGATGATCGGTTCGCGGTGTTCATTCGCACAGCTTCATACCTTCGGGCATTATCCAGAGTAAGAAAAAGAATCTAAAGACAGTGTGGTTTAAGGCCGTGCCATCTTGCGTGCAATGTTTTTCTGACAGTAGGAGGTATCCTTAAACTGGTTGCATATCCTTTGCAAGGGAAATCAACACGCGAGGGTATTTCAGGGGAGACGACGACTGGGACCAGAAGTTTGCTTTTACTCATTCAAAAATTTGGATTTTGACCCTGAAACAAGGAAGACAGAGAAAAAATCAGATTTTGCTCTCCAAAAAAGCGACAATTTTCAGAAAAGAACCTACACCTTGACAAGGTCTGTCACACACTAGAAATTTTATTTCATTCAAAGTAGTTGTATCCAAATCTGTCATAAAATTAACGCCACGTAATATATCGTTCTAACTATAACTGCAAGAATTTGATATCGTCAGCAGAAAATCACATATCTACCAACAGTAGATTATTACCACTTTTTTCTTCAACACCAAAGAGTATATTTTCACAAGCTTCGGCATAAATCTTTACTACACAACCTACTGCCTTACAACGACTAGTATTTCCAAAAATGGCTAGTGAGAAAGCAACCCAGATTTCTTAAGACTTGCCTTATACAATTTACAAGACTACTTGTCACCCTGACCAAAGCTGTGCTTGTTTTGTTTCAACCTTTACAGCATTTCTGTCAATGTCAGCGTTTTAATGGCGTTTATTTTTGCTTGAAAATCACAGAAAAAGTCGATGACAGTTTATGCAGTTTCGATCTGCGAATTCGTAGCCAATCATAGAGCACAATAAACTGCTTGGTTCGTTAATGTGAAAATCCAATGACAGGATTTTTACATTTGAATTAAGAAATTTATTTGAAATCTACCGCAAATGCGATCCCCATTTGAATACAAATTACAACAGAATAAACAGAATACACATTTTGCTAATTTCTGCTCGCAATGTCACGTCATTCACAAATGCATTATACTATTAAATTAGGCATTAAAAATCTATGATCTTAAAAGAGAATATCGGGTGAAAACTTCTAACAGCTTCGTGCACATTTTATAAAGATAAGGAATTAAATTCTTTCCTCTTCGCCCACTCCCCTAAAATTCGGTCGTTTACAAAAGTTTGTCACCTTGTTTATTGTTTCCTAAATTTACATTTTTTGTTGACAGGATGCTTCCACCACGTGGAAAAAATATGTCTGGTATTTACTCGGAAGAGAAAAAAATTCTTCAAAGTTGATGAGTATGACTGTGGCAGATCTGGGACCAGGATCCGTGTGGCCATTGTTAAACAAGTAAATAAAAACAGCAGTATTTTTATCATATAAAGTCATCACGATAGTTAACTTACTGGGAATTGTGACACGCACTCTTTTTTTTTTAAACTTGACACCAAAATAAAATAATCAGCTTAATTAGTGTTTTCATGTATCTAAAAATATCTTCACCTTATTTTGCCACATTTTTGACAAAATTCTGGGTGATATCCGAAACACAGGTCTTTATTGGGTTAATATTTATTTACGGTTTCCTCCTCTAAAAAATCGTTGATACGCTAGTGGTTCCAGTTTTATGCTCCAAAATCGCAGTATGGCAAAAAAATTGGTTTGAGTCAAAAACAGCAAATTTTGTGTAGTTAGGAAGTAAGCCAGTACTTATATATTAGAGCTTGAACGCAGTAAAGTTTTTGCAAGATATAAAATGAAGTAGCCTATGCTTCTTATTTTGCAAAAAACAAGATTTTTATAAACTGAAAAAGCGTAGTAAATGATTTCTGTTCGATGTAGACAGGCTAGTTGTCTCATTAGCATTCATCTTAATTGAATCAGTGATTCACCTAACCTTTTTTGTATGATATGTTTTAACAACAGATAATCTGCAGACCTATGGTTTGATCCAGCATTAGGTTACCAATGTAAAAAATTATTGGCTCTAGTTTCAGCTCCGCAGCTATCAAGCATTCATATAACAGATTCGGCTCTTGTTCAGGAGTTGTAAATTTTTAAAAGGTAGCTCAGGTTCCATTAAGAATGTTCTGTAATATTTACAACTGTAGAACGGTATAGATTATTTGGCGTTGTTTTGTAAAAAAGTCTAAAATTCTGTTAAAACTACACCCACTTAAAAGTTTCACAAAATTACAACTCGATTTCAAGCTAAGTAAAGCTATTATTTAAGTTCCCTATACCCTTACTAGGACTGGAGCTGATACAATTCTTGTAGCTTCAGCCTTGGTTTGACCCCAGCTGGTTTCTGAAACTGAATTAAATGCAAGCATTAGTCCACGGCCGTTGAGAGAACAGTCCGAGCCCGGTGCCAATATTAATTCTGGGCCCCCTTTAACAAAGAACTTATAAACTGGAGCTGCCGGGTTTTATTTAATTACAAATGGATAGATGTTTGGCATGATTTCTCATAAATTTCCTTTCTTTCTGCGCTTTTTTTTAGTTCCATTCCAATACGGATAAGACATTGCTGTTTGGCTACTTTACTATTCAAATAATTGGGGTCTAGTTTTCTCGGTACACGCTCGTAAAAGCGCATATTTCGCATATTTTGCCAATATGTCTGACAACTGAAATAAGCAAAACGTGCTTTACCAATCCAAAATTATCGACCAAATCACTCAAATCATACTTTTTAATTCTTTATTTAGTAGCCATGATAATTTAGTAGCTCTGCAAAAAAATCTAAAACAAAAACGCTCGGCTTAAATATTTAGATGATGTAAGAGCGAAGTAAACTCTACACAGTCAAACGAACTAATTGCGAGTCATCACTTTTCCAAAGACGCTTTCAAGCATTAGAACTGCGGAGTACACTCTTTTCTATGATTGTACGTGATTTGAAATAAACTGTCAGCAAAAAATAATAATAAATATAAAGTCTGTTTCTTTTCGATACTGTGCGGTAATTTCCACCAACGCTATTTGATTTTACTGCCAAAATTAAAAAGGCTTAGAATTCCAGTAAAGAATATAAATCATAATGATTTTAGGAGAATCTCCACACAAGTGAAATTAATAAAATGACGGTTCCATTAAGAATATCAATAGACTGAAACTTTATAGAGTAAAGTTGTGACTGGAATCAGTCAATAGTAGAACTCACACTTTATTTAACAAATCGATTTCACTAAATTAGCATCATCAGTGTTCTTATTCACATAGAATCAAATAGAATCAAAAGTTCTTATTCAAATTCTATGTGAATAAGAACACTGATGATGCTAATTTAGTGAAATCGATTTGTTAAATAAAGTGTGAGTTCTACTATTGACTGATTCCAGTCACAACTTTACTCTATAAAGTTTCAGTCTAATTCCAGCAAAACGTCAAAAAGACTAGAGACTAAAGAAAAAAAGAACTTAGCTTAATTACTTTCAAAGGAAGAGATGCGGCGATTATACCAGACGCTGAAGCAATCGAAATCAAACTTAGCTGAAAGACATATTAAATACGTATTTAGCATACAGAAAAGAAAAACAAGAATGTAATATTACGTCACTCGCGGTCAATGTGCTAAAATTATGTTATGTTTTGGAAGTTAGGTGCTTTAAGAGTTACAGGAACCAGATTTTATGTTTCTGGCCACGGGGCCAGGAAGCATTCTGCGGGTCCGAAATTTTTTAAAAAGAAGTATTTAAGCAAATTTTTTGTGGCCAAAATATAAAAACATCATTTCACAAAAGTTATTATATAGGTTATGCATTTGTTAACAGAAAAAATAGAAAGCTGAGGTCTAATTTCAAGTGAACATTGTGCGTGACATTTTCAAAAATCGGGCCCCCTAAAAATATCCGGGACCGGTACCAAAAGTACCCCTTGGACTCCCTTGTCAACGCTCCTGATTAGTCTGAAAGGAGAACGACACTGATGATGATGAGACATCACTTTGTTGCCGCAAAAGCAACAAAATTGAAGAGTTGGCTATTCCTCTCCCAGCAAATAGAGGTATTGGTGGAGATGAACGCAACCGGTTGAGTTGTTTAGATGGAGTCATCTTGCATATACCTTACTTCTAAATAAGGTGCAAGCAAAAAGACATCAAAGGAAAAAAATTCAGATTACTAATTTTAAGTGATATTTTATAAAAAATAGATTTGCATAAGAAGCAAATCTAGGCAAACAAAATAAGCAAATAGAAAACCAAAACAACAAAGTTTATGTGTTCAAAATAAGTCAACGATAGCCATAAGGTGAGCCAATGAACTTTCAAGGTCTTTTTGATAGACTCAAATCTTTTGAAAGTTTAGTTCTTTAGATATATGCCGATATTTCGAGATCGCTTTAAATTGATATCAGCCGCAACAAGGCGGTTAATACCTTTTAGGATTTTTGCGTCACAGTAGCGTGTTCTTCTCGTTATTCACGTGCATTTGCAGATTCGCAAATTCGTAATATTTTTGTTTTCCGTCAAGCAGTGGTTACGTAAGCATGCATAAAATAATGCTAAACTTTTAACTACTCTAAATGACTATTTTTTCGCACATGAATTTCAAGAAAGTGTTTGAGTTTCTATAAGATATTAAAGCCAGCCGACTAATACATGATCAGCTGAATTGAAGTTATCGGTTTATCACGGTGGTTCAGAATCTTTTTTAATGCGTTCCTCTTTTGCACGTTTTTGAAACTTTTTGTTTCTCCCTCTTCAAAATGAAATAAAATAGTACAAGATTTTGTTTTTTTACATCTTAATCTTTTTAATACTGTACTAATTCAATATACCATAGTGAAAGTCTAAATTGCAGCAAGACTAAACAAACAACATATTGACAACAGGAAAGCAAAGATTGGTACAAGGAATAACATCATTATAAAATTTTCAGCAATGAAGTGAGATGCCAAACCATCTCTTTTTTAGTTAACAGGCTTTGCCTTGTGCCATTCAACAGCGGAATGTGCATCAGTGTAGTAAAGATCTTGACATGGCAAATAAATTGAGTCAGCTCTTAACAACAACTGCAGCTTTGTAGCTGGCTATCTCAAGCTTACTAACACCAAAAATTTTCCACCTAACCAACATAACCCCACTCAAGGTTAGAAGGAAGTTGCGAAAAGTCTGGAATGTCGGAGGCACATCAGCAATTACAGTCATCTTCTGTATAGACGAAGTACAATGAGATGACGACTGAAAGCGAGGAAGAGCTTTTTCAGTCCAATCACTGCCGTGAATAAATCATCCTTTGAAGAAAACTAAAACTTAGGAGAGAGAAACAGACCCTCGTGCAAGATCCTCCTAACAATAGCATGGGATTACCTCCATTTGATTCCCCCCAACCAGATCATAATGCAATTTGGTTAAAATGGAAATGTTTGAATCAACTCTGCAATAGAATAGGTTCCACAAAAGTAGCTATAGAAAAGCGGGGCTATTCCACAATGTCAAACTACCACAAGTGTAGCAAGACAACTGAGGACCCTTATCGTTTTTTTATCTGCCGCAAATTACTATCATCATGTTCAACTAAAGAGGACTGGAACTGTATAATACACGTGCACATCAACACTTAGAACAGTGTGCAAACATCACGTGATATCTCAATGGAGAAACGACAAGATAAAATCTTATGCTTCTTGATAAAAAACTAAGCAAAATAAAATTAAGTCAAAACACGCAGAATAAAGTGTTGAAATGTTTAATTGGTATGTATATATGTGCGTGCGCGTGTGCGTGTGCGAAGGGATGCCAAAACGATGGTAGGCAGAATTTACTTTAAAAAATAATGAATTTTAAAGTTATTTCTTTTACAATTTTGTAAATTCGAAAAAATTTTGCAAACGTTTGAGGCAAAATTTTAATGGGATTGTGTGATATTTTCGTTAGGATGAAAACCTTTTTCCTTTGGATATCATCTTACGTCATGGGTTGATTTATCATTTTTTTCGAGATGCACTTGTGATGTAGGCTCTTGAATATTTTCTGACAAACTATCTCTATTTGAAGTAGAAATACCTGTCATAAAGTAAAAAGTATCTTTTTCAGCAAAGCTTGCCTCGCTTCTCTCGAGATTTTTCAGCAACCTTTGTGTGTGTAAATACATTTATTGCATTACACTGCTAAATATCTGACATGGAATAATCCTGAAACACATATGTCTTATTGAATGCAGCATAGTTAAATAATGTGAAACTCTTAGCCTGTAATACCTAAAATCTGAAAATTCCTCCCCTAAAGGAACAAAATTCTTTCTCGGTTGCGAACTATTGGTTTACGGTAATATTCGAAGCTGATTACCATCAATCCCTAGTAAAGTCGAAAGAAGCTGGTTTCGTAACCTCTACATTCGTACCAGTTGAAAATCTTTTCAAATCACACAAATTGTAACAACGCATAACTTCATACCGATGCAATTTGGAAAACTTTTCTTTTCCTGTTTACCAGGAAATTGTCACTCTGGAAAAAAATGCGTGCTGGAATTGCATGCATTTTGAGTGAACTAACCTGAACTTCTTCGGTGATTAATACAAAACACTATTTTTTCATGAGCTAAGATTTGTCACATGTATTAATTGCTAGCTCCACGTCGTTACGATCGATAGAGAGGGTGTTATTTAAGGCCCTTTTGACACTGATGTCAATTTAATGACCACTCGATGCAAAATACATGATTTAGAGTCTCGGTGGCGTCTCCGTGGATGCACTGTTACTTCGCGGTTATTTGCAATCAGTGGCGCATCTATGTAACATGGCGCCCATGGCAAAGTTGATTATGCACTCCTTTTTTATAATTCATACATTAGATATACCTAACCTACACAATATCAAAATATATGCACAATTTTTACATAAGATAAGTCATGAAATAAATGCTTTGAAACAGTAATTACAGCATATGGTTATTTTTGCTTCAAACTTTTGAAAAATTAAATTTTAAATTATCCAAAATGACCACAACATACTTCAAAATCCATCTATTTTTATTACGAAGAATAACAAACATACTACAGTAAACATCAATAAATCTAGCCTTTTGTGTTTCAATAACAACAGGATGAAACAACGCTTTTCGTGCTTTGATAAAAGCAAATTTGTCTATGATTTCATCAAAGTTAGTTTATTCTGTTTTTTCCCTTTCTATACTCACCAAAGCAAGATCACTGTCCTGACTCATTGAGGCTCCAAAGCGTGGAAGAATTAGTTTCAGGTTACTGAAAGATCGCTCGCAGGTTGCGATAGATACTATCATTGTCAACATTATTTGCAAAGCAATTCAAAGATTGGGAAATACGCTTTCATCACCATATTCAACTATAAATGTCATGACGTCTCAGGATGCGATAACTTTTAGTTGGCATGACTCGATATTAAAATTTTGCAATCAATTATCTCGGCATATAATTGCTTGCCATCTACGTCTGAACTGTACACAGCTCCGGAATTCTCACACATAGATTCTAACTGATCACAGTCAGCAAATTTACAAACGTACCCAAACCTAAACGAGTAATGAACAAGTTCACAAACTGCAAATGAAACCAACGCCTGGTATCATGGCGACTGAACAGCAACAGAGAACTCGGCAGAGGTGAAGAGGCGCGAGGTCCGAACAATAACGTGACTACAAATGCTGATCAGTGATGTAACAAACAGCATTGGCCAAATCCACAAGATTTTGACAAATGCACAAATTTTAATTGTTTCCAAGCATTTTTTGCTCTCCTGTCAAAGTGGCACCCTTGGCAGGAGCCATGCCTGCCATACCTTAGATATGTCACTGTTTGCAATAAGTCGCAATCGGGTAGATGTCAATTCAACAATGGTCTTAAAATTTTCAAAATGTTGATGAATTTGAAAGCAAATTTTTGAGGTGCATTGAAGTCTCATTGATTTCGCTAACAGTCGCAAAGAAATCGTTTTCAATTTTCGGGCAAACTCGTGGCGACCGTTTTGCAAACTTATTGCGACCTCACCAACACTCCTAGCGAATTCATTGCTATGTCAAAGCCAATGAAAAAATTTGACGCTGCCGCGTAAGCAATTTTCACAAAACGATGGCTGAGGGTTGCGACAAGAAACCACAGAACCATTATGAAAGGATGATTGCTATAACGCTGACAGCGTTTGAAAGCAGCAAGTTAAGTACTAAAAATGTTGAGGAAAATCAATACATGTCAAAGAAAGCTCGCACCTAGACCAACCAATTCACTTTGAAGCAAGAAACAGAACTCACTGCATGGTACTGCAAAATCTTGTCTTTACGACAAACAGATGAAGGCCTTAAAAGTTTTATCAGCAGAAACAGTCTTCTGCAAAAGGCGTAGACACTGAAATCACCATACTCGCGTAACTAGCGAAGGCTGTATGTTGAAGACGGTCAATGAGGCGTGGCCAGTGAGGCAAAGAAAGATACAAACATTTCAAGAAGAAGATTGCTACAGTGACTGCTTGTCTGCTTTTGTGCTGCAACAGAAAACGCTTTCTCTTTTGCCCCTCTCTCCTGCCGCAATAAATTTGTATGTCACTACATGGCCATGATCATTACTACCATGTCAAATGAATATTTATATCGATACAGGTTACTGCAGCACAATTTAAGTAAAGTCAAATGTAACCAAAGCACATAAAAATTGGGGAAGGCTAAGAAGGTGAGCTTTTCAGCGATGAGATCTGCACAATGAAATAGCCTTCAAATGCAAGTGTTTTGGTCGGGTTTTCCACTGATAAATGATAGAGGAGTAACTAGATTGAAATAGGAGAATTTTTACCTTTCAGATAAACAGTTGCAAGCGTTCTTTCTAAACATAAGAACACGCCATGTTACTTTTGTATCGTAAAATCAAACAATCTGCAACGGAGTCAAGTGAACATGCCGAAATCTTTAACATTTTTACTTTTTTTGATTGCTACAAAAAGCGAGCACGGAGTCGGCTAAAATTTAAATTTAGGTCACGCCTGGATGAAAATGAAACTGTTGAACAAAAGATATTACCAAAAAGTCAATAGCAGAAAAGCAGAGCACAAAACCTGACAATACGGAACGCTTGGATCAGAGTTTGATTGCGAAATTAATTGAATGGGCTGATAAATTTGAAAAACTACGCAAATAATCGACTGCTGGAAAAACGTTTTATAAAGAAGCAGTGGAATCTTTTGTGACGTATGTCCTCTTTCAATTGCATCAAGTTCGCGCAAGCGATTGGAGAGATTTACGATTGAAGCAATGAGACTAGTAATCGTATACCATGTTGGGATGCCGAGTGTGAAAACCTCTACCAAACATTCTTGCAATACCCTGAAGGACATGAATCTAACAGAGCTGCTACAGCTTTGCTTGCCAGGCTTGACAGGAAACGGAAGAATCGATGGTCTGAGGCTGTCTAGAACATCGACTTTTCACACTCTAGCCGTGTAGCATGGAGTACGTTAAACAATTTTAGTGGCAGGTCACGACAATCTCCTCGTCAATGTTCCGTTTCAGCAAATGCTATTGCTAGCCAGCTGGTAAAAAACGGGAAATACAAGAGTGAAAATTGAGAGATTTCTTGCTCCGTTATGCAGGAATGGTCTGACCATTGGAGGGCTACATCTCGTGATGCAGTGAATATCTCCGGAGATTTTTCTTCAAGAGAATTTGCTGCTACCCTACATCACTTAAAACCAGGTAAAGCTCTGGGCCCTTACTCTATTTGCCCAGAGTTTTCAATCCATGCTGGTCACGGCTTGAAGTCCAGGCTACGTAGCTTCCTTCCTTCCTGCTTGCGCCAACTCAAAATTCCAAAAATCTGGAGAAGAGCGCTGGTTGTTGCGATCCCTAATCCCTCAACACCTGTAGAGAACCCAAAAAGCTACTGTCCCATCTCTCTGCTCGGCGTCCCTTACAAGATTCTCGAACGACTGATCTACAATCGTGTCGAACCAATAGTCGACCCCTTGCTTCCAAACGAACAGCCTGGATTTCGACACGGAAAATCTACCGTGGACCAGGTCGTTTTGCTTAAGAAAATACCAAGTTAAAAAACATGCAGTATTTCGGATTACGTCTCCCGTAATGGGATTTTCTATGTTCGCAACTTGACTAGTCATTGATCGGTTTCTCGCGCGGATTAAATTGTGAAGAACATATGTAGCAAGAACACTTGACTCAACACGGTTTATATATTGACAAAAAGTAGTTAACAGGCATTTGAAACTGTAAAAGAAAGATTTCTTGATGGATAACCAATGTCTTGCAATGGAAATTTATATTAAGCTTACAATAACGTACAAAATGGCTCTCGAAGAAGTGGTTTGTATTCAGAAATAAAGTTCAAGGGCTTTGAAAAAGGTTGCCAGCTTTGAAAATTCCTCCATCATAGCAATTGCCTTTGGTCCCAAATTTAAGCGTATGCATACAAAAATTTGTAGTCAGCATCAACCAGATCCAATAGGACAACAGTACGAAAACCCTAGTAGTTGTAATACAAGGAACCTCCACCACACGGAAAGCAAGTGAAAATATGCTTGCTATCCAGTGCACCCATGGTGTTATGGAAGTCCTACCGAGCTGAGAACTATTTAGCTTCATTCTATTAGTTGAGAACTATTAGCTGAGAACTATTTTATCCAACTATTACCTGAGAACTATTTTCTCCATTCTTCTGGAGTACACCAGCAATGCATCACTTTTATCCAAGTTTTCTGCTATGATAGCTTTGCAAACTTCTGGAGCAATTGAATTAATGGTTCTGTGTGCCACTCTAAATCCATACTGCAAGCTCGTATAAGAGTTTTTGTTGCTAGATATCGTAACGTAAAAGCAAAACTCAGTCCTTGTTCTAAAGCTTTTCGCATAAACGCATCTGCCTTTTAGCTGGCGAAGTCCAACATGGCTGATCAACTCTTAAACTAGCAGATGATCTATTCGAAGAATTGAAATTTATTTCATCTTCCAATTTTAGATTGCATAGCCACTTCCTTCACTATCTGTATTGTGAGCGGCACAAAAGCCATTACTTTACCCAGTAGGCTATCTTTTCCTCTTTTTTGACAATTTTTGCTTCTCGTCAGCAATTTATATTGCAGTCGCAAAAAGAACTATTTTTTCCTCTGTACCAGCTAAGAGCACTTCTTAACTAGACAATTTCAGAAAAATTGATTGAGAAATGATGACTGGAAAGCTATAAAAGTGAATTCTGATTCCCACGTTATCAAAATTTATCTCAGTTCTCAATGCTTGAAATTATTCGCAATAAGCTCCAATGACTTTGTTATAGTTTTACAACACAACGAATTTATCGCAAATCGAATTTTCTTCCAAATTCACCTGTACATAGCTGTTGTTAGAGTTCTTATGTTCCCAGGAACCTATTTTCAAGAGGGGATATGTCTCCTTCAAATTTTCAACATTTTATGTTCATTTTACTTGTTTGATTGTATTCGTGTTCTGCAACTGTCAGCAATATGCATATGACATAAAGTTTGACCCCTCCACAGCTTTTTAGCAAACTAAGCTAGGTCCAAGGATTTACGAATAAATAACGCTGATAGTTTCAACGGACAAAAATATAATTTTGAGCCAATCTAGAGTGTTTGTGAGCAGTAAGATTATGTAAATACAAAATCTCAAAGTAGATTGTGCACAAGTGTCCTGGCATTAACAAATTTATCACAATTGATGTAATAAATGTAGACTAATCGTTAATGAGCTGATTTTAATAGATTTTTAATTTAAAAAAATTTATTTCCTTTCACTCAAATTTCAGGATTTTACGTGAAGTAAACTGTATTTACCCACGGTCTAATTTAGCAAGTGATTTTATGGAAAGAGTCAAAGAATAACTTACCAATGACAAGAAATCTTTCCCTAAGAAAAAGTGTTTTCTAAAATTCCATCATTTAAAAAACATTTTTTACGTTTTTATTGCGGTAAAGTTCAATGCCTCCTAAGAGAGCATGGTTTCACTGTTAAACAAAAGTGATTTAGCAACAAAACTAAGTAGCGGTTCATCGACTGATCAACAACTATTTTCAGATTGTCAAAAGCTGAAGCAATGAAACGGCTTGCCACTTACACAACATTTTATGTCGCACGTCATCCATTTGAAAGACTAGTTTCAGCTCACAGCAGTAAATTTACTGAAAGAGCAAATATTAATGGTTTTCCGCACGGGCTTGGCAAACTTATTGCCCGACAATTAGCAAGCAAATATCTTGATGGATTAAAATACGAAAAAAAGTAAGAACGTAATTTAAAATACAACGAAATGTTACAAATCTTTTAGCAATTACAAACAGCCCTTTGACTATCAATTTTATTGAACATAAGTTTTGCTTCCCTCAATCAAGGCGTAAATGCAGTAACAGATACAACTAAAATCTAATATGTTAAGTGGAGCTCTTTCTGCACACAAGTGCGTACGTATGCCTTGACTGCTCAACAATACTGGACTTCAAACATCAAATTTTACATGACTGATTACTACCCCGCGGTGGGTGTCACATCAGGTTTGATAACATCATCATAAAGCAAATATCTTAGATTTACATTTCGCAACAAAGAAAAATAACTTTTTTCTCAAACAAAGACCAGCACGATTCTCGTTAACCCTCACAAAATGTAGCCTATCATTTCAAGGGGTGAGATGATGTCATAATTTAATGTTTGATTGTAAAACTTGTTTATATATTGATGTATATTACTGACCATAGAAAACAATTTGAAAGCTTTTAAGAGAGCTTCTTTTGATTATAACAGCTCTGTAACAATTTGAAATTCATTGGTTACGTAAAAAGGAATTCTTGTGTTGATCATGTTTTGTTTTTCTAGAGCGCTGTAAATATTACTTTTTTGTCACACCGCTAAGAAACGCCATAATGGTGTTAGATACAGTTTAGCAAAACAACTGAGTTTTACAACAGTATTATCAAAAGTGTTGCCATTTGGTACTCTGCAGTGACAAATATAAAAAAATTGGAATGATTTTTTTCGCTTTGTAATACTTCGATTTTTTATTTGGCAATCTGTCAACAGTTTGGCACTAGTTCTAACTTTTAGCTATGTTGTTTTTATGTATGGTACCCCACAATAAATTAATAGTATATACTACTTCCTTATCACACAAGGCATATTACTTGGCATTTCTGTAATTTGAATTTCATATTGGATTGATTTTCGCTAAGCCGTTTAGCAATCCCTTAGTCTGCACTCTCAACAGTGTCAAACGGGTCTTACTAAATTGTATATGTGTTGAATATTGTCAAATCAATGCATTCATGATAGATCGCATCTGCTAGGCCGTTGCTTTCAGAATGCGCTGTTGATGCATATTTCCAGATTTGCTTGCCAGCTTTCTGTTTGTGGTTTGCAGTCGATGCTACACATACGCAATGTCTACAATTTCTGCGATGAACGCAATGTCCAGCGATGTCCGCGATGTTCCTAACTTATTACATCTGCTGTACATTATAATAATTACTATTTTACGCTACATTTAACTAAATTGACCTTGGACTTGTCTGAAAAAACTGCTTGTTCAAGTCCGAGATAAAAACTCACAGGCCAAGTCTAATGATACGTGTATTGTGAATTGCAAAACCAGACGCCTAGGGTTAGACTTAATATTCTTGGTTAGATACCCTTGGCTGCAAAATGCCTGCTGTACGCAAAAGACTTTCAAATTAGAATTTGCTTTTGTGAGAAAATTTGAAGCTGAAGCAGGTTGATATCTTGAAGTGGAAAATGCTTTTAAATCTATTTAAATCAGTGGTCTTCAACCTTTTTTACAAAATCGCCCCTTTTTTGTAAGTGTGGGTTTAAATCACCCCCACTAAAAGGTTTCTTTTGCTGTGACGTAGCCAGGATTTTTAAATGTGGGAGGGAATGCTTGCTCAGCAAGATCCATGAAAGAGGGAGTTCCATTTTTGCCTATTTTATTCCTTTTTTTGGCTGTGTTAAAAAGTGGCTGATTTTATTAAAATTTGGCCCCAAGGAGGGAGTGTGACCCCAAATCCCCTATGGATAGTTCACTGTGCTTTTGTACAAAAGTTTTTGGTTATAACACTATACAGAAAACTTTTAAATTAACAAAACGATACAAATAAACAAAGCAAACACAACGTATTGAAATGCAACTGCACGTGCAAACTAATGCGACCCTTGCGCCTGGTGTTTCTCTGCAAGACTAGCAAAAAGTAAATGCAAGCTAGTCAGCTTGAGTCGAATTGCGTGCCTTCCAGTCTTGTCCATGTCAAGTCGATTGCGGTATTTATTTCTCATATACAAAACTTCACTAAATCCTTCTTCAACAATATATGGCAAAGGAAAAGCCAATAAAAACAACTTTACTTTTGCCCATAGTTCCGGAAATCGATCACTGCATTTTATCCAGAAAGCTGTCCATCCATGTGCATTAAAAATTGCACGAGCTTCTTCGTCACTTTGCAAGTCGATAAGCAATTCCTGCATGGTGGAATCACATTCGCTGTCCGGGATGTTAGCAGCAAATGGTTCTACCAACCATGGAAAAACTTCAAGATCAAGCAGATCTTTGAATCGAGCGTGCATATCTTATCGCACAGCAGCCAAGTGTTCAACGAAAATGAGCAAATGATTGTCTGTGACGTCGTCCGACATTTTTGATAGTCGAGGAAAGTGGTGAAAATCTCTTCTGTTCAGGGTTTGCTGGTGCAACTCCAGCTTGTTAATTAGGCCACGTATTATGCTTTTGCATTGAACCAACGTGATATTTTACCTTGGAGTTTGTTTATTGCGGTATTAATTTTCTCATAAAAATCCGCTAGATAGCTGGTATCTTGACGGCAGGTGATTACATCTTTAGTAAGATCAGATTCTTCACCAAGAAATTGCACTACCCTTTCATGAAGTTTGCAGTACCTTGAAAGAGATTCTCCTTTTGACAACCAACGAACTTCCGTATGGAGTAGGAGACGCTCGAATTCTTCATCGTTTTCGTTGCACAGCTGTCGAAACAATCGGCTGTTTTTGGCGTTAGCTTTTTTTTTGTTAATTGCTTTGATAGCAATAGCCAACGATTTTTGCAAACGTGGACTAAGACGCTTTGCAACCAAATGCTGACGGTGTATCACGCAATGCACAGTGAACAGATGGGGATTTTTTTGCCGAAGAACAGAAGCGAATCCGCGATACCTTCCTATCATCGCTGGGGCACCATCACTAGCGCCTGCTAATATGCTTGTAAGGGGGATAGATTTGTCTTGCAAGTAGGCCAACAAAGTTTGAAATATCGTTTGACCTGTAGCGTCCGTTTGCAAACACTTGCAAAACAAAAGCTCCTCCATAACTTTTCCGTCATCTATATAACGGACATAAGCCATTAGCAAGGCATTGTTGTCTGACGTTGTGGTTTCGTTCAGTTGTATGCTAAAAAAAGTTTTTTGTAGCACTTCACAAAGTTGCTCTTCAATGTTCGCACCCATTTCATCAATTCTTCGTTTGACAGTAGTATCACTCAGTGGAATAGCTTGGAGTACAGGTGCAGGATCTTTCTCCATAACAATAGAGATAATTTCTTTAACAGCAGGTACTAGCAAACTTTCACCAACAGTAAAGGGCAAACCTTTTTTCGCGATCAACAGAAAAACCTTGTAAAAAGCTATCAATCCTTTGACATTTTGGTCACCTTTTCTGGCAAAGACATTTCTTATGGTACTGCGAGCATGACCTTCTTTTAAAGCTTGAAAAAAAGCAATTGGTTTGTCCACTTTGTCAGGATAAATCCTGCTCAGGTGGTCTTTCAACCTTGACGGCTTCATTGCTTCATTTGTGAGGGTTTTCTTACACAAAAGACACATGGGAAGTTGTATAATTGATGGACATGGCACGAAACCAAACTTGATATACTCCACAAGATAAGAACGGCACTTAATTTTTGTTTTATAGGATCACAAGCCATAACTCTCCGCAATAAAATAATTACTAAATTTAATAGATACTAAAAGTATATCAATAATATTATAATTTAGGAAAAATTGCCATCAAGAGCAACACTAGTCACTAGCTAGTAGCTACTGCCAAACTTCACAATGGGAGTCGTCCATCTAATACTCAAATCTGCGTAATCGCTAGCAGAACATGACCACACGCCGAGAAGAATCAACGCAACATGCTGCTATGCGTCACACATTCACGAAAACCATGTGGAAAGCGCAGATGGCCAGAACTGATGCTAATCAAAATAAGATTTTTTGAAGCAGTGGAGGCAATTTACGGACGCATTTTAACGTGAATTAATTCCTTTTTCGAAATTCTAAAATCGCCCACTAAAGAGTTAAATCGCCCCCAAATTCAGAAAATGTTACAAATGCCCCCCTGATGGCCAAAATCGCTCACTGGGGGGCGATATCGCCCCCGTTGAAGAACCATGATTTAAATCAACAAGGATAGATAAATAGATATTTTCTTGACAAAAGTTGAGAGTATATGCATGAACTTAATACACTTTCCTTTAACTTCTTAAAAAAAACTTGGGGACTATTTTTAAAAACTAGGTACTCAAACAAATTGGCCGCCTGGAAATACTAATAACGCAAGCAGTGATGTACGAGTATTATAATTAAGAAGAAAGACGAGCAATTTAGGCAGTTTTTGTAGAAAACAGACAATGAAAAACTAATACTGACTTGACAGCACAAATTACTCTAGAATTAAGAAAGGGAGCAGAAACAGAATTTCGTGAAGAATGTGAGATTTTATCAATCATTTGTTAAGTTGGAAAGATCAACTCCTACAAGTTGGATTTTATCAATAATTTGTTAAATTGGGAAGACCAACTCTAACAAGTTGGATTCTATCAATTATTTGTTGAGTTGGGAAGAAGTGCACTCGGATTCAAGCACGCGTATCTAGAAAAAGCATTTTTAGGAAAAAACAAATGTTACTTACAATTTCAGTTATTTAAAATGACCAATTTAAGATTCTAAAAGCTCCATGTAACTGTTTTGACTGCATTTTGTCACCGATTTCAGACAGGTAAATTGAATAATTCTGTTTTTTGACAACTATCCATTAAGGCAGCAATTTCCAAATTGTATGAACTTCCGAAGCACTAATTCTATCTAAGACATCAAACGACGCACTCCATAAGTTGACCTTTATTAAAAGCTCTCAAAAAGGTTATCAAGTACTAAATAGGGTCAAAAAAGCCCAAAGCATAAGTTCACCAATAAAAAACAGTGGCCATCAAGTCAATGATAAAGGCAAAAGGCTCTCAACGCTGGATAATTTCAAAAAACATCATCAAGGATGTAAACTTGCGACGCCCTTTCAGTTCTCCAAACGACGCACCAGTGAGTCGCAACGCCCCAGTTGGAAACCTCTGCATTAAGGGAAGGTGAATGAATCCAAAGCTTAAAAGCAAATATAAAAAGACAATACCTTTTTGTAAAATCTTTCTGAAACGGGAAACGTGTGGGCCGTTTTGCTTGGAAATAGTTTGCAGTCTATAAGAGTTGGAACTATAAATTTGAGGAGAGACATGATTTCTATCACTTTTTCTAGTTATGTCTTGGCAGAAAGCAGGCTATATCGGGCGTAGCCAGCGACTTGGAAAAGTTTTAGAAGGATATCAAAAAACTACACTCTTGTGTGAAATCGTACGGTAGACCTATATGGAAAAGCATACTTGCTATTTTGCTTGAAAATTTCTTCATTAGCCTACCGTTTACTTAAGGAGGTAAATGAGGCCATGACTCCCTAAAACTTTAGGTCGGTTCTAAAACTTTAGGCAAGTATGGCCCCATTTACCTCCCTGGGTACGTCTATGCAAGGAACTGGGAGCCCAGGGCATAGCCAGGGACTAGAGAAATTGCGAGGGCAAATGAGAAAAATTATACTTCTGTGAAAAATGGCGCCGTAAACGGATAGGCATTTTCGCAATTTGCCTAAAAGTAACTTAATTGGCCTAATAGAGTATGGACAAAAAATTTTGAGGAAGTCTTAGATTCTTTCATTTTCCTGGCTAACACTAGAAGCCCTGAATTATTTCCCTACCTATAAGGACGAATGCGGTCATTTGTGACCGGTTATCTGTAAATCGGTTTTAATAGGTTCTCTCTTTTACCAATTTCGACCCATACTGTATGAAAAGCACAAAGAAACTATTCTTGCGTATTTGACATCTTTATGATTAATTTTTTGACATTTTTATGATTGTAATTAATCAAGTAGAAATACAAGGTATACAAATTTATTGACACTCAATCATTACAATTTTTACATTTTAGAATTGTTACTTTTTCGGATGTGTGTTTGCCATAGCATACGATCCCACAGTTTCAGCAAAAAGAGATAGAGGTGCTTCTACATGCTACAATCTGGCACTCTTTTCTTTTCCGAGCTTGGTGTGCTAAACCACTGGTTACCGGAAATGCAATGCTGACTATGTGATCCATTGCTGGAGAAGGAGGTATTGAGCCCACTCCATCTTTTGGTTTGCAAAGTTCTTTTATAAGCTCAAGCATATACTGTCTTCTTGATAATTTCAATTTCGTTGTAAGGCAGTAAATAATGTAAGCATTTATGCAGGCGCAGTCGAGAATATTAAAAAATACAGCCACAGGCCATCTTCTAGTGGAACTCTTGCTGGTATGGTATCGAGCCATTTGGTCCAGTACATTCACGCTCACCTTGGACTTGTTGTAATACTGTATTGTCTCTGACAGTTTTTTCTTGTGGCATTGATCAATATTTACGTTTCTGTGCATTGAACTCAGGATGCAAGCAACTTTCTTTATCTTGCCTTTGTATATTGTCAAGCTGCAACCGGATGGCGAAGAAAATATTTCAGAAGCATATAATTCATTGTCTTTCATTATCAGCTCAGTGCTTGGCACTTCTCGTCGTTGTTTCCGTATAGTGCCAGGGATTGTCGTTTTTTTTTCTGCTTAAGTTCTTCCGCTAGCTTTAGGCTGGTAAAGTAGTTGTCGGTGGTGACATTGTAGCCCTTTTGTATAATAAGGTTGTGAAAGGGTCAAGCACACATTACCTGGAAGGTCGCTACATCTTCTTCGGCTAGGATCTCTTCCTAAATATGGTTTGCCATTGCACAAGTATTTTGATTGAGCATCAGCCAAAAGCCAGAACTTAATTCCAAATTTGTCTGGCTTGTTAGCCATATATTGTATAAAAGGACACCTGGTTTTGCATGGGAAAAGTTGTTCATCAATAGTCAAATCGCAGTTTGGTACATAGCATTTCTTACAATTTTCTATGAAGCAATTCCACACCTCGGAAATCAAGCAAAATTAGTCAGTTTCTCTACTTTGCCTCCGACTAAAAAAGTCATCGAACCTCAAATGTTTCATGATTTCCTGGTACCTATCACGGCTCATTGTACATTGTATTTCGAAAGATTAGTTGTCCCCATCCCTTGCTCTAAAGTTGCCTTACTGGCGTATTCTTCCCGACCAACACTCCTCGAGCGATTTGAAGACCTATGAAACTTTCCAGCTCATCAACATGTAAATCAAAATCGTCATTATCTTTCTTTTCGTGGTCGATAGTGTGTTTCTGAATACACCTGAGCATATGTTCATCTATGAATAAGTGAAAAGCACTGTAAGGGCTACCGTTTACTACAGATCTGTGACAATAAGACGTTGGGCCAGGACGCTCCGCAAACACATTGGACGAAGATGCTCTTCCCAGACCTGGAGTATCTGTCGTTTTTCCAAACAGTTCCATTTCGTGCGTTTACCTGTCCGGCAGTATTTTGAGATACTGATTGATCACTTTCAGAAAGAAAATCTATAGAAACAGCAGCAGAGCTTTGTTCGTCTTCACCGCTGTCGGTATCACTGTCACAACTTTCGACACCAGCAAAACAATTAGGAACAAATTCTTTATCTTGCAATTCAGTTTCTTCATCCTCGTCACAGGAGTCATCAAGCTGATCAGTCTGTAACCCCTGAAGTACTTGCTGGACAGTATAATTGTTGCCACGATTCATGATTAGAAAAACCAGTTTGTCAAAAACGATGAAAAAACTCGTAACAAAATTCCTATACCTAAGACATTATTTATACAATATGCATTTCTTCAAATCTGTAAGACAAACTTGAGAGATTTTACGAGGTTGTCAATACGTTGTAATAAACTATCTATTTTATCTGCACACACCACTGATGAACTCTACGCTACTAAGAAAGACATTGGAGCTTTCAATGACCAGCCATTGTTCAAGACAGCAAATAAAATTCAACTTTACTTCGATGAAGCCAGCAGGAATAGTAATTATTTTAGTTACTGCTTATCAGTTATCCATTGCAGCAGTGGTCAATCGTAATCTTATTGTCATCTGAGGCATTGCTTGTAGAAAAACAAACTTTTCTGACCCTTCTATTATGCTTTAATTCATCAGCTCAAAGACAAATTACAACCGTTTTAAGAACCGGTCATTTTTGACCGGTTCGGGCTTATAGGTAGATGTGCAAAATGCTCCAATTACAAAAGCTACAAAAGAAAAATTTGAAAGTTATTAAGCGAAGAAGGAAATTGTAAACCTTGCAACGAATTGGCAAAGCAGCATACGGGCGTAGGGGCATTAACAATTTATTAAAATGAATATGCCAGGAAACAATAATGAGTATACCACCCAACCAATTTAGACGAGACCATCCCTAGACGCGTTTCGTCCTTTTGGACTCATCAGCACGGCCCGTCCCGTCACAAGCAAAAGTAACCCACTCATTAACGTTATCCTTAAAAAAAATCCAACACATGCAGAAGCACTGAGACTTCAACCGATTGTCAACCAATCAAAATCAACCAATTAAATTGTCAACCAATCAAATCAACCAATTTGTCAACCCGCCCTGCTAAGCAAAGCAATACGTCGTCGGTTGAAGTCTCAGTGCTTCTGCATGTGTAATGCAAGTAACATGAAACAGTTTAAGACAGAGATTTCAGTATGGAAACGGCGGCGACCATAGATAGTGCAGGGTTACCATCAGCAGCTTACTTAATGACCTGACATCATCAGCAACTGCTTGGGATATAGCAGGAGCCGGTAACCAACGGCTCTTTTGTCTTTCGACTACACTTGCCACCAATAAAAAGTTAGTCTTTTTTTGGAAATCACTCTTTATTTTATGGGATGTGTCGCACAAATTCGCCCGAAAACAATCTTTTTGCGGCTCTCATTATTCTCTTTTTTGTGAATATCGAGCCCAAAGGGCTCTTCGGTTGTAAAAAACTGTCAGCCCTTTGGATACAGCCTAGTCTTGCCAGTTGGCACAGATGTTCAAACAAGGGGGGTAGTGGTACGCATACCTGACGTACGGTAATACTAGGTTTCCATCTAGAATATTTCAGTGTGGTAAAGTGCTTTCGCCAACAATCAAAAAAAAATTGTTTCGTTATCCAAAGCAGTTTAATCTTGCAGAAGTTTGCTCATTCCAAATTTTAGCACAATTTTTCTACAAGTACTTTCCGAGAGTAAACTTGACCAATCTCTGGAATAGGTTTGTAATGAGCTTGTTGTTCAGTTTGCACGAGAGAACGAAGTATTGATCTCGGCCCTAAAAAAAGTATTAGAATAGGGTTGTAGTCTTTGCAACTCAGATTTATTGCTTAACGCCTTCTGACGTTTAGACGCTTTTCTACGTTTGTTTGTTTTGTAAGTTTTTTTTGCCGTTACGCACAAAAAAGAATACTTTTGGCTCATTGCACGTTTTTGGCACTTCTTTTTAATACGAAAGCGGGCTCACCAAATCGTCGAAAATGCCTACCACCAAACAGCTCATTTCTTTATGAGTCAAAACGATCACCATTTGAGCGACGCCATCAATTTGGAATATGTTTCATCTCCCCCACCCCCCCTTCCCTTACTCTTTTAAAAATTACGAATGGTAATTTGTGTCATCGTTCTTTCGTTTTGAATACTTCCACTCTTCATTAATACACCAACATGATCACCATTACATGTACAGGAGCTATGGCTCATGTTTAGTAAACATTTCGTTCTGGCTCTAACAAATGTTTGTACGGTTAAGCTGGTGAAGCTGCATTAATTGATACATTTAAATCGGCACGAGTGATAGCATGGCCTGCCGGGGTAAAATCGCACCATACTTAGAGGGAAACATTTTTTTTCTATTTTGCTTGACAATCGCTTTATAGAGCTATCGGAATCAAACCTGAAAATTTGGGAAAAGCAAGAGCTTATTTAACTTCTGTGAGCGTACTTAAGCGACGAAAAACAAATATAAATCATAATGCGTAGCCAGCAGGGACTTAAGAATGTTTGAGGCGAAAATAAAATTAACGTCACTGTGTTAAATCGCACCACATGGAAGATATTATTGATATTTTGCTTTATAACAGCTTTATAGAGCTACCGGGGTCAAACCAAACATTGGAGAAAAAGCAAGGATACTTTAAACTTCCCAGGGCACGTCAAGCAGGGAGAACATGCTACATAATGCGTAGCCAGCGAGTTTAAGGGGAAATTGAGAAAGTTTAAGGGAAATCAAAAGAAAACAGCGTCAATGTGTCAAGTCACACTACACAAAAGTCATTTTTGCTCTTTTGCTTCAGAATAGGTTAATATCAAAAATATGTCCCCTACGTCCAAGTAAAACGCAAGGCTCCCTTGGGTTTGTGTCAACAATGAACAGAGCACATAGACCTAAGGCATAGCCAGGATCTTGAAACGAGATATTCAATTAGGAAAAGGAGCACAAAAAGTCGTAAGCATCTTATGTGCAGAAAATACATAAACGTTTGGTAACTCTTTAAACAAAAGCCTAATATGTGAAAGCGGCTTGGCCGCCTGAACCGACACTCCCAATCCCGACGTTACTGATGGAGGGCCTCTGCCGGGCGACGCCGGCTAGTGAAAGTATCAATTAAAAGTTGTAGGGTAGGAGGGGAGCACTAAACGGATTGATATGTACTTTTGGGAATAACTTATTAGATGTTAGTCACATTACTTAACGACTTTTTTGTAATTGTATGCCTATTTTAAGAACCTAAAGCTTGTGGCTGGGCGCAAGTTGTTAGGTCCTCGCGTTAACGCAGTCAGGGAAAGAGGAAATTAACCCAAATGAAGGCACTCACAAGGCCGTGCGCTTGCTTTACCCAATGCGCAGTTGTGAGAACACTACTAAAAAGTAAAATGTTTTAGACATAGTAAATTTTCATTTCAAAATGAAAAGTACTGTGTTCTGAAGAGAAATCGAGTAGAAAAACATTAGGAGTAATTGAGAATAGCCCTATATTTCTCCCAAAGTTTTTGAAAGTAACGTCTTATATGCTCTATTTCCAGCGTGTATTCTCGAAATAAGCTTGCTCACAATTGAAGCGCCTAATAATTTCACAGATTTTTTACGATTTATTTCAGCACTTGCGTGGAAGTCTAAATGTGAAGATGAGGAGGAGCGCCAAAGTGACCGTAGCGTAATTTTTAAAACAAGCTATTAAATATATTTGGCATAGACGTACATACCACTTACCACTTTTTCGCAATTGTGTGCTTGTTTGTATGATCTATCTACTCTGGCTACTCGTATATGTTTAGGCTCTAGTATAATCGCTGCTAGGGAAAATACACATCAACGTAATGTCAAACTGCTATTGCGTTGTCAGTTCAGCTTAAATCGTTGTGTAGGTTTTATTATTGAAAGCACCTCGTTAATATCTCCCAAAAATACTTTTAATTGCATTTTAAAGATCAGTGGTTTTTGAGAAAATACGGCGAACAAATCGAGCAATTAAGCATTAGTGTGACGTCTTTTTAGATCCCAGAGAATTGAAATTTTGGTAAGTTGGGAGCTGGTTTTCATTTAAAGAAAACACCATTTTCTTTGTCAACAAAATGCAAATTTCAACTGTGAATATGACGTTATCATGACGTCACAAATCTCCTTATCAGATTCACTCCGAAGAGATGATCAATCATGTCAAATTGTCATGGGGGCGAACTCTGCGCCCACTTTACCCATTTTATATTTGTGAGAACAGCAATAAAAAGTTTACTATAATTTTCACAGAGCTAATTTTTGTTCCAAAATCAAATTGACTTAAACAAACATTATATTGGGTTGCACATAGCCATATTTTTCCCAAAGTTGCGCGAGTCCCTGTCTACGTGTTGCGTGCTCTATTTCCAGCATAAACGTATTTGTGAATTGGACTTGCTCAAAACTGAAACAGCCAACAATATCAAAAAGTTTTGTTCGTTCATTTTATGAAGTGCATGGGATGATTTAAAAGCAGTGAGATGGAGAAGCGAGGCACCAAAGTGATAGACAATAATTCCTGGAATAATCTATTAAATATTGGAACTACTATTAGAACTATTTTGTGCTTGTACGCCTATATCAAGGACTTCAAGCTTGTGGGTGCGCTCAAGATGTTTGGTTCTGGCATAAACGCAGCCATGCAAAAAGCAACGTAACACGAAATGAAGAACTTAGATATGTTTCTGAAAATTGATATTTTGTTGCAAACAATATAACAGAACCATCTTTACCTTCTTTTTCTTCTTGGGTAATCACCAATTTTTTTCTTCGAATAGGCTACGTTTTTTAAGTTATTTAGACTTCAGTTTTAGATGAATCTTTTTGAATATTTTTATAGATAATATCAACAAACAATGCTTTTGAGTAACTAAGGTCAAAATGTATCACAGCACTCGGTTTTTCTAAAAATTGCAATTTTGTGAAGTTCTGCCACCAAAAATTTTGAGTGTTTTTGACCGATAGGTTACGTTTTAAAATTAGTTGAAACGACATTTCTTGATAAATATTTTTAAAAATGTAGAGTAGATAGATATTTTGTTAGTTCGTAAACAATCAATAAACAAGTTTAATCTAACAGCTATGGCTTTTGTGAAAAAGGTTGACTGGCAAATTCAATCCAGTTAAAAGTTATGTTTATTCACGGGAATAAAGCATTGAAAAAGGACTAACCTTAGAGTAATACAAGAGGCCAGCTATGCACTTAGTCCTTGTTTTGTGACAGATCATCACAAGCAGACTGCAATCGTCAAAACATAAAACCATCACATGCAGACTGCAAAATACGGGAAAAAAGGGAGACACGTCTTTCCAGTAAAAGCAAAGCATCCCAGTATCCCCTCGTAACAATTTGATTTCCTCAAGTAAACTCCACTTTTCCTCAATAATTCATTTTAGCATTAAGAAACTTCGGGAAACAGTGATATGTCTTGTTTTTTAAATTCACTGGCTGCAAAAACGCCAAAATTACTAAAATTTAGTTTCGATCATGATAAACGACTGACTCTTTTGATTTTCACTTTTATTTCAGGGGCAAATTTAGGCCAGCAAGTTTCTAAGTTTTTGGTGTATACCAGAAGGAAACAACCTGTTCTTAGAGATCACATTTACTTTCGGGTAGAAATTTTAATTTCTTCGGAGGCATAGGCGTAAAAGTAGGAAGGCTGATGTGCTGCAATCGTCATACTGTTATCGGTCCCCTCCTCAAAAAAATGTCACACCTCCATTGCTTACATTTCAAAAAGTTGATCCCAAACAAGGTCTCGTGACTGGCGATGCAAAACAGTCTTTTCTCTGTCAGCCCCCCCCCCCCCATAAAATACAAAGTGTTACGCCTATGCTCATGTATACAGGGTGCGGAATAAATATTAAAACCAACTTTAACATCAATAAATTTTATAATTGTCTTGTTTTAAATGTCTATATACTCTAAAATATGATCCATATGCGATTCACTCAAAATGTCGCCCTCCTGCTTCAATCAGACGCTCTAATCGATTTATCACAGATTCACAAGTGACACCAAGGTAGCTTTGAGGCATTTTCGCTCATGCCTTTATCAAAGATGTTTTTAACGCTTTCAGAGATTTGTGATTTTTGTTGCAAGTTTCTTTTTCGAGCCTTGACCAGACTGAAAAATCAAGCGGATTTAAATCTGGTGGGCATGGGGGCCAAGAAATTTTCCCCCCCAAATTTTTTTAGATTGAGTCTCAACCAGATTTGAGTCTTTTTTGACGTGTGGGTGCTCACTCCATCTAGTTGAAAAGTGAATAATCGATTTTTAAAATGTTTTTCAAGATCGATTTTCATTGGTTGAAGAATTTTCTCAATGTAAAGGTCTGAATTGATCTTGCAGTTTTTTCCAATAAAAATGAGTTGTCTCTTTAAAGCGTTTAGTCGTTTACCATACATAAGATCTGGAGCATTTCAGTAATTTAGCTATCTCCGTGTTTTTTGAACCCTTTCAGCGAAAGTGTATGATAGCTTCTCGGAGGTCAGATTTCATAAGTAAAATAAAACTTGAAAATTTAGATTGAATATTTTGTATAAAATTACCTAAACAATAAAAATGCCGAGTTTTAAATGTTAACTTCATTACCTTGTAAAGTTACATTGCTTTAAATGTTCGTTTTAATATTTATGCCGCACCCTGCAGTGCCTAGTGCAAGGGCGTATCCAGAAATTTCCAAGAGATGGGCCGTAATTTAAAACTTAGACAGTTGAAACTTTTTGCTTGTATCAGCTTATGCAGGGCTTCGCCTTCCAACCTGTGCGTTTCGCTACATTTCACCATTTAATACTAGTGTATCTAGGCCTTCGGTAGTTTTCGGTAGCTCAGTGCTGCAGTTTAACGCTGCACGTTATTTATCTCGGACTCCAATAGTCCATATTACAAAAAAAGTCAAAACAAATCACACACACGCGATTACACCCACATAGTTTGCTCCCGCTGAAAAAATCAATTGGTGCAACCAGCATTAACGTAATAAATCTGTACAGAGGCACTATATGATAACTCCCAACAAACATGCAGTATGTAAAAATAATTGAAAGATGTGCTATATACCTAGAATTTTTAAGGTATTGCATTGGAGATGAGGGACTGTAGGCAGTAGCTACAGGTCTACTTGACGTGCATTCTGAAAAGAATGCAACGAATCAGGATGCAACGAATCAGCATGCAACGAATCAGGCACTTGCCCGTCAGATTTTCAAAATAAAATTAGCATAGTAGACATACAGTCTACTATGGCAGCGAGAGCAGTGACATAAAAATTTTAGGCCCATACCCTTTTAATACTACAGTACAGTAGAGTGGTCACCAACGTCACTATTAACTTAAAAGCACATTATTCTTGTGCGAAGGAATTATATTGTCTTACATTACATCGATACGGTACATTAGCCTAATTCAAATACTGTTTTAATCACACTTACTCAATTATGAAAAAAATGATGAACTAAAACTGCCAAGCTACACCTACAATTTTACATTTTGGTGACCTTTCATTACGCTTGTGCTTTTAGTTTAGTCAACTATAGGCTGCTAAAGCAACACTATCTTCAGATTGAAGTTTGTATAGGAATTATGATGTTGTATGTAACTTGTGTATGAAATAGGGCTGTGCAGGCGCAGCCAAATTCGCACTACTTCAATTCCGCCCTTTGCAAAAAATGGTTAACCAAACAGCCTACAAAAATATAGGGTGTCCGAAAAGTTGCTGTGCAGTAGAAATATTTTTAACAATGGCTGTTTCTGTGACGCAATATTTAGGTGCTAATATGAAAACAAGTTAGTCATTGTAACAACAACTAGTCCATTATTAAATATCCAAATCAATACCCAAGGTTAGAGCTACACGTATGTAATTGAAAACACTACACGTCAGGATAAGATAATAAAACCCCTACAGCTATTTCGCCAAGCGACTCATCAGGTGGCAACTGGCTACAACCTTATTATTGTCTTTGTTTAGTCAAGAACAAAAGTATTTTCCGTATGCATTTCGACGCTCGTCGTCGTCGTTTGGTCAGGCAGCCAAACTCAATCCGGGCCAGCACAAATCAAATCCAGGGCCGAGGGTCCATTCTTTTGCCACCACGGGCTGCTGCGCTGCCCAGATTAGATGCTGGCAGTGGTGGTGTTCAGCCAACATCGAATTGCGTCATCCAAAACCTGCAGATCTGGTGTTCCTCTTGGTACATGATGTATAAGACATGAAGATATGACGTGATCTGCAGTTTGCTTAGTGGCGCCACATTCGCAATTCGGTGATGGAGCGAGACCCCATTTGTACATGGACGAGTGAAAACGTCCTACGCCAGTCCGCAGGCGATTGAGCCTTACCCAAGATGTTCAGGGCAGACTCATTCCAAGTGGCCTGGAACTGACCCTGGGAATGAAAGCACGGACCCTTGAAGTACTCTCCAAGTAGTCCGCGTTCCATTTATGTTTGGTCCACTGCTTTACACGGATATCCAGTTTAGACAAACTAACTAATAGTTTCCACGCAACAGGTACAAATGAGTGTAGTAATCGAAGTCTCGCCAGGTGCGCATCCTGCTTCTCAATCAACTGTCTGTGCAGTACATAGTCGGGATCATGGATAGCATGATTCGCCAAGAAAAGTGTCGCTCCTAATCGGCGGAGCTTAGCTGGCTCAATACCTGCGAGGACAGGCAAGTCCTTCATTGGTGTGGGACGAAAGCATCCAGTGACAATGCGCAAAGCATCATGAGAATGCTGTCAATGGGGCGAGTAGGCGTACTACGACACCAAACTGGTGCACAGTACTCAGCGGTAGAGTAGATCAAGGAAACAGCAGAGATGCGCATTTTCTTGGCACCTGCACCACATCCAGATCCCGCATGTCGCCTCAACAGTGCAACTCGGGTGGAGAGTTTCTTGCGCAAAGCCTCGAGGTGGTGACGGAAAGTAAGCGACCTGTCCAGCTTTACCACAAGATATGTTAGGACTGGACAGGGTAGCAATAGGTTGCCATTGTTGTAAACATTATGGTCACGTGTGGCCTCTCTGTTGTTAAGATAAAAAGCCGCCGTCACCGGTTTCGTATTGCTGAGCTTTAGCCTCAACGTCTGGAGATAACCTGAAAGTGTAGTGATGTCTTGGATTAGAGTGACCTCCACTGCCTTCCAGTCTCAACAAGCATACAGCAATGCTAAGTCATCAGCATACGCATACTTCGACGCTGATTAGGTTTTAAATATGCCTTAATATTTCTTTTAAAAGTTCTGCAGGGCCCTTAAAGCATGTAAACGACCTGTTTCTTGCGCTTACAACTTGCAAAGAAAAATATTTTTAGATTTTGTAGGGAACTTATTTCAGTTCGCTACCTCACCAATCTGATACCGGTATCCTAGGCTAAATATTGGTCTGGTAGCTTAGTAAATTGGCTTGCCGGCTATATATTTGATTGCTAGCAGCTAGGCTACAGCTTATAGCCTAAGTTAACGGTTATACAGTAGCTTAAGCCCTTTGTATCTTCTACTAAAGTTCCTGTGATAAACTACTTGTTTGAAGTCCTTTTTTGAACAACTAGCTTGAACTATCACCTAATTATTCGATCTTAGTGCTGCGTGGTTGTACGCTAAGTTTTTATATCAACTTTGGTAAATTGGTGCCAAGCTGCAAATTTGCAACCGTGACTGGTTTGTTCATTTATTTCTCTCGTAGCATGCTTGTTTTCGTTAGTTACGTCAAAGTCATAAATTTGAGTTCATAAATCTCACAAAACATTGAAGTTTACGACAAACCGTAAGTTATGAAAAGTTTAAACGTTTTTCACAAAGAAATCTATTATACACTTACTCAGCGGGAGGGGGGCCGCGGTCCCAGCGCCCCCTCCCCCTTGGATACGCCCCTGCTTAGTGATACCGGTAGCTCTCTATTCTCGTACAAATTGTACAATTCTCTTTAAATATAGACCTGCCACGAACCACTCGGCAGAAAGCTGATATTTCGAATAAGTAGCCTAATTAATTGATCAAATATCGCTTTTAAAATAGTGGGTTGTGCGGCAATATGTCTAACCTCTAAAAAGTTTTGCCTACCCTCTACAACTCTTATTCACTTTCAAGAGCATAACAAATTTTGATAACTATTTAACTTTAACCAAATAGTCCAGTCCAGATTTCTACCAGCAAGTGATCTGAGCGACGTGCGGTTTTTCACTGAAAAATCGAAATCCAGGGCGAACCCCGAATACTCGCGAAGAACCAGCTTTGCTTTTGCTAAAACTGCTTGACATTTTTTAAATCTGAGGGGGGCCATGGCACAGTGGCCTTCCCCTCGGTACGCTAGTGAAGATTAGTGTTTTGTGCCGATAGAAAGAGCCTATCAATTACAAACACTAGTAATGGGCTATAAGTTTATATTTGCTATCAAAATGATGAGTGGATAATTTTTCCGCCTGCTGTTGTTCTCACCATAGAGTAGCGAGCATTGTTGCATCATTTAAGATTATGACAAAACACTGCTTTGTAAAAGAATTGAAGATAGAAGAAAACAGCAAGATCAAAAAACACTAAAATAAATAATCGCTTGTTGCGCCTTGATACAGAATAAGATGTTATGGAATTGTTTTTAGCAAAAATTAACGTTTCTTTAAACGCAATCGATTAAAAAAATCATTATGAACGGGTGTGCATATCCACTACATGTCTATCAAGTTTATCGCGTGTTGGCAACGTCTCATTTGCCCTGTTTTCATCACAATCGTCCAAAAACTTTCCCAACTTTTATCCGTTAAATTCAACAAATTCTTGAAAGCATATCAAAGTTGTGGGAGTGCGCCAAAAGCAATTGATACGTGTTTTCATGAAAAAGCTATTAAATATTAGGCAAATTACTAACGATTTTTCGTAACTGTGGGCATATTAGCCTGACCCAAAGCCTGTAGCTGTGCGCATGCTGCTTGGTCTCGGCATAAACGCAGCCAAGCATTAAGAAAATTAACGCGAAATCAAGCACTCATAGTTAAGTTATTGCAACAGCAGGGCCCCATTAATAATGTCGAGGTTAAAAATATCAAATCCATTGGCTGCACCAGCCTTTTCCAATTGCAAAGAAACGGCATTTAGATGATATGCAGCTGGAAAGTAATGTAGAGTATGGTAGTCGGGATTGGCGCCCTAGCACTCTACTAAGATTGAGATTCGTAACTCACTGCACCGAACAGTTCCACAAGCCAGCAAACGAACAAGTTGTTGTATTACTAAAAGCGTATAAATGTACCTCAGAGCAGAAAAGTGACTTCGACTACAGCAAGCTGCGCAGATTTTACATTGCTGATAAGCAGTGTCATGCAGTGGTTAACAAATTAGTTTATTCAACAGATAGCCAATTTCTAAATCAAAAAATAACACAATTAATTAACTATTGCTCTCTAAGTTATAGGCTATTCTCTATTTACCAACAAAGCAACATGTAACATAGTTTCTCACCTTTCTAAGAAAGCTAGACAGAGTTTCCATTTAAAACTATACGATTGTTACATTAACAAAACTTTAAGTGGGGAAGACATCTAACAAGTAATATTTTGTAATGAAAGATTAAACAAAACCATTTTTAAAACTGCAGACAGTGACACTGTTTCGACCTATCAGGTTTCTTCAGAGCAGTTGGTGACCAATAAGAAGCTAGAGGCTTTTAATAAAGTATAGCTTAGACCGTCACACTTGTGGGACCTCATACTGGGTCCACTGCACTGAAGAGACTTGAAAGGTCGAAGCAGTGTCACTGTCTGCAGTTTGCTAAGTGCATCGCTAGTCTCTTGCATCTATAAAACCATTTTTAGTTCCCACTATGGTTTTTTGGGGGAATCAACAACTCTTTTGCTTGGAGTTGGCTACTGTTTAAGTTGTTTAGAGACTTCATTTCTTTGATGAATCTTTTTAAATGTTTTCATGCATAATGCTGAAGTTCCATACACTCGAGGAAGAACAAACAAAATATACCATAGTGGTTAGTTTTTCTAGAAATTTTAATTTTGTGAAATGCAGGCACCAAATTATGAGTGTTTTTGACTGGTACGCTACATTTCTTAATCGTTTGGAAACTTTATTTTTTGACAAAAGTTTTTAAAAACGTAGACAGATAATGGCAAAAAGCAATGTTTATGGGAAAATAAGTCAAAGTGTGTCCAAAGAATTAACTTTGTCTAACAATTGCAAGTTGGTTAGGTTCAGTAGGATAATTGTTGAATTAAAAATGGAACATGATCTATGGCAACCAATTTTTTGATCAGCTATTACAAACTAATAATTGTTAGCCGTGACTTATTAGAGTCACATATCGGTCGAAAGCAAATTTGCTAAGCTTTCAAAGAATAGTAATTATAAGTACTTTGCGATAAGCTTTATGTATAAAATTTACCTGTTATTACTCAGCTTACTATTCTTTGGGACGGAGTAAAAAATCACACAACAGGTGTTAAGGTTTAGTGTTTTTAGTACAAAATGTAATACTAACAGTACTTATTACATATTATCAGAATGGCTCTGAAATAGTTTTTAATCTGTTGAAGAAGGTTTGAAAATCGGTTCGAAAATGAGTTCACATATCAGTTTTTAAGTACACTAATTTTGCAAAAATGTTGCAATTCTAGAAAATATCATTTTACAGTCAACTCCCGTTAATCGGACCCCCTTTAATCGGACACCCTCGCCATCGGACACAAATTGTCAAGGAACGGAATTTCTGCATTGTAATGTACTATGTTTTACCTCTATAATCGGACAACCTCGCTATCCGACCATGACAGCGAAATTCTAGAAACAAAAGTGCAAAATGCATTAAAAAATTCCCCGTTAATCGGACATAGACCGCAGCAAGTTTGACACGCCGCTACCCATAAGCTGATTTTATGCTTAGCCCTAATTACAGTAGGCCTACAATGACAATTGTGACAATTACAATCGCAAGACAACGCGTTATTGTTAGAGAAAACGAGAGTGGTAAAAGTGATGAAGAGGTAGAGAATCCGCCACGTACCGTAATGACAAGGGAAACAACAGCTGCTCTTGAAACTTTGATTACATACATGGAGCAGCATCCAAGGCTACAGCATGTTAGTGATTATTTACACGGTACTTGGGCTTTGAAACGGGACATTGATCTTTTAAATCAACAAGCGCTTGTGCAAACCACTTTGATGAATTTTTTTAAAAAGCAATGACCTGTCGTGGACTGTGCGTTTTTGTGATTTATGCTGTAAATAAAATTTCGTTAGATAAAACGAATTTTGTGACTTATTTTGCAGTTGCGTTGGCTATAATGATTTACCTGTGCTAACCAGGGCACCGCAAGTGCAGATCGGCATTGCGTGATTGACGTACCGACATTACCAACCACAAACTAGGCCAACTCGTTAATCTGACAACCTCGCTAATTGGACATTATTCACTGGAATAAATGGTGTCCGATTAACGGGAGTTGACTGTATTATGATCTCTGGCAGCGAAAGGCTGCGTTGATTGTACCAGACGGTATTATGACATCATAGAGCAAGCTGTAAGCGTGTGAGAAAAAAACGAATAATTAGAAGGCTTAAAATGATTAAATAAAGAATTGCTCGTTGTGTTGTCAAATATGCTTAAATTGTTGAAGATTTGCTTTTTTGGAAAGCGTGTTATTAATACGAGTGTTTAATTGCGTTTCTACGACCAGTAATTTTTGAGAAAATACAGCTAACAAATTGTGCAATCAAGCGTTGATTGTGACATCATCTTAGATCCCAAAGGGATGAAGTGCTTTAAATAGTGATAGCTTGGGTGCTAGCTCTCGTTTGAGCACAAACCGGTCTTGCTCTGTCAAGAAATATAAATTTTGAAAAAATTATCTTGATTATCACGTCATGATGTCGATTACAAAAAAGCATTTGACAAGGTCAAACATAAGGAAATGATTTGCATGCTTGATCAAATTGGAATTGATGATAAAGACCTCCGAATAATTCAAAATTTATATTATGAACAAACGGCAGCCGTTAAAATTAATGATAAAGTTGGTGATTTCACTCCTATTCAGAGAGGGGTTAGACAAGGATGTGTGCTCTCGCCTGATCTTTTTTCGTTGTACAGTGAAATAATTTTAAGACACATTGAAGGGGAAGATGGCATCAAGATCGGAGGACATTACATAAACCACTTGAGATATGCCGACGACACTGTCTTGTTGGCAGATTCAGAAGAAAAATTACAAAACTTGATACAAATTGTCGACAGAAAAAGTATGATATATGGAATGGAATTAAATGCTAAGAAAACCGAAACAATGGTTATAACAAAAAAACAAGAAACCAACATTCCAATCTCTTCGACAAGTTAACAAATTTAAATATCTTGGTACCATGATAAATTGGGATGCAAGAGACGAAATTGACCTAAACACAAGAACTGCCCAAGCAAAACCCAGCTTTCAACAAATGAAAACAGTTCTCTGTAACAAAAACATCTCCTTCAAGACAAGATATCGGGTATTAAAGTGCTACATATATCCGATTTTTCACTACAACTGCGAAAGCTGGAATATTTCAAATAGAATGACTAGTAAAATCAACAGTTTTGAAATGTGGTGCTTCCGAAGAATGCAACGAATTTCGTGGATGGCTAGAAAAACCAATGAAGCTGTTTTACATCAAGTAAATCAAAACAAATCTTTACTGAAAAACATCAAAATCAGACAATACAAATTTCTTGGACATATCAATCGAAAACTGAAACTAGAACATCTCTCTCTCACCGGTAAAATAATTGGAAAACGTGCTCCTGGCAAACAAAGACAAACATATCTGACCCAATTCAATAAAAACACTCAAACCATTATCCATAATTCTTACGAAAGAGATCAATGGGCAACATTTACTCATGAGGCCGTCAATGCCTGGTTCAGGCAAGGCAATTAAAGAAGAAGAAGATGTCAAGTGTGATGTTTGTACGTTCAGTAGTTTTGAAGAAGTTAAAGTATGCGTACGTACAGACAGAATTGCGCTTTATATATTAGATGCTGATTTCTTGTAGCAAAAGGGTTGATCGTACCACACAGCATAATAACATCATAGAGCAAGTGTGAAGCATGTAGGAAAGAACGAAGCATGCCTAGAAGGCTTAAAATGCTTAAACAAAGAATCTGTTGTTGCATCGTCCATTCAGCTCTAATCATTGTAGAGTTTGTTATCACAAGCACCTTGTTAATATTCCCCCAAAAACCGGTCATTTGTGTTTGCACGATGAGTAATTACTGAAAAAAATAAAGAAAACACATTTTACGTTCCTCTTAGTCGTTAATTATGACATCATGTGAGACCCTAAATGAAGAAAATTTGTTGAAGTTGGCAAATCAGGTACTGGCTTTTGCTTAAGTTTAGAACAGCGTTTCTTACTCAAGAAACGAAATTTTTAAAAAGATTATGTTTGATTGCGACTTCATCATGACGTCACGAACCCCCTTAGATAACTTACCATGGAGGGGTGATTATGATCGTGACAAGCTTGATGTTTGTTTGTCTAACAGTTTTGAAGGAGTTAACGCAGACGGATCGAAAGACATGCAGACAGAATATTAGATATCAGTTATTTCTTCTACTGTATGTTGATGATGCTAAACGATGGCTAAGGAAATAGAAACGTAAATTTTATAACATGATTGTTGAAAAAACGTTTGTAAATTGGCAAATGAAAAAATGCCAGTATTATTTAATACTAGCTGCCTTGGCTGGCACTGCTTGCAGTGCCCTCATTAATAACGTCTGGGTTAACATAATCGGTTTAGCCAGCAGTGCCGGCTTCACCCATCGGGTAGTTGTAAAAACAACAACGAAAATGCTTTTTTAATGCAAACAATAACGAAAATATTTTTCACGTAGATAGACATATTTGTATTTTACAGTATGGATAGAATATAGAAACAGGTTTACACCAGTATGATATAGCGGTGATACATAATTGCACTTTAAATCAACAATATGTATGTAATTTACATTGCTTTCATTCTGAAAGTGGATAGCAAGTACAGCTTTCGCCTGACGCTGTTTTGAATAATATCGTACAAGGCAGCACTGTCACATCGCGGAGCTTTTTTAAAGCTTTCAAGAAAAAAATCTTAAAACTAGAATAACCTTGAAAAAAGTTTGTTTTTGGGCAGCAAACAAAAATCTAAACTGCTTTAAATTTTTTTTATTAGAAACAGCTGGGTAATATGCCCCAAAAATTTTTAATTCAGTTTTTAGAATTAGAACTTCATTAGAAAGTAAAGAAAGCAAATTGTTCAAAAAATCGTTAATTATGACGTCATTTTTACTCCTTAAGCGGTGAAATTGACCAATTTGGTAAGTTGAACGCTGGATTTTTTGTAACTAAAAAACCGCTTTCTTCTGTCTAGAAATGCAAGTTTAAAAATATGCCTTTTAAGTGTGACACTATCATGACGTCACAAACCCCTCTGACATTTACCCTAGATTGGTGATCAGTTGTTCCAAGCTTTATGGTTGTATGTCCAGTAGTTTTGGAGGAGTTGCAACACCCAGACACAAACACATGCCGACAGACGGAATTGCTCTTTATAGTACAGATCTTATCAAACTGCGGCCGCGGTTAGTAGATGGCTTGAACCGACAGCAGAAAAAGGATCACCAAAGCCAGAAAAATGCCTTCTTTGAAACAACACGTTTTTACTATTTTGTGAGGTTGACCTTATCTAATTCAACAAATAAGGAAACGGTAACGAGGCCTTGAGCTGGGCTAAAGACAATTGTTTGTTATTTGTTGTTAATGTTTAGGAACCAGAATTTTGAGTTAATACGTGACAATGCTTTTAACCGCTTGAATGAAAATCAGCAAAATGCCGCTCTACAATATGTTGATGCAATGAATACAGGATTGATTTCATTTGAAGTATTAACAACGTAAGTTGTAAAAGGTGTATTGATAAATAATGCTATGACAAAATTTAGGCAAGGGTGTAGCCAGAAAAAGTTTGGGCTCATATTTTTCAAAAAGTTATGACATTTTAAAAGAGAAATCTGACAAAAATTTAAGAAAGCGATTTTGTTGATTCATAAAATAAAGACTTATCAGTAAAGTGAAACATTATTTGACAAAATCACTTTCAAAATCAGCTTTTGGTTTCCTGTATAAGTCCAATCGGCAGGGAGTGTTATTCGAACACGATGCAACAGAAAATAAATGCAAACCACTTTACCGTCAAAATTAGTAGCTAGTCAACTAACATTAATATCAAAATATTGGTCGTCTTGTTACTAATTTTTGTGCCTTTTAGTTTTGTAAGCATATGTTATAGTTTCCTGCTTGTTGCTACGCATGAAATGAAAAAGTGGAGAAAAAGCCGGCAAGTTCACTTGTTTAGAACTTGGGATCGGCACTCAACTGAAAGTCTCCACTATTACTTAACAGATAGATAGCGGAATTGTTCAGTCAACCACAGCGGTGGCTCAATCAGATTCAAGTTTGCCAAAAAAAGAGTCAGTTAATAAACATCAATGAATTCCACTTTGGGGCATAAAATCAGAGTCTTTTAAAACTTCTGCTACATCTAGCAGAGTCAACTTAATCTTAAGTATTTTGTTAAGCAAAAGACGTTTTGGTTAGTTTACGAGTATGTCAAATATTTTAAATCTACGACCAGCGACATTTAAAAAATTTATTATCACTCTGAAAAATCTATAAATTGTCGCGGTGAAGACTAAAATGGTTGTTGACCTTCTTTTACGTATGGGTAAGATCTTGCATTTTGTGAGAAGCATTTCAGCTTATGAGCTTCTTCCTAGCCCTTTTTGCTAGTCTTCGGTTAGACTGGGCCACCAAGACCGGTGTACTGCTTGGCCCGGCCACGTGTATGCCACATAAAGATGGTGGCATCCAGTCAAGTCTTGCCCAAGACGCAACAAGAAAGCTTGCCGACATGTTCTCCAAACTATCCCTTTTGTGCTGAACGCCAAGCAAAAAAGCTGTCAATACCATTTTTCATAATGTTTTGGTATGACTTGACTTGTGAAATCAACTCCAATTTTACCCATTGCGAAGCGTACTCCCTAACCACTACGCCGTCACCCCTTATGCTTTTGCGATTAAATTTCGCATTTTAAATGATATTAAATGTCTTCGACTTTAATGTTTATATTGATTGGGCTACATGCTCATAGGATAAGCTATGGCAAAGTTATTGAAATCCTAAGTTTGAGAGGACATCGTTAGAAAATAATTGCCTTTTTCGCAATCACGCAAAAGATATTCATTTCATTGAACAACAGCATTATAAAAATTGCATCCATGAAATTAAGGAAGATCGTGGCTCCTGTTCATTTTTTGCTATCGCCCTGACTGCAATCAATCAATCTTAATTTCAAATAAACGTTTTGAATATAACAATACTGTTCTAATTGATTAAAGACCTACTTGGGAGACAGCGAAAGAGCTCACAGCTTACCACGGCTAGCAATTACTCAAACCTACCCAATAAGGCTTTTGGAGTGTTTTTTTTATCCCAAATATGTAGGTTTATTTAAAATCAGACTGTAGGTTTAGATGAAAAAAGTAATAAAATTTTAGAAAATTACTAAAAAGTTTCAACAATCGACATTGTAATTTAAAGTTTTGTACAACACGCCATGGATTAGGTAGGCTCATAACTTCCTGTAGTGTAGGATTAAATTAAGCTAAAAACATCGACAAGTACCTACAATATTCAAGAGTTCTGTTTCCAAACCAATCAAAAATGGAAAGTGTTGATACATACCGATGGCTCTCAAACAGGATGCTTGCCCGGTTAAAATGTGTCCCGGCGCTAAAAACCGTTTGATATTAACAAGTGTAAGAAAAGCAAAATATTTTATTTCAGCGGTGAGTGCATAATAGCGAACATATCGTTGCAATTACAAGGCGAGCCTCAATAAATTTAACAAATATGTTGTTTGTAGGTTATCACATGTAATAACGTATTGCTATGATCAGTTGTCCCAACGACCGATCCATCATGCAGTTGTTACTTTGGTGCACATAAAATCACGTACAAAATTTTAAATAAAACTTCAGGCAAAGTGTGCATGCTGGTTTTAATTATGATTAACTATTTTTACTTTCGACTGGAAGCAAACCGACAAACGCGTTATTCCTAGGGTAACCACTGAGGGTTATCTCAACTCACTTTTGAAGACACCAAAAACGGGTGCTTTTGTACTAGCATATTTCTTGATGCATTTGCCCATCTCGTATTGAAAGCCATTCCATGAAAATAGCGCCTGTACATGCACTGCTGGAAACACAAAAAACAGAACATAAACATAAACATAAAACACACAATCACTGGCTCGAGAAGAGAGTCTTAAAACTATTGATTGCACTAAGGTGCAAAATTGATAGGCCAGTAGTGGCGAATACATAAACTTTTGTTGGAGGTGTAAAAAGCTTATATTATATTTACGTATTTGCTATTTGAATTGAAGGCGAAGACCTTATTTATGAAGATCAAGGCTTTCAAAGTCTACATTTCTGTATTTCCAACACTAATTGCAGGTAAAGATCTTTTCCTCAAGATCAAATTTTTCAAAGTTTACTCTGTTTTTCGGAGCAAAATTCTTTTTTAACCCTTACTAGAATAACTGAAGTTACATACGTTGTATTATTTCTATTTACATTTTGTAAGCAATCTCACAACAAAAAGTTTCCTTTTGTATATGGTGCGATTATTGTCAAGAATTTGAGTATTTTAACAAAAAGCAATACTCAACAAATATTGACAAAAAACAATCACTTCACAGCTGAGATACAATGCCCACACTTGCAAGTTTTGACCAGATGCCTATGTCTTGGACATATCTCTCTATCACAGTCATCGCACCGTGAGCATGCAAGTTTTCTGCACTCAATACATCTTATTATGCGGCTTGTTTTGACACTATTTGGTGGTTCTGCAAGAACTCTAGGCGCAGGAAATCCCACTTGAACACCAGCGCCTCTTACACTGTGTTTTTGATTGGAAAAACTCAGACGCATTCGTACAGCATGTTTTTCCAAGTCAAAAGTCGGTTTTTTCAAAAACACTTTTTTTGATAGCTTGTATTCTCCAGCTTTTCTCAATAAAATGTACGCATTGTTTGCTGCAGCATCAATAATATTGTAAAAAAAGAACTGGCTATCTGACTGTTTTTCTTTGGCATAAAAATTTTTCCAAATTTTTATCAAGCATGTCCACTCCTCCTTTTCTTTTGTTGTAGTCCAGAATCATTACTGGTTTTTTTGTTACATTCGTAGCTACCAAATTATTTGCATGACTGGAGCTAAGTAACATGACGGGATTTTTGTTTTTCTTTGCTTGGTAAGCAACCAGGCATATACCATTCCCATGGTAAAAACTTGCTAGAATAAATTTTCATTTTTCTGTTTAATCACCCAGGTACTTCTCGACGATGCCTCCTTATCGTTCCCAATAAGGTCAGATTTTCTGCAGGAGCAGTTTGGCAAGGTTGTAACTTGTAAAAAAAGTTGTCTATGCTCACATCCCTGCCCGTTCCAAAATAGAGTTCTAGCAATTGCATTACAATATCCTGTGCCAAATTGCGATGAATTTGGTCACCTTCTCTGCCACCGTTTGGAATGCCATTGAGTGCATATTGAGAACTGGACTCACAGGCCCAAAACATTTTTAGTCCATATTTTCGTGGTTTTGATGTAATATAGGTTCTGCCTGAAATTCTACCACGATATCTCACAAGTTGTTCATCCACTGTTATGCAGTCATCTGGAATATATCCACGCCTTAAATTGATAAGAAAAATGTTCCAGATTTCTGCTATTGCAGCAAATTTATTGTGGACTTTTCTTTCTTCCCGAGTATGCCAATTGTCAAACCGGAGGCACCTAAGGAGAAATTTGAAACGGACCAAGGATATGACCGCTTGGTAAAACGGTTTACTACCTTCTGGTTGCCATAAGTTATGAAGCTTCGTAAAGTTGTCTCTGTCGCTTCCGGCTCGTAAAAATATTACTAATCCTGCTTTCAACTTATCCATAGAGAATGTTTTGAAGGGCTGCAGTCTACCTAAAGTTCTGCGTATCTCCCTCGCTTTTCTGTTTGTATGCATCAAAACAGTTCGTAGAATGCCTTTGCTCAGAAACAGTTCAAAACTCTCTATTTCACTCCGAGGATTAGCGATGACTTTAGAAGACTGGGTTAGTATATTTCGCATTCGTCGTCTAGCTGGAATTGGACGTGTGGAGTATTCAATTCTACTTCGAGAACACATTCTTCGTCCTCATGGTCGGTGTCACTGTCATCAGCATTCACCGTCTCTTTATCCTCCTCGTCTTCCCCATCAGTAGCATTCTCTTCCAATATTTCTACATTACCTTCATCGTCAATGACAGGTGCTGTTTCTCCTCTTCGTTGCTTATTTGCATACCTTCTTCATCTGCACAATTGCTGTTATTACTACAAAGATTATCTTCAGCGTCACTGTCATCACTGTAAAGATTGTCTTCTGTAATACCAAGTTGCAAGCAAGCATCTCTGAAAGTCATTCGTCTACTCATATTTATCGAATTGAAATTACGAGCCTACAAAAGAAAATGTGTTGCACAAGCGTTGCACCTGTTTATCCTACAGTTTTATACCGAGCTACATAAGCAACAAAGTGTAGTGTAACTCAAAAAACTACTGTAACCATTGTAGTTACACTCATTGCTATTTGTAGGAAATAAGCCTCAATAATGTTCAACTAAGCCTAGAAATTACCCAGAGCACTCATTGCCCCAGTGCATGCGCGTAGCCTGCCCAGTGCTCCCAATAAATCTAACTCGTTGCCGTACTCCTAACCGTAACCCAAAATCTAAAGCCACTGTATGAAGTGTACCCTAATTCTAGCCCTAAACCTAACTCAAATTCAAACTTTTGCCGATGCAACCTGGATATTTACTAAACAGTTTAAAAGGCCCTTATTGGCCAATCTACATTGGTCTTATACTTGCGTCTGAAAAGTAGTTTTCCTGCTTCTGTAAAGTATTAAATCCTAATCAATTTTTTTTATAAAGCAAACCTTCTATAGACCTACTTTACACTGATGCAGATGAAAAGCCGTACTTGGTTTGCCAATGTATTTCAAATCTAGATAATTCAATCTGACCTAGTTCATATGGCGTTGAATGCAGCCGACGAAGAGATAAAAGCCGGTTCACAGGCTCCTTTGTTTTCTAATCTCATTTCTTTTTTGTGTTGTATTGTGTGTATTGGTAACGCAACAATGCATCAGTTAATCGTGTGTATAAACTAAGGGAAATGCAACAAAAGAGGCTGTTTACAAAATGTAAACAGAAATATGTCAACGCAACTTTTTTAGATAAAAGTAAAACTTGCACCCAAAAATAAGTTTCTTTCAACCTTATCAATCTAACCCCAATATCCTTCATCATAGTTTACTGGGGGCTTTCAAGATTACGCATGATGAAAGTTATGCTACGACAAATTCTACGACTACGATACTACGACAGTGGCCAATCATCTCTGATGTTCTGACTTCCTTACTCCTCCCACATCTCTCATCATCCCTCACGGACTCCCTGCCTTCCTTGAATCTCTTGTGCCACTGATAAACTGATGATCGATTCATGCAAGATGGTCCATAAGCAGTCTGAAGCATACCATACGTTTCCGTGGCAGTTTTTTGAAGTTTAAAACAGAACTTGATCGCATATCGTTCTTCTAATGTGTCCTCACGTCCAGATTGCATTTTTGAAATTCACCAGCTGTGACAATCAGGATTTAGTAAGGTGTACTCTAATTCCTACTGTAGCTATAAATTTGCACCTAAACAAGAAAAAATTGGTCAATCATCTCATAAGGAGTATAGTAACAACATACTGAAATATCTTGAGTTTACGGCAATTATAAATGACTGTACAAAAAAAAGTCTGGAAACTTATTGAATGCACCTCGTACAAGCTACCACAATTAAACACCTACGTACCTGTGCAAGCTTTTATCAACTTCACAATAAACAATTAAACACCGAGTTAATTCATTACACTCTCTAAATGACAACAATAAGTAACACTAGAACTGATTAACAAAATATTACTTCCTACTAAATTCTTATTTCAATTGCTCAATCCATCTTTAACTATTGCACACACAACAGCAAAACGCTCTACAAGTCTGCCTGCTAAAGCCCGCGGTTATCTAGTTACGTTACAAAAAGCAAAGTTTTGCACACGAGTTAATTATGCAAACGAAACAAGCGCTACTAAGTAAAAAAGGAAAACAGAACAGGAGTTCGAATCGCATCTACAACAAAGGCGAACGGAAATTTTTACAGTGGGGTAAAAGTAAGAAAGCAGTTGCGCATTAAACTACAGTACTCAAGTAGCAAAAGTAGAAAGTAATGTCATATTTTTGAGGAGTTTCTTTTTCCTAACCAGTAGTTCTTAATTAGGGGTGCTCGCACACATAAGATGCGTAAAGGAATTTTTGAAGGTGCAAAACTCTCCGTTAATTTGTAGCTCAATTCGATTTAGCGACCACGTCAAAGATTCACATCACGTGTATAGCGCAGGCAACGACGTCACGATGAAATGATGGGCTCCGGGTGACATGATATAAGGGAATGACACATGCTTACAATACTCTCGAAAGGGGATACATCAAGTTCGGTAGAAGACTATTCTTCCTTTGAAGAAAGTTCGCAAAGTTAGATTAATTATTCTAATTGTAACTACTTTTCCTCGAAGGACTACTAGATGCATCATGTTTTTGATACTACGTTTGGTTAAAGCTAAAAGTCATTAAAGCGTGAGCGACTCAATGACACCAACGCTATTTTGCTTCCAAATAAAAAAATTAGCAGAAAAACTTAAGATTGTATGATGTTTAAAATTTAAGCAAAAACTAGAGCCAAATAATGCAGCCATCCAAACATTTTCATGAGCGTTTAAGGCAAAATTTTGTGTCTTGGATCATATTTTTAGCCGTGGTCATAGAGACCTCAAAGAATTTTGGTCAGAATCAATGGTATTTAGCAAATTTTAAAGGTATTTGCAAAAGCTAAGCTCAAGCGACACCTTTTGATTGTGGGAAATAGAGAATTCACCTCAAACAAATCTCTTATAAATCTTTTGAGAGGGTAATTTTTCCCTTTGCTCTTCTGGCTACTTCCTTGAAAATAAGAGTAGGTGGTATGTCAATTAACCAACACATCTTTATAAAAATTAAAAACAATTCAAAAATTTATCTAAATAGTTTCAAACAAAGCTTCGAAAAGCAGATTCATTGCCCTTTTCAAAGCAATGAGTAAAAACTTTAAGATGTGCACCTAGCTCTCATCAGAGGTTGTCACCAGAATAATGGGATCTGCACATTATGAATTGGCCAAATGGCTTACAAGCCTTCTTCAACCAGTCCTAGATCTTTACTATAACCACTGCATCAAAGATTTTTTCACTTTTACCGAAACTACGCAACAGTTTCACTTAGATTCAGAAGTCACCTTTCTCTGTTGCATTGATGTCTCTAACCTATTTACAAATTCACTGTACCACTACCAAAAACCATGGCAATCTGTGCTGGTACTTTGTACAACAATTAAGTCGTTGCGCCTTCTAATCTAGAAATACTTTTCACTGAGTTGCTTTCAGTTTCATGTCGTTAAATTTAATTTCACCAATACAATTTACGAAAGTGTTGCCTCCAGCTCTCAAATGGCTCCAGGATTTGCCGTTATTTTAGTTGGATGCTACAAAAAGAAATTGTTTCGACGAACCAGCAAACCTGTATGTATATCCGCGTCGTTGATGACACTTTTTCTATCATCCACGAAGAATCCGACCACGTCAGTATTCTTACAGCACTAAACTCTTTACATCCTTGCTTTATCTTTACTCTTGAAAAAAAAGCTGATAGCAAACTTCTTTCTGTAGACGCTCTGGAAAATACTGCTGACTAAGAATTATTTTCTTCTGTATATCGAAAATCGGCTTTTAGTGGAGTATATACTCGTTCAGATCGTTTTGGCCCCTGAAAAGGAAAAAAAATTGTTAAAGTCCTGCACTGAGCTTTGTCTTTGTCTTGTGCACTGAGCTTTGTCTATCTGCTCCAAATTTAGACTATCACAAGAGTCAGGCACCATCAGAAGCATTCCTTGCAAAAACGGCCTCCAAGACACTTTTGTTAAAGAATGTACGTCCAAGGCCATTTTCAAATTTAATGCCTCCATGAAGGAAGGTTTCCAAAATTGCCCAGTCTATTTAAAACTTTCATGGATTGGTAACACTCCTCTTAAATTTCAGAAGCAAATCAAAGCAACAATAAGTAGCCTAACTGCTACAGAGCATCTGAATTTCGGATGATATTTTCCACCAAATCTATTTTACCTGCAATGCGCAAGAATGCTGTCCCTTCAACAAAGTCCTGTTTGAATATAAATTCGTGTGCCGTTGTGACTGCCGGTACGTTGGTCACCAATCCCAAAGACCGCAGACTGGAATCAACCAACATGTACCCAAATCAGTTAGACTTCGCATAAAGAAAGACAAGTTTCTATATGAAAATACAAGAAAACTTTTTCTCCTCGGACTGTAACTCGGCAAAAGTAGAACCTATACTTGAAAATCAGGACAATGTCATCGCCAAGTATGACAAACAATTATCAGCCAAATCGTCCTTCAATTTAGCAAACCTCGAAGCAGCCATTAACAAAAACAAACAACCCGTATCATGCGGTCAAAAAGAATTGGCCCATACACTGCAATTGATCTACGACCAACTTGGATTTGAAGCGCTGGCGAAACGTTCAATATCAACAGTCCCGCCTAGAGTAAATACGGACGCTTTTAATCTGTGCTTCATTCTTACCAATATCTTCTATTAAAAGCCAGACAAAAACGTCCAAGCTTTCACTCATAGCTTCAAAAAAGTGCAAAACATCCATACTTTAAAGCTTTATTTGAAGCTATTTAAAAATTTTGTACCACTAAACAACTGTTTAAAAACTAAATACCGGAAAATATTTGAGTTTACTTTTGGAGCTAAAAACCTTTTTAAATCAAAAATTATGACAAAACTATCAACTGATGATAAGTCAGTACATTTTGCATAATTAGCATTTAACATTAAGTTGGTTTTTAAATTTTCTATTAACAATGGCCTACTTCAGTAGTGGATTCGCAGAAAGTAAAAACTTGAATTCAAAGCTGTTGGATGTGCTTGCATTCTACATTCCCATTTGACAAGACATTAAATTTTTTATCATGTAATTACTAAAGTAGCTTTACTTCCTACTTACTTACTCAAGTAAAAGTAGAAGTATTAAAAACTAAAACTACTGAATACTGTAAGTACCTCGTTACTGAAAAATCTACTTAAGTAAAACTACTTTGCTACTAATCACCTCCGGTAAGCAATAGACACAATACACTCAAACCTCAGTGTTCCCGTCACAGATTAAACCTGTAAATTCAAAATTCGATGAACAAGTGTTGGTTTCAAAACGTTGAGCTCAAAAAAAGGTTCTTAGTTGTGCACTATTAAAAAACCTGAATTTGAACATGATTTATCATAAAAAAACAAAAAATTTTGTTCTTAGAAAACAGATCTCAAAGAAAAAGATCTTTATTTTTAAACCAACAAAAAATATTCAATTTGTCTCATTGGCGGTCGTGGGTGAAATCACTCAGTAATGCTGGCTTCAATAACGAAAAGATCCGTGTATGAAAGAAGAAAATAATTTGCCTTGTAAATGCTATACTATGTCACATGTATTTCGATAATGAATAGCGTTTTGTGCACTGCAGTCTGTTCGGCATCTCGATAAACCACCTTTTTGTAGCTTATATAAAAATGGCTAGATTCACGCCTATATTCCGTTACACAATATTATTTACTTGTTCTTACAGATACATTACATCAAAAGACAACAGTTTTTACAATTCTGATTTTCACTGGCGTCCTCAAGTGGCACTATGCAATCCATGTGCTGTGAATTACGACTTCGTTATAGATTTTGAAAATCTTCCCCAAGACTCCAATCATTTGCTGAAATACATTCAAAGAAATGATCCTGAATTCCAGAAAGTATTTTTCGATGAATCCACAAAGAACCTTATTAACAAAAACGAAACCTTGCTTGAGTTTTCAAAGTTGGATAAAGGAGTTATCCGAAAACTAATGGAAATGTACAACGAGGATTTAAAAATATTTAATTATGAGACACTTTAAATGAAACCTTAACTGAATTACATTTCTCGTAACTTAACAAACAGTTATTTTAAGTTTAATGTCGTTTTTGAACAGATTTACTTAAATTTTGTAGTAGCCAGCTAGCAAGCCTAGAAAAGTGAATAAATGGCATCGGTTTAAATAAAGAAACAGCGAAATTAACAAGCGTGTTGTCACATAATTACTTCTGCTGTCTTTACTAGCATTAAATTTTTGTTACCGGTAATAGAAGAGCTGAGCTCTAAAAGTACTTACGTCATGTAATGTCACTTTTTAAATAAAGACATTTGAAGTTTTGCAAACCCCTGAGAAGTCACAAGAAGAAAGCGTTCGAATATGTTATTGTTGTCTGTTGAATTAGACCATGATCATAAAATCACATTAAGATTTCGTTCCAATGTGACGTCATAATGGCAATTATTGCCATTATTGTACACAATTTCAGTAATTACTTTTAATTAATGAATGTTAAGGCATATAGGCTAACTGCAATCAGTTGAATAAAACATACCACTTCCACGACCGGTTTCGTTCATATTAGAACTCGTCAGGTGGACTCAGGTATTGAACCGAAGGTCACATGAATTGCTTCATGCGGTTTATGCCACTCCGCCATCGGTCCTTTCAACTGATGCTGTTAATTTTAAGCTTATATATGGTGCACGCTCACTACAATGAGCTAGATGCGATATATGCTTTTAATTCCCAGGCAAGCCAGTGCCTTTATTACGTTATAATACGAATTATAAGAGCTGGTGTTAGCCTGTTTAAGATATTACTTTTAATTAATGGATGGGTTCTAATAGGAACGAAACCGGTCGTGGAAGTGGTATTTTATTCAACTGATTGCAGTTAGCCAATATGCCTTAACATCCATTAATTAAAAGTAATATCTTAAACTGGCTAACACCAGCTCTTATAATTCGTATTTCAGTAATGTTGGTGATAACTGCTTAAGTGGAAGCAGAACACTACTAGCGTATGTCTACAAACTCTGTGATAATGATTTCTTGTTATTGCATAAACCAATGCTTATGCAATACCATTGCATAAACCAAGCAAAAAGATTAGCTTAAAGTAATTTATAGAAAAAAGTCATAATGTCAAAAAGAGGGACGAAAGAGTTTTTACCACAAGTTGATCTTGATAAAACGGTATCATTTCCCACTGTATTGCAAATCTAATGCTACCCAATTTTAAAAATCTACATAGACAACGCCACTATTATTACCCCTGCGATAGTTTCATTCGGGTTAACCACTTTCCTCTCCCAGAAATACTACTTTTGGTTTTACAGTTCAAAATCATGCTTCAGTTTATTAAAAAGGTACGTAGAGTTTTTGAAAACATAAAATCGGCAAATAGTGCAAAACTACCCGTCGCTAAGTAGGCTACATAAAGCCAAACAAAAATGCGTCAGTGTAATAAGAGGAAGAAGCAGGGGTACGTTAAACAATGGCGTCAATAGGGAGGATGGCAGTCAACCCCTGGTAATGTGTTGAGAACACTTTCGAAATTGAGTAAAATTCAGGATTAAAACTTTTTTCCGGTTTTTAAAAACTCTTTCAAATATTGATTAAATGCTAGTTAAAGGCGTATATTTAGAGCAGACTACTCTTTTCGATTTTGAGGTGACACTCTTTGAAACAACTCCAGAAGTTAAGAAGTGTAATGACGCCAGTGCTTACGGATTCGGGATTTTAGGAAGGTCAAAATTTTTTGAAAATGTTGTAAAGCCGTTGTAAATAAAGTATCATTCAAGACCAGGGTTGTCGCGGGGGTTAGCTGAGCCAACTACTTTTTGGTTTAAAATTTACGATAAGCTTTAGTCTATATTTTCCGATTTTACTTTTGGCATGAATTTCCATCATTGACGTAGCTGGGAGGAAGCGACAAGGAATATACATCAGCCAAAATTTTTTGAACCCATTCGCATAATGAAGATATCTTTACGTGAACAGATACAAAATGTTAATTTCTTTAATAAAGCTGACGTTAAATTTGATTAATTTAGATAATATTTATCTTAAAAACAGACCATTTAACAAAGTTGAAAAGCACCCACACCGAACTTTTGGGTCTCATCTAAATTTGTTTTCGGTTATGGTAGTGCGTTAGCCATTAGAAAATTAAATGAGAGTGCTTGGCAAATTGCAGTTAAGCAAGCTTCTTTTCGGTCTAGCGTCAATCTTATCACGAAGGTCTACTTCTAATGGATAAAACACTCTCAGGCTACAGAGGAGTTTAGGTTTGCCGTTGCATTTTGAGAAAAACTATAAGATGGAGGCGTATCCAATCTTGCTTTTGAAGCTGATCTAGATTGCAGCCTGCTCAGAAGTACTCTAACCCGATTTCAAGTTAAGTATGGCAATTTAATTAGAATTAGGCCTATTACAAGCCATTTCAAATCTTATAATATGACAGGGAAGCTTTTATCTTTCCGCCAAGCAAAACAACCCCTTTAAAGGCAGATTTAACAATTAGAAGTTAAAGCTTAAAAAGGTGTTGGTACCAATAGAATGCGAATAGCAGCCAAACAGCTACAAATGATAACAACAAAACCGGAAGCCGAAGTTATTAAATAAGCAGCTTACCAACGGCTTTTCGGTATCGCAAAGCGGTATAAAATGTGGCCCATATCGAACAACGAATTGGGTCTGCCGGCGTTGCCCGCAGGGTCCCCATCAGTAATGTCAAGAATAACATTATCAGTTCAGCCGGCTTCATTCAAGGGTCAGTTGTCAAAACAGTAATAAAAAGTCAATGCGTTTTCATTGAGTTAAATCTCGTTACAAAACAAAACTATTGATTTTTGAAACACAATCGATTGAAAAACATTATAGCGGTTGCACATGGCCACCACATGTCCCCCAAGTTTCCGGAGTTCTTGGCAACGTCTTATTTGCACTGTTTTCACCATAGCTAACCTTAAACTTAACAAATTTTATCCGTTCAATTTTCCAAGTGCTTGAATTGAAAACATACCAAAGTTATGGGAGGGTGCCAAAGCAACTGATATTTATTTTCAGGATTAAGCAATCAAATATTAAGCACATTACTTACAACTTTTTCGAAACTGTAGGCGTATTTGTAAGAGCTAACGCCTCTGGCTGCCGTTATTTTCTTTGGTACTGGCATAAACACAACCAGACAAAGAGCAAAGTAACCCGAAATGAAGCACTCGAGGTTAAATAATTTAATTAAATTTGCTGGCCTCCACTAGTAATATTGAGGTGAAAAATATCGGTTCAGCCGGCTGCGTTGGCTTCACTCAATTTATATTTGTGAGAACAGTAATAGAAGGTTAATATGTTGCTGACAAAGCCAATCGTCGTTCCAAAAGCAAACGTACCGTTTTTGTCAAGGAAATCGATCATACCTACCGGTGCGATGATGTGGTGGTTAGAGCGTCCGCTTCGCAGTCGGTAGCCTGGGGTTCATTTCCCAAGTCTAGTCATACCAAAAGATTTTAAAAAAAGTTATCCATTGCTTCCCTGCTTGGCGCTCAGCAAAATAGGGATAGTGTGAAGTACAAGCCGGCAAGCTTGCTTGTTGTGCCCTTGGGCAAGACACGTAACGGGATGGCTTCGTCTTTATGTGACAGACAGGTGGTAAAACCAAGCAGTCTACCCGTCGTGGCTGCCTCAGTCTAACTGCAGATACGCCAACCGAGCGTGAGCGCTAACGCTGTGTAACCTATACATACATCTTCCTGCATAATGCTCACAACAAATAACTCATACGACGAAGAAGATATAGCCTAAACAAATATTATTGGGGATTGCGCATAGCGTAAATATTTCTACCAAAATTTCCTGGTCGGTCGATTTGGCAGTAGAGAGCTCAATGATAGAATCAGAGCAATAAAATGAAATTTATTCCAGTTAGAAACACCTCAACAGTCTGTTTCGCCTAAGGCGGCTCGTCACGAGGTAGTTCTAAAACACAACACTGGCATAAGACGAAATCAAAAATTAATAAATAAATAGTAATTAAAATTAAATTATATAGAAGGCTCGAAACTCAAGGGAAGATAAGCTCTGCAGATCTGCCTTACTCAAGCGCTGCTCACTACGACTGGCAGGTAGATGATGCTGTTGTTGCGCGCGTTGGCATTAATAAGGCGGGAAGTTATTGAAGCGTGAAAAAAGTTAAAGGTAAACAAAACGATGGCAAGAGTTAAAAAATAAAATAAAATAGAACAAAAACAGAATAAAAGTAAAAACAGTGCACAAATGAAAAACCACGAATAAAAGGTTAGTATTAATTAATGATTTTCAACTTGAATTTGGTCCGGTGTCTGCATTTGGAGATGAACTCAGATCGTTTGTTTAGGAGCGTACGTTAATCAGCTTGCAAGATGGCCAGTTTTTCGGCTAGGCAGAGGTTACAGCGCTTGGCGCCACTTTTGAATGCAGCCGCTTTGCATATGATGGACCAAGATATGAGCGGTTCCATTCCTCTGTTCGTGTAGTCCCACACAGCTTTGGAGAGTTCTGTAGCGTTCATCTTTCGTTGGTCTTTGAATGATGAGCGGTGGTTGTAAAACCGGACTTTAAACTCGGTCTCACAAAGTCCAAAATAGTGCCGTGTTGGGATGTTTGGAGCTGTGATGGAGGATTTGTACACGATTGATATGATTCGGCATTTGCCGTTAAGCGGGCATTCGGATTTGGTTCTGCAGTTGCACGGCATCTCGTCGGTGTTGACAATTGGGTATATTAGCTTGTTGTTGTGGCTTTTGATGATGCATGCCATGTTCGACATGCAACTGTAGCTGAGTTTGACGTTAAATTTGTTGCAAATTTTGTGGAGTCGGTTGTTTGGAGGGAAGTGCTTGTTGATGAGATAGAAGAACTTTTTGCCAATATTTGTTTTGACTTCAATGTTGTATGGGGGATTGGACCAGGTGATGTTTTCCTTTCTTGTTCTTTGTTTCTTGCGGTTTGGTGGAGTCGTTGGGTGCATGGGATATGCCGTGCAAGGTGAATGCCCGGCTTTTCTCAAAGGCTCGGCGTAAGGTGGAATGGCGTTGTTAAAAGACTCACAGTGACATGATAGCTGTGCAATTCTGTTGTTGATCATGTGAGGCAGCTGTTTAGTAATGGAGGGTGGATGGTTGGATCGGGTGTTGATGTAAAGGGGCGAGTCGTTGGGTTTGCGATATGGCCAAAACTTTCCGGAGTTGAGGTTAAAGGTTGCATCCAAAAAATCTGTTTCAAACAAGTTAGTATCGGCTGTGACTTTTAGACCGTGCGTTTTAAAAATGGCGATTACCTTTTTCCTGGTGCGTTTCTAATTATAGCGAGGCCGTCGTCGCGGTACAATCCAGTATTGTCTATCTGGATGGTGTTGGACAGTTTGCTTAAAAGGAACAACCCAACAAGCTCGCAGACTTCCGCACCGTCATAAAAACCCATTGTTGCGTCGAACAGGGAACCGCTGTGCTTTATCCAGACGCCATCTGCGCTAAACAGAAGTGATTTTCTTGAGTGCAGGATAGTGTAAATGTCTCATTCTTCAATGTCGACATAGGGTTCGCAAATGTTATGGCGGCTCTCAATATGTCTTCTGAGATGTTGGGGTAAAAGTCAACTATATCGAATTTGAGAAATTTGCATTCGCTTTTGTTTGGAATACTGTTGAACCACGAAATTACGGATGAAGTGTTGCGCCACTGGTTGAAGTTGCTTTGTGATCGGATGGTATTGTCAATTTTTTCCAGAATCTGTTTGCCAACAATTCCAATCTGCGATTTGGCAGGATTTATTAAGCGGCACATAAGGTTGTTTGGAAAATTTTTTTTATGGTCTTTAATGGTAACAAAAGCGTTCTTATCTGAGAACCGCTCAATCCTGCTGTCTAGTTGGGGCTCCCTGGCAATGGTTTTTGCCTCGTTGTTGATGTCGCTTACAGTATCCGCACTGGTTTTCTTGTGTTTAGCAGTGATGTTGTCATTCAATAGTTTGCTGTAATCTGCAACGCTCATTCTATATAGATTGGTTGTTTTGTCAGCTTGGACGATTACGCTAATAGAAATCCTAATGACTTTCACGTCTGCCAAAAGCTGGGATTGGAAACTGCTTTTGACAGGTCTGAACTGAATTCGGCGAACCATTTCGTAAAGATCTTGCTCGAAATATTTCAGTCCATCATGCTGTGGGGGTGTTGCTTCGGATTTAAAACCAAATGTTTTGTTGTTGTATTCAGAAGGTTCGTCATTTGTGTCGAAAAAGAAGGCTTTCCACCTGAGGCGCTTGATAAAGCTTTCAAGCTTTTCTAATAGAGCCTCAATGTAGGCTTTTCTGGAGGGGATAGAGATATTTAAGGGAATAGTTGAATTTGATCTTATTCATGTTGATCAAGAGCTCATCGTGCAAGGCAAGGAGCAACAATAGTCGTATGTCATTTCGTTGGTCATTCAAAGACCAACGAAATGTGAACGTTACAGAACTCTCCAAAGCTGTGTGGGACTACAAGAACAGAAGAATCGAACCGATCATATCTTGGTCCATCATATGTCCATCAAATGGAACGCACCAGGAAAAAGGTAATCGCCATTTTTAAAACGCACGGTCTAAAAGTCACAGCCGATACTAACTTGTTTGAAACAGATTTTTTGGATGCAACCTTTAACCTCAACTCCGGAAAGTTTTGGCCATATCGCAAACCCAACGACTCGCCCCTTTACATCAACACCCGATCCAACCATCCACCCTCCATTACTAAACAGCTGCCTCACATGATCAACAACAGAATTGCACAGCTATCATGTCACTGTGAGTCCTTTAACAACGCCATTCCACCTTACGCCGAGCCTTTGAGAAAAGCCGGGCATTCACCTTGCACGGCATATCCCATGCACCCAACGACTCCACCAAACCGCAAGAAACAAAGAACAAGAAAGGAAAACATCACCTGGTCCAATCCCCCATACAACATTGAAGTCAAAACAAATATTGGCAAAAAGTTCTTCTATCTCATCAACAAGCACTTCCCTCCAAACAACCGACTCCACAAAATTTGCAACAAATTTAACGTCAAACTCAGCTACAGTTGCATGTCGAACATGGCATGCATCATCAAAAGCCACAACAACAAGCTAATATACCCAATTGTCAACACCGACGAGATGCCGTGCAACTGCAGAACCAAATCCGAATGCCCGCTTAACGGCAAATGCCGAATCATATCAATCGTGTACAAATCCTCCATCACAGCTCCAAACATCCCAACACGGCACTATTTTGGACTTTGTGAGACCGAGTTTAAAGTCCGGTTTTACAACCACCGCTCATCATTCAAAGACCAACGAAAGATGAACGCTACAGACAGTCCCGTAGCACTCCAACTTCGGCCCCCCCCCCCAAAGTAAGCGCAAGAGCCCCTGCGCACAGGTCATATCACTTTAGAGGTGTAAAATTGAAAAGCTGCATTAAGAAAATACACCACAATTTGTACAAAGGTAAACAGGCTAATGTCAGAATAAAGCATGCCGATACCGAAGGTGCAAGTCATAAAAAATTCGGCACCGATGCCAGAGTTCAGTAGAACATTTATGCAGACACTGCCAAACGAAAGCAATGACACTGAAAAACATGAAAAAGTTATAAAAACACAGTATCATTTAAATAGTCTGGAGCGAACCTTTTTGTTCGCAAATGCTGTTACGACATTGTCATAATCAAGAGATCGGGCGCAGTCATTTTCGATTGACAACATGGCTAATGAAGATAGTCTACTGTCTGTCATAGACGTTCTATTAAAAGTTTTGATCAGTTTCAATTTGCTCAAGCTTCTTTCAGCGCTGGCAACAGTCACGGGGCAAGTTAGTAAGATTCGAAGTGCGATGTACACATTCGGATACAATTCAAATAAATGAGTCTTTAGAAGATAGTTCAGAAAGTCTTGAGCCGTATTGAGATTGCGTTTTTTTTGTAAAATTAAAACAAACCGCTGTAGCTCAGCGCTCATTTCATCAGAATCAATGTCACCGAACTTTTTTTGGAACTCTTTACAGCAAGTAAGAAGAGCATTTTCTTGTTGCACAAGCAAAAGTTTGTCTCGTGTGTACAAAAACGAAAAGGCGGAAGAAACCTCACGTAACAAATTAAAGCGCTCCTTTATTGACATAATAGCCTGGTCTACTAATGGATAGAAAAAGTTGCTTTTAAATTTCAGTTCAGGAGTAGCTCGTTGTTCCTCTTCACCTTGGTAATCAAACAATCTTCTTTTCTTTCCACTTCTTGACGGAGGAAAAGAAGGATCAATATCCAATTCCTGTGCTATTTCAACAGCAGATGTTGCGGCACTGTCATAACCCGTTGTGCGATAGTTTTGCAAAAACTTTTCAGTTGCCTGGATTTCCGTTTCCATTGTATGAAGGGAGACTCCATACGATTAAAGAATCTTGCTTGCTTTATTGACTTGGAATAGGATATCATATCAAATAAACACCGACAAAAGAAAACTCCATTTTGATAAATGAGCTATCAATGATTTTGTTTCTGAGGCAGCTCTTCCATCTTTTCTTTCTATGGAAATGGCTTCCAAGTCTTTCAGTGCCAGCAACACCTCTTTTAAATTGTATCGAAGAGGTTTGATGCATTTAATTCTGCTTTCCCAACGAGTATCAGATTGTGACTTTATGGACAGCTCCACATGTTTCTTCAAAATTTCCCAACGCTGAGCAGAGGAAGAAAACAGCACATACAACCTTGTAAGTACTCCAAAAAATGTCAATGCTTCCGTCGATCAATTAGCACTGTCAACAACAACTAAGTTAAGGGTATGGTTTGCACAGGGCACGTAAACAGCTTTGGGATTGATGTCTAGCATTCTTGCTTGGACCCCAGAATGTTTTCCTTTCATGTTAGCACCATTATCATATGACTGACCTCGACAATCAGACAATTCGAGTTGCAGTTCGGTCGCTTTTTCTAAGAAAGCGTCCAACAAGCCTTTCCCAGTACTGTCACTTATTCTCAAGTAGCCAAAAAATGTTTCTTTAACAACATCAGCTTCTTCATTACATAGTACATAACGGAGAATGACAGACATTTGTTCATGATGTGACATATCTGGAGTGCAGTCCAAAATTATAGAAAAATATTTTGCCAATTTCAATTGCTGTAAATTTTCTTTTTCAACTTCTGTCGCTAGCAATTCAATTAGTTCATTTTGTATGGTAGGACTCAAATAGTGATCTTTAGTGTTTTTATTCTTGATTCTGTCTTGAAGCTCTTTTAGGATCGGATCTCTTCTTGCCAAAAGCTCAAATATACCCAGAAAATTTCCATTGTGAGGAGATCCTAAGACTTCTTCAGATCCTCTAAAAGCAAGATTCCTTTCCGATAGAAACAAGGCAATGTCGATAAGTCTCTCTAAAACATTTCTCCAAAAACGTCTTTCATTGAAAAAAATATTCATCTCGCGTTTGTCGATAGTGGATGAATTTCTTATCCCTTCAGCTAGCAACATCCATTGACTGCAGCATTCTTGGTGGGAAATGCCGTTTTCATGGTCTTTCAGTTTTTTCGAAAAACCCTCCCATGTATTTATACCACTACAAAAGGGGCTTAGTGTTTTTCCAAATAGCTTACAACAAAAGCAAAAAACTTGATCTGATTCCCTAGAATAAACTAGCCACGACCGTGAAACACTTTCACCATTAGGTAACACACCTTTATAATGGTTGGAGGAAAAACGTCGCCTTGGAGTTGTGTTATTATATGGAAAATTCATTGTTAGTTGATGTGGTCCACGCTTTACTATATCACATCGTTGAGCATCAGAAATAGGGGAGAGCGGGGCATAACGGGACGCCTAAGGACTTTTGTTAATATTTCTTAATATAAACAATGTTTGTGCCCAATTTTGGTATTGCTGTATCTGCATGATACAATAGTACCTACAAACAAAGAATCATCGCGGTTGTTGACGACCACGGAAAAGGAGAGCTAAAAAACAAATTTTAAAATTTGTCCCATTTTGCCCCGCACTTGGGGCATAATGGGACAAATGTCCCGTTATGCCCCAGGTGTCTCTTTCACTTTAACTGTTGCTGTAAACCTAGTCAAATCATAATTTACAGTTATGAGTATGTTTATTTAGCTATACAGTAGAATTTGCCTATATCGACAGTTCGTCTATATCGACACATTATTGTCCTATCTTTCACGTGCATTCGAGTTCGCCTATATCGACTTCGGCTATATCGTCAGTTCGCCTATATCGACACTCTTTTTTGTCCCCCAGAGCATGTTGTTCGTTTATAGTGACACTGACAGGACTCAATTTTCTTTTTACAGCAGGACGTAATTTCACAATTTAGTACAAAAGGGTTAGCAGCTGCGAGAAAAATTTTGCAGAAAAGAATTTAGAATTCCATCTGTACTGTAGTTGCAAAAAGAGACTGACGATTGACGAAACAATACAGAGTATCGACAATTGTTGACGTATTAAAAATTAGACTGAAGACAAACAACCAAGAAGTGTTGCCCACAAAAGTTCAGCAACACGTGTTTGAACAAACTGTTACAAAAGCAAAACAAAAAAAACTATCAATTTTCTTGCTATAGCGTACCGTACAGTGTAGTAACGTCGTATTGCTCCGCATTAGTACAATACATTAGTACAAATGCAAAATAAAAAAAGTCATTGTAGACTAATTGTATAATTTTCTTTCTAGAAAAAAGTTCAGAAGAAAAATATACAGTACACTATACAATGGAGCTTTCTATTATAAATGCTTTCGATTAAATTGTTTCCTAACTTTCCTTGCTTGACCTGAAATTTTTTTGGGGGGGCAAGAGAAAATTTTGGGGGGGCAATTGCCCCCCAAAAAGGTCCTGGCTACGCGCCTGGCCTACATAGTACAAGCAGAGTCGAAGTTGCAACTGACATTTCTAATCACACTACGATCTAAGCGTAAATTGCTGGGTGTTGAGCATTTGACATAGACAAGCAAAGAGGCAAAAAGTGTCAATGGATTGTAAAAAGACAGTGATGAGGCTATAGTAATTGACCATGAGATTCATCTCTTCAGCTAAAAAATTTTTGCTGCACACAACCATATGGCATATTATATACAATTTAAGCCTGAGATGCATTTTTTATCACTAAAGCTTGCAAACAATTTATCTCTCATCTAAGGACTGCTCTTCTACGACAAACTTGAAAGGTTTGTTTAAAATCTAAGTCTCTGCCAAAAAATTAGGCTGAAAAAAGTTGAAATCTAAACAAGAGCAATGTCCACAAGCTTGATTAGAAACAATGCAGAAATCCTTCAAATCAAAATATATATACGGTATATGGTTGTTATCATGCAGCCTTCAAACCCTTCAAATCAATATTATCATGCAGGTTGGAGCTCATAAAACATAAGGTAGAATTACAATTGAGAAATTAAACAAGCTATTGTTATTGCATTAAATATCAATGGAACTAGTAGCACATGATAACATAGCAAGACTAGTAGTATTACAAAAGTTTGACCTGTCAAGTTTATGCAATTTGTTTTCAGATTAAAGCAATTTCAATCACAGGCAGTCAGTACTGCAAACATGTTCACAATACCCAAGTCACTGTATTGCATTATTTTGCTTTTTTATTACCATGTAGCATATACTCAGAAGACAAAATTATTTAAATAAGTAAACTGTCAACTAACAGCATTGTTTCTGCCCAAAGATTTTTTACGGCATTTATAGTTTGACGTTATAACTCAAAGAAATCCAAAAACATTACAAACTAAATTGTATATTTTTGTGCAATATCTCCTAAGCAATTTCAGGATTAAAAGTTATTGCCACATTAAAATTATTTTTTATCTACAACAATTATAGTCACACTGAAAAAATATCTCATTCTTAATCACTAACAAATTTTGTACACAAATCACATTTATAAAACCCATTCCCTCTATAGTCTGTGCAGTTTTCATGAGACCAGTCCTCACATTTGTGACACTGAATCCAATCTTCTTTGGGTGGATCTTCATATAGTTCACCACAAACAATGCACTGATATTCTTCAAAAAAACGTGGTTGATGGCGTTTGGATTTGGAACACTTGTGTTTATGTTCTAGACCAACATTGCACTGTTCTTTTTTAGAAGATTTGAAGTGATTTTGAATGGAAATTTTTTTTTGATATGGCGAACTTGTTAGAAGTTCTGATTGCTTTCCTTTTCTTTTTCTGCTTTTTATCTTACCACGAGGTAAAGGAGAAATGTCAATTACATTGACTTCAACATGTGTATTGTTTTGACAACTTGCAACAGCAGACGTGCTTTTCAAATTTTCTCTGGTTGTATTAGTAGTTGATTGAAGTGCTTCTGCTATTGTACTAGTGCTTGCACGATCAGCAGAAAAAGTAAGCACATCTTCAAAAATGTTATCATCATTGCTGGTTTGGGGTATAAGCATTTCAGGAAAGCTTTTTGAATTTTCACTGGTTGCATTAGAAGTCCATGGAAGCGATTCTTTTGTCTTGCTAGTGCTTGCATGATCTGCAAGAATATTTAGCAGTCCTTCAAAATAACTTTCATCACTTGTTTGGGATATTGGCATTTTTGTAATGATCGACTGTGAAAAATCTTCATTGCTTTCACAATTTGCAGAAAAAATACTTTCCAAATTAATTTCTGCAGCATTTGCAGTTGATTGAATTGATTCACTTCTTCCAGAGTCTACTTCATTAACACTAAAGGAATGCAATGTGCCAATGCCATCGTTTGTTAGAGGCATTTCTAACTCTGTCACAGTTGACGGGGAAAAATCTTCATCACCAAAAATGTCTGGATTGAAGGGAACAATTCCTGCAGATCTGAATCCATTTACTGCTTTTTGAACCGTAGCAACTTGTTCATAGGCATGGCAAAAAAGCTCACACAATTCCCAATTGCTGACTCGCTTTCCAGGGTTGCTGATTAACCGTTTGTCTATTTCTCTGTTGTAAAAAGTTTTTAAAGGTCCAAAAAATGTTTTATCTAATGGTTGTAACTTATGAGAAGTGTGAGGAGGGATAGAGAGCATTATTATATGGTTTTCTTTAGCAAAATTAATGGCGTCTAATGACAAGTGACTGGAATGATTGTCAAGAATAAGCAATGCTTTCTTATCGACCCTTGGGCAAGCATGCTCCTTGAAGTGAAACAACCATTGCAAGAAAATGTTGCTATCAATCCAACCAGATTTTGATGTATATCCCTTTGAACCCTGTGGAGCACCTTTCAATAATGCAGGATGCATTCTTTTCCTGGGAAATACAAAAATTGGTGGAATGTAGTTACCAATGGCATTCATTGAGCAAACAGCAGTTACTGTTTTCCCTCTTTCAGCGCTGGTAATACGACCAACTTGCTTTGTACCTTTTTTAGCAATTACTTTTGAAGGTTTTTGAACACATGTTATCCCTGTTTCATCAACATTATAAATCATATTAGACGTAATTGTTTCTTTTTGTAAGATTGATTTAAGCAAATCAAAGAATCTTTTTACTTGTGTTCTATTAAAGCCAACTGCACGATTAAAACTTGTAGCTTCAGGTTGATGTATACTAAGCTCTGGAGTCGTTTCAAAAACCGAGCTAGCCAGTCTTTTCCAGCTTTATGGTTGGCATTTCTAAAAGGCACATTAATGTGATTTGCTTTTGCAATATCAAATGCAAGCTCACGTAATGATTCTGGTGTCAACCCAAAAAACATATCCTGTAATTTCTTGGCATGTTCTACTAGTTGATTTTCTAGAGATGAGGTTAAAGCTGGTTTAAAATTTCCCAAATCGGTAGTTCCTGGATTTCTGATTTTTTTGTTCACATGCCTTTCGAGGGTGTTTTTTGGAATGTTATAGAGAGTGGCTGCTTTTCTGATTGAAAGGTTGTTTTTCTTTATTTCTTGAATTGCTCTGAGCATACTACTTTCCAATCAATTACACCTAGTAGTTTTTCTAGTATAATTTCTAACCATGATGAATCAGAACATCCTAAACAAAATTTTAAAACGAAAGAAACTTGTAATCTTTAACCAACTTTTATGTTTAAATGAAGGCTTATAAAAAAACACAGTGACAATTCAATTTCCTATAGGTAGGAAAAAGGTGAGACCAATTATGAGCTACTTTTCTGTTGCTGATATTTAAAATATAATGTATATGCGCAAATGATTGAATTTTATGAAAAATAGTCAGACTACATGAGCCATGTAAAAGAGGCTGTAAATAAACTAAACTTCTACAGTCTTGGACAAAAGTTTATAATATCTGCTAAGTATTGTTAAATTTTAACTTTAATTGAGATATGAAGAGATAAGCGTTTAATTTAGTCTTTTTTGTATATTGTCAATTCAAATTGTAAAATGTCAATCCAACATACGCATTCATTAAAAATACTTGTTTTAATAATTATAATATCATTTGAAGGAAATAGAGCAAAAACAATAGCGATACATATTGATTTTCTTTAAATTACACTAAAAATGTGGAATATTATAAACTTTTGTCCGAGACTGTAAATACAAAAAAGTTAATTTCATGTTATAAAGAACAGTCAATGTTTGACAAAATTTTAAGGCTACATACAAAAAAGTATTTTAATGTAAGTTTACAAACTAAATAAGCAAAGCTTTGCCTATAAGCCTGTAAAAATTATCCGTTCATAGACTTTGAACACTACAAAATTTTTTACATGCTATTTTAAAGCTTTGGGAGTCTATAAGTATAAAGAGCAACACAAATTACTTTCAGTCTTGAAGTAGAGGATGAACTAATAGACAGACTCTCTGGGCCAAATGTAACCATGAGGGCACTACAGCATGTGGTTTATAAAAGACAAAACCAAGTGGGTTTATGCTCCAGATAGTCAAATTATTGTCACTTTTAAAGTTTGAAATTGCAGTATGATTTTTATATTTATTTATTTTTATATATATTAACTTTTATATTTTAAAAGCTTTCTTTTTTTTTAATGTTTTTAAACACAGGCTGTAGTATATTATATAAATGATAGTGAAGAAGCTTCATTGTTTAAAACCAATTACTTTCTAGGCCCATTAGCAGCAGTTTCTTTTAATTTAAAGCATAGGTATGTGGAAGAGTTGATTAAACAATAATTGCTTCCTTCTACAAGATTTAAAAGTGACTGCTGCAAAAACTTTAGTTTTGAAATCAAATGACCTTTTTCTTTTGAACCTATAAAGGTAGGTCAAGTCGGGTCAACTTAAAAGAAGAAGCCGTCACCGGTTACAAACGAAAAAACTATTTCCTGACCCCTAACCCTCACCCCAACTCCTTGTCAACTCTAAACCTCATTAATACTACAGTTAGGGGGTCAGGAAATAGTTTTATTTATCATTCAAATTGGTCCATTACTCCATAACCGGTGACGGCTTTTTCTTAAGTTGTCCCGTCAAGTCCCAGTTGAGTACCGGTAGGCACTGAATTACTTTGGTTTATTTTTGCATTTTAGCAGAAAAGTTGAATATCAATAGATTGAGTAAAGGTATGGTTATGAGAAAGGTCTAGATAAACCGTTTAGATTACCTTTTGCTACTATTCTTGGGCCCCCGACCTTCATTTAACTCTGCGAAGTCAACCCTAACCTCAACAAATTTAAAACTTTAGTGCCCAATTAACTTTAGAGCTAGCAATTAGAAGATATACACACGGCTTTTTTACAGGCCCCAAACACTAGACCTAGGTCACTACATTCACAGAATCATGATAGGTTTGATTTTTGTATTCTACTTATGAAAAGCACCCCTACAGGCCTACATAATAACACTGACATAAACTAAGTTGCTCTGCGCTAGAAGTAAACCTCAGTAAGCACTTTCCCAAAATTAAAACAGCAGAAACTGTCCCATTATGCCCCAATAACAGTGTCCCGCAATGCCCCAAGATAGTAGTCTAGTTTAAACCCCCTTACAATTTTGTTACGAAAAGTTCTACCATCGAATTACGTCTTGTTCCCGAAAGTAATAAATTATCTGACATTTGGAATTAGCGGTGACGTGAAAACAGGCAACAGTTTATTTTGAGACTAATTTATTTGCTGGAAAAAATTGTATCAACACACTAACTTATATGTTCTGCTTAGCACCGCCATTACTGTTTTATCTGCAGTCACGCCGTTTTCCTAAAAAATAGATATTGTGGTAACCTACCAAATATATTTAATTTGGAGCTCAGGAGTTAATACTCAAGAAATAATCGCTAAGTCCCGTTTTGCCCCGCGTCCCGTTTTACCCCACTCTCTCCTACTTTCAGGCCATTTACATGGGTCATCAGGGATAGGGGTAAATTGAGATTCAGTTATTTTTGATATTGAAGGTTGCGTATTGGCAGGTAAATCACAACTTACATTTTCTGGAAATTCACAATCACTTTGATGCTGATCGTCATAGTCTTCTTTTTCTTGTACACTATAGTTTTCTTCATCCCTCTCGGTACTAGTGCCAGGTCTACTCTGCTCAGTAATCTTGAAAAAATCTGTCATCTTGGGCAATTTCGCTACAGCATCTCGAGCAGTGGCTGCTTCTTTTCTCTTTCGAGCACCACTTTTTGAACGTTTCATTCTATACAATGTCAATAAAATACTTTATCTGCACTCTGCAGTGTATATATATTGTCCCGGTATTTATAGCCAAACAGAATTCCAGACCATTCTATGATTGTTGCGTAACAACGGCATTGTTACGTCAATCGAATATTCAAGATTCTACCAGAAAATCAATCGAAATATTCTAGATTCTGCGAGATAAAATGACGTTGCATTCACTTATGATGTCACAAGCCAATTTCTTCCTACAGTTTAAATCGGTTGTAAACAAGTCTGCTGAACTGAAAATAGTCACGTAGCCAAAAAGCAATTTCAGACTAACTTGGGCCCCCAAAGTTGGCCTGGGCCCCCCCCCAATTGGGGGGTTTGGGGGGCGGCTGCTACGTCTCTGGTTACAGAACTCTCCAAAGCTGTGTGGGACTACACGAACAGAGGAATGGAACCGCTCATATCTTGGTCCATCATATGCAAAGCGGCTGCATTCAAAAGTGGCGCCAAGCGCTGTAACCTCTGCCTAGCCGAAAAACTGGCCATCTTACAAGCTGATTAACGTACGCTCCTAAACAAACGATCTGAGTTCATCTCCAAATGCAGACACCGGACCAAATTCAAGTTGAAAAACATTAATTAATACTAACCTTTTATTCGTGGTTTTTCATTTGTGCACTGTTTTTACTTTTATTCTGTTTTTGTTCTATTTTATTTTATTTTTTAACTCTTGCCATCGTTTTGTTTACCTTTAACTTTTTTCACGCTTCAATAACTTCCCGCCTTATTAATGCCAACGCGCGCAACAACAGCATCATCTACCTGCCAGTCGTAGTAGGCAGCGCTTGAGTAAGGCAGATCTGTAGAGCTTATCTTCCCTTGAGTTTCGAGCCTTCTATATAATTTAATTTTAATTACTATTTATTTATTAATTTTTGATTTCATCTTATGCCAGTGTTGTGTTTTAGAACTACCTCGTGACGAGCCGCCTTAGGCGAAACAGACTGTTGAGGTGTTTCTAACTGGAATAAATTTCATTTTATTCTACCAAAATTTCTATAGTTTCGGGCTACGTCTTGCTTGCTCAAACGTAGGAATTACAGTTGCTCAAAAATTTTTTTGCAAATTTAGATAGATAGTACCGTAGTACCGTGCTTGCGAAGAAAAATAGTCAAAATGTACCAAGAAACTAACTTTTTCTAACAGTTGCAAGTTTTGTAGGTTCAATAGGATAATTGTTCTGCTAAAGATTAAAAATCATGTATGGCAACCAATTTTGATCAGCCATCATAAACTAATTCTTAGCTCTCACTAATTAGAGTCACATGTTGCTGAAAAGCAAATTTCCCAAGCGCTCACCCGACACCAGTTGTTAGTACGTTATTATAACCTTTATACAAAAACCTTACCTGCTTTTACTCAGCTTACCACTTTTCGTGGTTAACCCATTTTGGACTATTGTTCCTGAAGAGGAACATATCATTCGGAAGCTTGAAAAGCCAGCCGGTTGTTTTGTATCGACTTAATTTTTAGACAGAGATCTAGTTTAATGACCTTACAAACATTATTTCAAAAAAGTTTATTTTTTGAGTCGTTAAATTTTGTTGCAATCGCCCATCGGTAAACAACTATTTTTCTCAAGTTGGAATGACCTTGATTTGCGTAAGAATGCTGACTCAGCACAAAAATGTGAAAAAGTTTACTGGCATTTTATGCAACTACAAAGCCTTCAAAGAGTAAGGGTTTATCAGTCTTTGCGCGATTTTGTATCTGAAGTAATCATTTTTATGTTTACTTTTTTTGTTCCTCTACAGGAACAATGGTCCAAAACGCTATCACCAGCTAACATTGCGCAAAAAAATTTCGCTGCTCTGTCTTCTCTGTAAGCACTTTCTGTTGCGTAAACACTCCAAATGGCATGAAACAACGACAAGAATACCAAAAAATGACACAATTTTATCACTTATGGTAATCCAAGAAGCACATAGGATGCAAGCGAACACCACATTCTTGACATTTTTTATAGTGTTTTTTTGCAGTTTGAGCAGCGTCCTTGAGTTTCTGCGTTTACAGAGTGGGTGCAGACCAACACTGGTGTTCATTATTCTTCTTCCATTAGGGCCTGAGGACGCAGAACTAGTAGTTTTTCACAAGCCACCAACAACTGACCGGATAAATTCAAGAAAATCTTAACGCAGGGAAGTTCCCACGGTGACATGGAGCCTCCACCCAGCCATTGTCAGCATCTCTGTACAGTTAACAAACAGCGGCCAATACCACTTCTTTGCTTAAATTGTTGGTCTGTATTGGCTTATGAATCTATCAAGCAGATCGACGTCTCCCGTGCCTTGATTGTATTGGTAGAAGCAGAACGGTTGAACACAACTAATCTTTTGCCTTGATGTTTTCACGATGGCTGTAGCGTTTCATCATTTTGGTTGGCTCCATGTTGCTGAAATTTGAACTAAGGTAAACGACCTTGTTGTCCTTCCGTTACACTATGGACACGTAATCGTCCGAGCGATAGTCAAAAAAGCCACGCTCCTCTTTTTTAACACTTTTTGATAAGCACTTCATTGTACAACTTTCCCGTATAGTCCCTAGAGCCCTGAAATTCTTTTCGTTCAAATATCGCAGGAAATAATAAGATCTAAAAAAATGGTCAAAATAAACGCAATGACAAGCAGGGTTTTCAACTATCGAAAGAAGAGCAGACACAACTTTTGATCCAAGAGCTTGCTACTGTCCTTCGTATCACACGCTTTGGTATAAGTCTCAGATTTGTAAAGGTAATCATCACTTGATGCTAAAACCCAGTTTTTGTTGCTAAATCTGATTGGCTTGCCACGATTGAACATCTTTGCAGAGTGCCTACTAAAGTATGGTACCATTTGTTCATCAATGGCCAGATCTTTTGCAAACACTCCAAGCTGCTGAAGTAAAGCATTGACTCTATCCTATAGAGGTCGAATTTTAGCAAGCTTATCTCCAGCAGGAAGATTATTGCTATCAGCAAAATGGATTAATTTCTTTATGTCTTCAAATCTTTTTCTTGACATTGACTTTGATATCAGTGGGCAGCTCCTATCATTATCTTTGCTCCAGTATGTCGGCTATTGTATCCTGTCAACAGAAGAATTCCAACAAAACCTTCGATTTATTTTCTGCGGTGTAAAATGAATGACCCCATTCCGTTGAGACGCATATCGCTCCGTTTCGCAAGTAATTAGACTATAGATTTCCTTATTGAATATTAATCGAAAAAGTGCAATTGGCTAAAGCAGGGCAGGCTGAGAATGGCTGTCAGCTAAGTGCGTAGCATTTGCTTCTGGTATTTCCTTCAGGCTGCTTTTCTTCTTCCAGAGCACTGTTTCCGCATTCTTTCTCTTTTTCTTTGGCGGTGTTTTATTTTCTTTACTTTGAACTGCTGATACGTGGGAAACGACTTAGCATTCATCGTTGTTATGTTTCTCTAAAGTTCTTGCAACATCGTTTGGAAGCAAATCATTTTTATGGCACTCATCTACATCATCTTCCTCTACATCAGTAGCATAAGCATCACCTTGCGCTGGTGGCAAAATAACAATATCTTTCTCTTCACTTCCTGTTGACCCTAAAACGTCGTCAACTGCTTCCAGCAGAGTTAAATATCTTCTGTGTAACTGGTTACTGGTCATCTTTAACCGAGAAATAATTCACTATCAATTCGAAGAAACTGTTACGAAAAAGTTAAATTTTATGCAGGATTTTCAGAGAAAAATAAACACTGGTACTCAGTAGCGAAGCTTTTTTATTAAATGCGTTTTGTAACTTTTCTTTGAAAAAGATGATGTTTGTTTCATGTTCTTAGACAGGATTGCGTATTGCTGCACAGATGTCCTGCTAATAGTTTCGTACGGTATACCAATACAGGCAAGCCACTTGCAGTCTTACTAATCTGCAACAGCTGCACTAAATCTGCAGCAGCTTTGCACCGATGTTGGACCATTGTTCCTCTAGAGGAATATTGCGTCGCTAGGTAACAAAAAGCGGGTGGCAAATTTTTTTTACATTTTTTTAATTAGGTCATCAATAACCAAATACTAAAAACTTATGAGAAAGTGACTTGTATTTTTGGTAGTGGTCATTAATGGGTTAAATAACAAGTTACATCACAGGTCTTCGAGTTCATTTTTTCAGTATAAAAACTAATTTTAAAGGTACACATCATGTATTACCGCAATTTCCTTGACATATCTTTCAATTTCTTAAAAAAAAGTTTGACAATCGGTTGAGAAATGAGGTAACAAATCAATTCTAAAATAAACTAATTTTGGAAAAACTGCAATTTTTGGAAACATCACCATATGGTAATCTCTGGTAGCGAAAGACTGTGTTAATTGTACCAGACAGCATTTTGAGATCATAGAGCGAGTTTAAAGCGCGCAATAGAATAAGAGAAGAAGCGTGCTTATGAGGCTTACAATAATTGAATAAAGAATTGCTCTTTGCACAAACAAATGAGCTTAAATTGTTGTAGCGTTTTTTATTGAAAGCACCTTGCTAGAATCATCAAAAAAAGCTTTTAATCGCGTTTGTAGGATGAGTAGTTTTTGAGAAAAATAGGTTGACAGACCATCCACTACAGTGGACCTAGTATTTGGTCCCACAAGTGTGACGGTCTAAGCTATGCTTTATTAAAAGCCTCTAGCTTTTTATTGGTCACCAACTGCACTGAAGAGACCTGATAGGTCGAAACAGTGTCACTGTCTGCAGTTTGCTAAGTGCATCGCTGGCCTCTTGCATTACTATACACAGAACAAATTTCGCAACTAAGCGTTATCTGTGACGTCATTTCAAACTTCATAATGATAAATTTGATTTAGTTGATGGGAGCTGGCTTTGGTTTGAGCAAAATACGGTTTTCCTATGCCAAGAAATGTAAGTGTGAAAAAATTATCTTCAGCTATGACGTCATCACAACGTCACCAGTATCTCTTTGACACTCACCTCCGAGTGATAGTTAATCTTGCCAAGTTTGATGCACGTACATCTAGTACTTTTGGAAGAATTAAAACATGTACACACATACGAACGCGCACGTACACACACACACACACACACACACATGCACACACACACACACACACACACAGTCGGAATTACGCTATGGTATAATGCTAGCCGGCGTTGCCCGTAGACCCCGCATCAGTAATGCTAAGGTTTAACAAACTCTTAGCGGTTGAATCGAGCAAGTCCTTGAATTGAAAGCATATCGAATATGTGAAAGGGCGCCAAAGTAATTGATATGTATGTTCAAGATTGAGCGAAATATTAGGCTCACTACTAAGACTCTTTTTATAACTGTAGGTGTATTTATGTGAGCTAACGCCTCTGGCTGAGCGCATGTTGTTTGGTTGTGGCATAACTGCAGGGCTGCGCACATCGCTTGGTCCTTGCCTTGTTTGATACGTAGAAACTGAACTTGCTCAAAATTAAACAGTCAACAATTTGGAAAAGTTTTTTTTGTTCATTTTATGAAGCGCATGGAAGGATAGTCTCAAAGATGTGGTGTAGGAGAGGGGCCAAAAAACTTGATATATGTATTTTCAGAAATAGTCTGTTAAATATTAGGACCACTACTTTCAAGTTTTTTGTGGTTGAATGCTTCTTTGAACGACGTATAGCCTCTGCTGCGCGCACGTTGCTTGGTCCTGGCATAAACGCAGAAAGGGAATGAGCAAACTAACCCAAAGTGATGCAACTACAGTTAAGTTATTACTACAACAACAACAGCAGCGCCTCCATTAATAATGTTGAGATTAAAAATATCAAATTAGACTGTTGTGTCAACTTCACCATATTGTAAAGGAAATTAATTCAACGTTTGAACGATATGTAGTTCGATAAAACTAATATTTTGTTGCAAAAGATAAAACAGAACTATCTTTGCCTTCATACTTTTGTAAAGGGATCACCAATTTGTTTGCTTGGAGTATGCTACTTTTTAAAATAATTTGAGACTTCATTTTTGGATGAATCTTTTAGAAAATTTATGATAGATGATGCCAAAAAACCATGCTTTTGAGGAGGAATAGTGAAATGTACCAAAGAAGTAAGATTTTTGAAAATTGCCAGGTGGTAAAGTTCACGAACCAAATTTTTGATTATTTTAAACCAGCAGATTACATCTAAACATTTTTTAAATATTGATTTGTTGATAAATCTTTTAGCAAATTTAGCTAGACAATGGCAAAGATCGATGTTGGCTAGAAAAAAAGTCAAAATTGTACCAAGTAACTGACTTCTTTAAAATTTGCAAGATTCTTAGGTCTAGTAGGAAAATTATTCAACTAAAAACGGTGTTACAAAATCGGCTTAATTAATTAATTAAAAAAGTATTAAAAAACTTTAATTAAAACAAAGTATCGTGTGCCGTTGCCAAACCGAATTCACACCTTTTTGTTCTTGACACGCCTTCCATTCATTTCCTTATTTGATATTTGGCAGCTTAGAGCAGTGATTTTCAACTACTGCGCCGCGGCACTTTGGTGTGCCGCGAAATTATAAACGTGTGCTGCAAAATTATAAACGTGTGCCTCCAAATTTTTGATATATAATTTTAGATATATTTTGCATTAAAAGTATTCTCGTTATTAACTTGTAATAAATTCTTTAATAAACGTACTGTTATTTTTGTGGTACATATTATTTTATTTTGCATATTTAAAATTATTGTCATAAACTATTTTACTCAGTGTGTTATAGGTAAATAAATAATTTTTAAACTTGCTTTTTTCTATGTGCCGCCAAGTTTTAAAATCGTTAAAAGTATGCCGGAACAAAAAAAAAGGTTGAGAATCATGAAAGTTATTGCTGTGTTTCTGTACCAAGTTGAACCAAATTTGTTTTTAAGAAGGAAAACCCTCGGTAAGTTTATGCCCTTCCCATTTGATTTATTGAAATTTATTTTAGCTTAGCTTTGGAATTTCATTTGTTTTAACTAAGTTTTCATTGGCTATTGTGATCCAAGGAAAAGCGAAGACCTTGTAGTTCCTTCCGAGCTCTTGTGGACAGGTTGTTGTTTTTTGAAGACTCTGTAACATGAGAAAATTCACCGTTGTCCCTTTTCTTTGGCGATTTTTTGTTTTCGATCTTGGACCCTCTCCTGAATCTTGAAAATCTCATTTCTCAGAAGTGTAATCATTGAAGCCATCGCTAACGTCAAGTGAATTTCAATTTTGTCTTGTGAAAGCTCTCGACATTGAAGCTTACATTCAATTCAGTTAAATTTATTTAGGTTAAATATCTTTTGTGGAATCTTAAACTTCTCTTGGAGTACCATTGGTCCGAAAACAATAATCGCAGATTAAAGCCGGACTTCGTTGGAAAAAATAAATTGCCTTTTTTGTTATTTGCTTGTAGTTAGTTTATTTATGTAATTTTTTGGGATCCCTAATACGGTAATGATAAAAAAAATATCTGATGGGCCTACACCCTGTTCTCTCCATGCTAATAAGGTGTCTCCTTCAGTTCAGAATAAGTTGTACCACAAGCTGTTGACTGCGAAAAGAGTATCGTAGTCAACATAGAACACCTTGAAAATAAATTGAAATGGACTAAAGGCAATGATCTTGACGATCTCGTGACACAGCTCCGAAAAATTAAATATCTTTTGCAGATTATAAAACTCGCGTTAATAATGATACATTCGACCCGGAGATAAAATGCGCACTTATTTAATGCAGTGGAAGACCTGTTAAATCAGTGTCGGGAACGGCATGATATCACTGTGGGTGATGCGTTGAACAATCCTGCTAAGAATTGCCCACTGTGACTGAGCTGGGCCCGGAGGATAGAGTCCCTCAGGTCGCAAGTTGTCAAAATACCACGACTACGACGTGTGGCAAATTGTTGACACGTCAGATTGATCCAAATTGCAAGCGCGCTATTCGTGCCCATGATCTGGCTAGAGCGAAGGCGAAGGCGAATGCCGCTGCTGCTGCGGCCGCTGAGGTTGACGCCGAGGCCAGGTTACAAATCGGGAAAGCAAAGCTGAAAGCTGAAAAGAAATACATCACTTTTTCTAAAAGTGGCTCGTCCTGGGGAGATACAAACATAAACTTCGCTTTAGTAGTGTAGTCGCGTCCGGTTTTCCAAAAACTATGGACACCCGTCAGACTGACTAAATTGAAAACGTGCAAATGTTGATTTTCATGAATGCAGCAACGTCGCGACTGCGAGTTGTGATCCGGATTTGGCAGCAAGCGAAGCCTTCGGTTATGGGAGCGCGTTAGGAAAAACCAAACCTTTTAAGTTGAAAGGACCTGCCGTGCAGATCCGCGGTTGCGTTTGGCTGCATCCTCTCAGCGACAGAATACCGACGCTGATCTTATTGCTTCTAATATATTGAGTTTTGAAACGTATCTTGAACGTCGAGGAGGCAATGAACTTATAAATCTACCGTCACAAATAGCTTATCATGGCACCAATATCGCTTCTGTATTTTATCAGAATCAAATATGAAAACTTATGAGTGAAAGTCCTGGTGACGAGCGCTGGTTGGAAGTTCTCACGGTATCCGGTATAGGCCAACCGCGTGTAATGGTAAATTTTTTCATTGTACCTATGAGAAATATGTCGACGGCACAGCGAATTGAAAAGGCGTTATATCGCTTGAGACAGAGATATGGTGTCTTTGGGGGCCTGACTACCGAACCTCAAAGAATTGATATTTGCCTTGGGCCCAAAGTGATGTTTAATATCGCATCGCTGAAATCTTACAACGAAGATGGAGAGGTTTTTGCTTACTTGCCAGACGAAGTGGAAAAAATTTGTGGAGGCAATTGTTGATGAATGAGGCCAATCGCCTCCCAGGTGTGTTTAAATGACCTTGACTATCTTGAAAAATTGGGTCTTGATTTGAGCCATCTGGGGTTTGAATCTTTGCGTAAATTTGTCGTTAAAGAGCTAGACATTATAACACCAGATTATGCTTAAACATTTTTTAAATCAAATGATAACGAAAAGTTGCTTGACTACGGGGTAGGACGAGGTTCTCTTCGTATTCGGCTAGTTTTTTTTTTTAATTTTTTATTTGCCATATTTATCCTCCATTTACGAGAAAGCGAATTGTATCGCTACATTAGAACAAGTTGCTGTTGAAAGACGTGTGGTGCAGACATCGCGAGCTAATAACAAAAGACCTAACTTTTGTAATAATTCTGGGGGAAATCAGAGGCCTCAGCTGACTAAACCAGCCCTTTTGTGTGCGAACTTTGCTATGTGTGCGATGACTCTGCGTGTCAAAACATTTTCTTGGAGATTGTAAAACTTTCAAGACTTTGCTAACAAACGTAAAAGACGTGTTGTTGTGAATGCGGGACGGTGCCTAAACTGCCTTTCGTGGGGTCATATGGTTCGAAAGTGCATGGGTTCTTCGAGGTATCGCAGGTGCGGTCCCTAATGTAGCAGCAAGCACCCTGGCGCGCTGCATAAACTTTATACCTGATTTCGCGTTGACAGCGGGAACTAGAGTTCTAAGCGATTAAATGTGCTTGGAACTGAAACACGCAAGTCCTCGTCTGAGGATGAGCAGCCTTTAGTCAGAAAATTGACACCAGATAATAATACTGTGAGAGTGTTATCGCACCAGTGCAGTCTGATTCATTAACCCCAGCACTGAAAGGTCAACTCTTGTTTACGCTCAGCATGACACCGCATCACAAGCAACATCAATAGCAAGAAACATTGTAATTCTCACTAATGGCCTCCTGGCAGATACATAATTTGTAGAAACTAACGTCGATGAAAAGAAAAGGAGGTGAAAGTGGGCACGAAAATCAGAAGTGGCAAAACCAATAAAGTTAGAGAGACAAAGATTTCATTGGGACAGTAATGCAGAGCGTTTGGCCGTAATCATGAAGAAAGATTTGAAGCAAAAGAAACCGAAAAGGTTATTAAAGCATTGGAAGACTGTCAAATGCATTACGGTCCAGTGATATCTACAAGCATAGATATGTTGCAACATGTGAATGAAAAAGAAGTTTGACAGGTTACATATTTGAGATTGACGCTTTCTCCAGGTAAAATCTAAAAAATGGCTAATTACCCTGGACAATGGGCAATATAACTCAAAATTTTACTGTTGATAACCTCAAAGCATCAACAAAATACGACATAAAGCCTGAAAACGAAATCACTAGCAAAATTATAGAATTGTTGAAAAAATTCGTGTGATTGTAAGTTTATACCATGTAGAATTTAAATTTATATTTCAATAATTCTCAATATCTCCCATATTTTGACATTTAGGCTATTGTTATCAACCGTAGATGGCTGAAATTCCAAACGGAGGACATTTCATAAATTAATTGTAGTAAGATTATCTCTACCGTATCTATTGTGAGTGTAAACTTTGGAAAATTTGTGGTATTTTATAAAACTTGATATACAGGGTGGGCCAAAAGTAGGTATACAGTTATTAAAGTATTTTTTATATGCTTTGAAGTTACATGCAGTGTACTTTATGTTACTTGTTAAGTAGAACAAAAATTGTTTATTTTTTAGATAATAATTCTAACTTGATTTTACATTAGTTTTCTAGCTGGTTGGAAGGTAGTACAGTTTTGTAAATCTTGATTATTTTAGGTTTAATGGCAAATAATTTAAATGAAGAGCAAAGAAAATGGGTGTCAGAGTGTTTTGGACAGGTGTGAAGAATGTTGAAATGTTGGCGGAGGAGATTTTGAGCACTTAAGAGATTAAATAGTTTTGTCTAAGGTATAACTAGCATTCTTGAAGTTTAAAAGTGCCTAAATGAGAACTACAAACTTACTTTTTAAACCTAAACCCTACTTTTAATAACTGTATACCTACTTTTGGCCCACCCTGTATTTACCAATAGCAATCCCATAGCGCAGCACTACTCTAAAAATACGGCCGAATTCGTGATCAGCAGAAAAAATTGCCTTAGCAAACACTCGAACTCTCCTTCGAAATGCACCACCTTGTCGAGTATGGTGACGCGCTATGCATTTTTGTATGATGTATAAGCCGGAACCATCGGTGAAGGAGCTTGAGCGACCTGTCGATTTGGTCGATATGGTCGGGACTAAGAGTGCAGGATTGTTCATCCAAGCGTCTCGATGATGAAAATGACGAGAGAACATTTTGTCGCGTGCTAGAGGTGGATTTTGGACTACTATCAGCCTAGTAAGGCCAAAACCACCACAGAAGGTTAAACTGATTTTTGGGCTATGATGCGTTGCATGGCCGCATACATACCCCAAAACCAATAACGAGGAAATTATATCAACCTATCGATTTTGTCGATATGGTCAAAGAGTGCTTGATTGTTTATGTGACGATAAGATGGCTTTTGAGCTACTGTATGGTTACCGCGCGGGTTCCATACACGGGTCAAAACCATTGACGAAGGTTAAAGTGGCTTTTGGGCTATAGTAATCATACCTCAAAACCATTATACGATCGAAGTCCCGTCGACCTGTCGATTTTGTCGATACGGTCTGACTAAGTGTGCAGGGGTTCACTGCACCCACCGTGGTGCCCCGATAATGAGCAGTGATACGGAGGGGAGGACTGCTCACCCGACCCTCCTAACGAAAAGGTTCGTGAAATTGCTTCCAAGTTACAAAATCGGTTGCCGATCTTGGAGCAAACCTAGCTGAAACACGGCTAGTTCTCAACACGTCAACGGCATGATCCACCAGCTCGAGGCTTTATGGATTCATGTTTCCACATAGACTTAAGACCGTCGTCTATGAGCCAGGCTTCGGTTGTGGCCGGAATCTTCTGTCAGCTTACCACAGTTGGTCTCGTGGAAATGGTTGAAGAGATCGAGGTTCTCAATCGAATGAAATATGGGAACGGGACCCATTAACATCAATAACCCGAAACTTGTTCTATCATGATTCTCAGCAAAAAGCCTTCGTTACTCTTCCTTAATATTAGATTCATGTGTACTGTAGTACCACCCTACAAAGTCTAGTGTGTCGCCACCAATTGCGTCGCAATTCAAAATTGGCAGACAACCTTTTGACTTGAATTGTCAGGGTTGATATATAGCAGTGTTTTTTAACTTTTTTGAGGCTCGTACCCCTTAAAATTTTGTGAAATGTTTTTGTACACCTAGACCTGTCGAACAAACACCTAAAAAATTGCCGGTAAATATGCAATCTAACAATGAAATAAAGCGTAATGTAGCATGTTACCGGTGTATATTCATTAAACATAATATTGTTCACGACAAAACCAATTCTGTCGGAGCAAACAAGAAGCTATTTATTACGTCACAGTAATTCTTTCTTATGACAAAATATATCATTCAGAAATGCAGATATTAAAAACAGCTTCGGAAAATGTTTTCTTATTTCAAACAATATTGAAAATAAATTTTTAGCAAATAGTTTAAAATAACCATTATTCTGACGCCTCACTCGTACCCCCTGCTTTGGTGCTTCGTACGCCCAAAAGGGACGGGTACCCCCAGTTAAGAACCCCTGGTATATAGAAACACTGGTGATACAGGTAGTGACACAGAAAGCTTTGCTAACTACTAATAATTAAGATCACAAATTAATATGTTCACAAGTGAAGCGTAAATCAATGTCTATACAATTTCATGACTGAGAACTCATGAGGTATGCTAAAGTCATTATGTTTAACATATACATTGTCAATTTGCTGACAGCAGCTTACAACCTGCCTTAGCATAGTGCTTTCTAAATAAACAAATAACTTCTGGAGCGCCTATTAGTCAGCGATCACAGGTTCTCAATCTAATCTTTATTTGCTGGATGGAAATTTTCTCTACAACAACAAACAATCATTCATTTCACAGCACGGCTCCGCAACTGCTGTAGCAATTCAACACAACACTAGATATACTTGATCACACAAAATTCCCAATCAATTACAATTCATTGACGGAAGGCATTTTTTAGGGGCTGATGGAAATTGGCAATGTATTTAAAACGAGCGATGAAAAATTGGCGTCTGATGGCTTCACCACCGAGGAAAACAGCTTTCGGTGAGTATCCAAAAATCACCACTTACATATTGGGTGAGAAGCATCACTAATCTGATTTGGTGAAGTACGGATGCTAGATAAACGTAGGTCTACTGTAACAGTTAGAAACTCGTAGACATTATTTCTCAGTGATTCTTTAGAGAAAACTGTCTTGCCAAGATCATAAAATGTAAACAAAATTTCTGCAATTTATTAATTTGTTGTTGCTATGCTGAATTCTAACTGAGCAAAGCTTAACCATACAATAGAAACTTTTGCAATTACCGTATATACTCATGTATAAGTCGAATTTCTGGGAGACAATTTTAGGGTAAAATTTTGGGGTCGACTTATACATGAGTAATGTTTGTGGACATGGTGCTACCGAATCGAATAGAATGTGAATATGAAAAGAAAACTCCGTTATTATACATGCAATATACACACCGCGGTAAGAAGCCTAAACAAACGCTCATAATAATGGTGTTTCACCATATAAATGTTAAAGTTACTTCACAGAATTACCGGTATCAAATATAAGTAAAAATACGGTATACATATTACCAGTAAACAAGCTTACGACGGCTCGCTCAATCATAACACGGCAGGTGCCATTGTTCCAGAATATTCTAGAATAGCGGAGTGGACTTATACATGAGTAATACCAATAATAATGCAATTTTTTTTATCTTAAAATACCGATCGACTTATACATGAGATCGACGTATGCGTGAGTATATACGGTAGTTGGCTGTATATTCCATTTCAAGCTACAATGGAAGTTATCGGCAAAAGCTAGTTTACTGATTGACTTTTGTCAAAAAACAGTAGCAGTTAACCAAAACAAATTGGATTTTCGAATAAATTGCTTTCGAATAATGAGTGATCAGCTCAGTAGCCCGCTAATGAGATATGGGGTTACCCTGTTTTCACCCAAAACCACTAGGGTTTACGTAGGTAAAAGATTGGAAATTATTGTGTCTTACAGATTATATTATTGACTACAAGTCTTAAAATAATCCTTCATGTGAGCCGGCGCGTAATCTAATCAACAGAATTTTGCCAATTTTTGAATTGCTTAGTTTTATAAGGTAATCATAAGCAGAATTGACCATAATATAATTTTGCCTGCCAATGATGTTTGCAATGTAGTATTAAGTCTAGATGGCAGAGGTTAAGGCTTATAAAATAATTCGTATTTCGATCTAATTCTAACTTGAACTGAGGGTCCGAAACGATATAGAAAAGCACTTCATCCTGTCGCAAACTTGTCATTTCATAACTAAAATTTTATTCACTATTTGCAAAAATTGGTTAATTACAAAGAAAGTTCTCGCAAAAGTTTAAACTGTACACAAAAGGTCCAGGAAGGGGGATGCGTCCGCACGTTCGCAGATACTCAAGCAAAAAATTCTGATTTCAAAAGAATTTTTGGGACACGCTGAAAATTTAGTGACATCTTTTCTTAGAGACACGCTCTAAATTCGGAGAATCCCCATCATAAATTTCTGGATTTGTCCGTGGTTGTATGTTTATAGACCTAAAATTATTTAGCAGTTTGTGGACCAACCATGAATCAAATTACTCTCGTACTTAAATAACTAGCCCAATGATTAAGTACGCCAGCGAGGCTGGGGCTAGTTATGTCGAGGTTAAGATTTTTGTTTAGCGCGCTTACCTAAGAAAAACTTGCGAGAACAGTAGCTAAATAATGGTATTAATTGTTTATTTTTCGCCATGGCTGATTCCAGCTCAAAAAGCAAAAGCCCTTTCAATATTTCAATTGCAATTTTTTCCTTTAAGTTAATACACCCAGTTAATACATTAATCCAGTATCAAACCATTTCCTAATCTCACCCAGAAGACAATGGCAGGAGATAAAATTTTCGTAATCCGTGATAGAACCGTCACCGATAGTCAACCATCATAATATATACATAGTGGAAAGTTCCCAACAATGCCCCGCTATTTTGTAAAATAGCATGGTTTGGCAAAAACTTAATGCTTTTCAATTTTTTTTTCTGTCATTTAAATTTGATCTTTTCTGAAGTAATTCAACGTAAACAGTAGGATGTATAACTTTTACTTTTTCTGCATGATGCACTGAAAGCATTGAGTCAAATCGGGAGGCTGTTGACCATAGTGTCCTACAGTGCCCCAGCGTGGTCCCAACAGTACCCATACTCTATCTCGTTTGTTAATTAGTTGAGGGCTATGTATCGCTTACTGCATACAACAGTTGTTTCAAAAATTAATTAAACGAAAAACTAGCAATAGTGCAACTTTTTCATACGCAATAATCGGTTCATAGACCCATGATCTAAAGGTGCTACAAGTTAGGACTTGATAATTCGGCCAGCATAGAAACAATAGGCATTATACAAACAAGAATCATGAACTGACAGAAAACTAAAATCCAAGCCCGCTCATTATAAAAGATGAACCGATTCTACACCATACGCCTAAAGCCAATTATTTGGGCTTTGCCCAATTGTGGCAATGTGGCAACTTGAGATGGAGCATTGTTGACATCATGAGCAAGGGTGTCAAAATGGTGTTTACCGTCTTGAGAGCAGAAACGTCCGGCTACAATGTGGCCTAATACTTCTGTCAGCAAAAACAAGTTCTAACGTGTTTCAGGAAATTTACCAAAAGGTAAAAACATTAGACAACTGCGTTGTTTTGCCATGTTTCATTCTGAAACTGGACGCTCATTTTTACTTAAGAGTAAATACTGACAGCCGATCCTTGACTTAAACATTGCTGCAAGTTTACTGTTCATGCTAGAGACCAAGCGGTAAGATAAATAAAAACATTGTGGAAGTTAAAGTTGGCAAACTGTGGGCGTCTGAAGCAGTTGAGCACTCTCCCTATCTGCTTGTAGGTGGAAGTGAACTCAAACAAGATCCTCTCCTAAAATCGGTCCCTTCCGTTAAAAAATAATGAGTTTAGAGAACCTAATTTTAATGAAAACAACTTTGGCCATATTGTAAAACCAACCATGGAATGGCGGTCAATCGTGCCAAGTTATGTCTCTACCCTGAGGTTTGAAGGACTTTAATCGTAAGGCAGATAGAAAGCTTGGTCTTATTTTCGGGCTGAAAACAATTATCATATCTTTCATATGCAAAGAATTGTGTCTTTACGCCCAGTAGGTTTGGAGGAACGAAAGACTACATAACTTATAAGATTTAATTTTGAACAACAGGTTAACAGCACCGATAGGCCTAAGGTAACTGCTAAGCGGATTTGAAAATATTCTTCTACGTCTTGTCGCTCAAGTTGTTCCAAAAACTGTTTTCTGTGACCGGTGAATATTGATACAAGCCAACAAATTAATGATTGTGTGTCATGGAATTAAAAAATAGACAATAAAAAGAAGCGGAAGTCTCGAAATTACGCTTTGCATACGATGCACACCTCAGCATCCAAAGCGCAAAAACGAAAAAGCAAAATTGACTCAATTCAGGAATGAAAAATGATCAAATCCGCATTAGAGGAAGCGATACCACCACAAAAAAAGATACAAGCAATTTCTCGAGAGATTGCATCAGGTTACTTCATCTAATTCCCCAAGTGCTGCAAATGATAATACGTCTAACCAAACAAGCAGTAAAATGCCTGCAATTGTAAGCACAAAACCTCTTAATAAACATCCTTTCAAAAAAATGGCGCCATGGTGAATGTTAAAAGTTTTACCCAAACCTTTAAAAATTTATTAGCAAGTACTATTGTCCCGCATGCCAAGCAGTTTCCCAAAGTAATTTAATTACCTAAACTCTAAAATTGGTTACTACCGTTGCTACTTGAAATTGCAGTATTTTAATGACCACATTACCCCTCATGAAAGTGTTCTTAAAATGATTGTGTATTTAAAAACTACCAATGTCTTAAAGCACGGGTGCACAAAATGCGAACAACGATTAGTCTCGTGACTATTATCTGCCACCAAATTTGTCCTCAGAACACTAATTTTTCCTCTTCACGTATGGTTTCCCTACCTAAAGTAGTTGAACCCCCAAAGAGTAACCCTTTTTCAGCCCATCAAGACTTTACATCAATGAAATGTGGCCCAAATTCTAAAAAACTCGGGCACCTCTATCTTGAAGCAATTTAGAAGTTTTTGCCTTTGTTTTTATGCCAAGTTTTGTGTGTGACAAGATAAACGTTTGAAACGTTTGTTTTAGTGAACAATCAGTCATTTAGCTGGCCAATTAAATGAAGTTTAAAAACAAACAAAACTTGTGATTTGCTAGTCTGTTTACCGCATGTGTTTTACCATTGTTAGCTTAGAAACGGTACATAGCCTGCAATGTTTTTATATCAAACTAACGAACTGATCAAATAAAATGTACAGGTTAAATTCACCAAAAGTTTGATCATTATTTTTGCTAAAAGTTAATTATGTTGCTTACAATTTCTTATTCAAGATCTTAACCTTTTGTTGGTTGAATCTCAACGACTTCCTCGCAAAAGATCAAAATTTCTTAATCAGCTTGTAACTCTCAAACTGTTTTTACATGTTATTTGCTGACCTCAAAACTGCTAATCTAAGTCGCTGCATCTTTAAGAATAACTTGAATTAAATACATATTTATTCCATTTACTTGAACTTAAAAATTATGTTTCAAAGAACGGTAACGCTAATTAAAACTGGTCATATTTAGAACAGATTGCTTTTGAGTGCGTATGTAAATGAAATCAGTGGAGCCACTTTTACATCAGTTTGGTCAGGTACGGAAACAGCAATAAACCGTAGAAAACAAACAGTATAAAATTATAGTGTTGGAAATGGTAAACCATTTGCAAACAATCTAGGCTGCCCATTTCAAAAGAATCGCAAATTTTATGCTTTTGGAGGTATACTTATCAAAACGTGTCCTGTATTGTAAATCGCGTGGAGGTTCTACAGAGGCATAAAATAACACTTAGTAATTTGTCAAAGTTATAGAAATAAAAAAACACAAAATAGTGTAAATCGTGAAAGCTTATAGCAAAAATTGTGCGAGCGCATATTACTCACTTGACAATCATCTAACTGATATTCTAATTCCAACTAAAGTTTCGTTAGATAGATTCGCGGTCGTGTTTTGTGTATAAGCGGCCGATTAGATACATAACCAACGCTATCACATGAACAGTAAATAAGAAATAAATAATGAAGAAAACTACACTGCAAAAAGCAGCAACGTGGAATCGGCCACGAGAAGGAATGTATCTGGAACAATAAACGACTTGTGAATTTTTATTTGAATTGATTCAATGGCGTAGAAATAATTTCTGACCGCAAAAGCTTGCCAAAATTATTGTTTAAAAAGACCAAGCTGCAGTAATAGCCCGAGTTTTAAAAATTAGGACTTTAATCTATTTACCTCGTTGTCGATGGTCTCAAAGACTTATGCCTAATCTCCAACCAACCCAGCAGAAACGTCGCTAAGAATGGAAAAAAGAAATGAGCCTTAGATTATACTATCAGCCATCTACAGATACTTTGTGCAGTCAAAATGTGCAGTACGGAAAGGTAATAGGTATCACTAATCAACATTTTGAACCCGGGTAGCCGAATTAGCCGTAGCCGAACCCGAATTTTAAAAAACTTAACTTTAACGTAGGACGGTCCAACTTGAAGCCCAAGTGGTATTTTTCGAAATCACACGAGCTCAATTGCGTTAAGTGTAATTTACCATCAATTTGCATCTCATGGAATTAGCAACTGAGTCCTATACTCCAAAGGTGGGCAAACTGCGGCCCATGAAAGCCTCAAGCAAATAATTAAAAAAAATGAATTAATGTGGAAGAACGTGATTGGGTGCATTTTTCTCATTGATAGACTTTGAAAATTGAATGTGCTTACATTTTCAATTGAATAAAACTACTTTGATTCATTTGTCTAATAATTGTTGGTTTTTAATATTATACCAAATCTAAAATGCAAATCAATTAGAATAATATAACAATGCGTTCGTTAAAAAGTGCGGCCCTCAGCTAGCTTCCGTGACCACGATGCGGCCCCCAAGCCAAAACAATCGCCCACCCCTGCTATACATCATCTTAAGACGAATCGTCATGTGATTTGGAAAGCAAAAGACAGAATACGTAAAAAAGCTTTATCTAATATGTAAAACCCAATTCTGTCTGTACGTACGTATGTACATAAGGTTTAACCCCTCCAAAACTACTGAACGTACAAACATCGAACTTGGCACGATTGATCACGACCTCAGGGTGAGCGTCATAAGGGCATTCGTGACGTTGTCATGGCGTCATAATCAAAGATAATTTTTTTAATCTACATTTCTTGACAGAGCACAACATTTTGTGCTCAAACAAAAGCTACCATCCAACCTATCATCTTGCAAAAAATTTCATATCTTATTAAAGATCTAAGATGACGTCACAATTAACGCTTGATGGTACAATTTGTGTGCTGTAATTTTTCAATAACTACTGGCCATAGAAACGCGATAAAAGGCATTTTCAGGAAATATCAGTAGGACGATTTCGATAAAAACAGCTCTACAACAATTTATGCTCATTTGACAATGCAACGAGCAATTCTCTTTTTAAGTATTTTAAGCTTTTTTTCTTGCCCACTGCTGTCTAATTTATTTCTATGTATGCTGATTTGGGCAAAAATAAAATAAAATTGATTGATTGATTGATTGAAGCTTTCTAAGCATGCTTCGCTTTTTCGCTTCCACGCTTACAATTCGCTCTATAATGTCATAATACCGTCCGGTACGATTAACAGTCTTTCGCTAACAGAGATCATAATATGATTTTTTTAATTGCAACATTTTTACAAAATTAGATTACTTAAAAACTGTTTTGCGACCTCATTTCTTAACTGATCTTCAAACTTTTTTCACCAAATCAAAGGGTATTTCAAGGCAATTCCGATAGTATATAACATGCATTTTTTGTATTTGCTTTTATACAAAAAAAGTTAAACTTTAAGATCTATTATGTAATTTTTTACCCTTTCCATAAAGGGTAAGCTGAGTAAAAATAGGTAAATTTCATACATAAAAGTTATAATGAGGTATCAACAAGTACTTGTCCTTTAAAAGCTTTGGAAATTTGCTTTCCAGCAATATGTGATTCTAATTACTCAGGCTAACAATTAGTTTATAATGGCTGATCAAAATTGGTTGCCATACATCTATGCTTTATTTTATAGTGGAACAATTATGCTATTGACCTAACCAACTTTGAATTGTTAGACAAAGATAGTTCTTTGGTACATTTTTACTACTTTTCCTTGCAAGCATGGCTCTTTGGCATTATCTGTCGACGTTTTCAAAAACATTCATCAAAAAATCAAGTCTTTAAACGTTTATCAAATGTAGCCTACCTGTTAAAAGTACCCATAATTTTGGTGCCTATATTTCACAAAATTGCAAATTTTTGCAAAAACTAACTATTTTGGTACATTTTATCTATTCATCCCGAGGGTATGGGTCTTTTCCATTATCAATTAAAATATTCAACAAGATTTATCTCAAAATGAAGCCTCTAAACATTTAAAACAGTAGCCAACCCCAAGAACAAGATTTGGTGATCCCCAAAAATAGAGGAGTGAGAATAAAGATGGTCCTGTTTAATCTTTTACAACAACATATCAGTGTCAAGCTACATATAATCTAAATAATGAAACAATTTTCTTTGCGATTGGGTGAGGCTAGCGCAGCCAGCTGATTTGGTATTCTTAACCTCGACATTATTAATGGACCCTTCGCTATTGCAATAACTTAACTGTGAGTGCTTCGTTTCGGATTAGTTTGCTCTTTGCACGGCTGCGTTTATGCTAGGACCTAGCAACCTGCGCGCAGAGAGAGACGTCAGCTCATACAAATACGCCTACACTTACAAAAAGTCGTAAGCCCTCGCTGAATTTAACGGATTAAATTTTCTTAAGTTTAAGGACGCTTATGGCGCAAACGAGACAAATAAGACGTTGCCAGGGACTCTACACACTCGGGGCATCTCCTTACTATGCCTTTTTCCTTTTTCTGTACATCAATCAATCACTTCGAACGCCAAGGCCAATTTAATTATCACATGTTCACATGAACAAAAAATTTTTGAAATTGTTTCCTGTTTCAATTGCGAGCAAGACTAATTTCAAAGTACGTCTATGCTACAAACAAAGCAAATAACACGTGGCCACAACCTGCTGAAAGTTTGGGAAAAATATATACCGGCTCTGCGCAATCCCCAAATGTTTTTGCACTTCATTACCTTTCTAAGACGGTACTTTTCACCGTGTAACGATTAATGCATATGTCAAAAAATATCACCCATTAGGTGAAGCCGGCGCAGCTGGCTGAACCAATATTCTCAACCAGGACATTCCACGTGGGGGCCCTGCGGGCAACCGCCGGCTAATTTCATTATATTGCTGTTGTCATTTATTCAACTGCATGTAAAGAATTTTTGAAAACCAGGAAGGCATTTATTGTTTGCTTTGAAGCATTGTGTAGTGCAAGGATGCACAATCTATTGGCTTTTTTCGGCTGCATTACATGCTTTACTTTAATAAAACATGCTAGAGATTGTTTATGCTATTTTAGTGACAATACAATCTTCATTGCTACTCTTTATTGTATACAAGAGGTAACCTTCTAAGGGAAATTTGTATTTTCAAGTATAGTCAATAATTAAGGTCGCTTATCATGGAGCAGTATGCTAGCCTAAAAGGATTCCGGCGGAATTCGAACCCACAGCCTACTGATTATCAGATTAAAAAGTTTGTCGACTTTATTGCTTTTTATTTTACATCATTTTCCCTACGATTTCGCACCTTAGACATGCTGATTCCGTGTATATCTACCACTACATACTCGCTCTCGAACCAGATTTCTTGTTGGAGCAACGCAACATTTTAAATTTCGGATGTCCTTTCTGACAAGTACCAATGTTGCTTTTTATGGAGTTTCAAAGGCTTGTTATTCCAAAGTCTGGAACAACCACTACTTCACCACGACGGAAAAATAAATACACACTTATAAGATTGGAATTTTTGTGTGAAGATTTTATTTGTTTTTGCACCAACCTATTGTCAGTGTAGTAAAAACTAAAGCATAATTTTTGTTAAGTGGCCCGCGAAATCATTCGCAGACCACTTGTGGCTTCTCGGCCAAAACACCCCTGCTTTAAAGCCTCTTGCAGCTTTGACTTTTTTAACGTCTGCTTTTATCTTTAGTAAAGAAGAAATTTATTTTTCACTTTGGTAAAGCTTAGCTGACTACAAAGCGGCAATTGCAGTGAAATGTCCATCATAATTATTCGTTCTATGAAAGATTTACGTTTTTTCGAAACTAAGCGAGAAAGGTCGAGATTTTATTCAAAGAAATTTTGCGTGCTAATTGTCTCTTTTAAAGAACTAGCTTATTTGAGGAGGCATTGTGCTGCAAGACTCCTCCTGGAGGAGAAAAACTAAAAATTTTTGCACGTTAAAAAGTAACCTACTTATATTGAAACAAACTCCAATATGCTGTCGGTTCAACTCCCAGACTTTGTTTAGCATTTAGTAACATACTGAAGAACAAACGTACCGGTATCTACTCTCTGCTTTTTTGCTTGTATACAGTAGTTAAGAATAAAATGCTGAAAAATAACCCAACCAGATATATTTTTAAAACCTATCTGAAACGCCTTGTTATGGAACAAGCTTAAAGCTGCCCTTTTTTAAGTTAGTAATTGACAATCATATACCTATTACCAAACTTTGATCAGTATTTAGTTGTGATCAAAAAGGAATTCTAGGTTAAACACATCCACTTTCTAGTTTAATCCAGTTGGTAACGATGGTTTCCTGTGATATTTATTGGCATAAAATAAACATTTTGCATAAGCGGTACAAGCTTGAAAATTTGGAGAACAAAGTGAAAATTCAATTGCAAGTGCAAAGGCTCTTTTCTAACGTTTACCATTTTTAAAATGTGTGATCTTAGTCCAAAAAATTAAAGAGAATTGAAAGCAAATTTTCAATTGTGAAAAAGGGTTTTTTGACGAGTTTGACCGGACGGTCAAGGACTCTCGACTTGATCCGACCGGCAACCAACCAGAGACTGAATTTGATCTCTGGTTGGCGTAATTCATGCCTTGACCGTTCTTTTTGTAATAAATTTGTGACTTAAAGGTCCTGCCTATGCCTTAGGTATATGTGCTCTGTTTATTGGTCAGGCGTGGCAAAGGGGTCTTTTTGGTTATTCCTTAATTTGGAAGTGAGGAAGACATTTTGCTATTGAGCTATTTTGATGCAAAATAGCAAAAATGCATTCCATGTGATGCGATTTAACACAAGGGCGTTGCTTTTTTTTTATTTCTGTTTGAACTGTCGCAAGTCCCTGCTGCTTTCACCTTACATTTAATGCTATCTTTTCCTTGCATAGGCGTACCCATGGCAGTTAAAATGAACCTTGCTATTCCTCCAATGGAGATCATAATTACTGAATACGTAGGCTAATATTGATCATTTCAGTTTATTAATCATAACTGGTAAAACTTACAAGCAAAGTATGATTTTACAAAAATTATTCATACTTTTAAAAAGTTTGAAATGACGGGGAAACATGGCCTAAAATGAAGGTTGCGCTAAAATCGTGACCGTTTTCAGAATTAAAGAAATGAAATATTTAGCGATAGGCCTATTTCATGATTTATTTGGTACATCCTCTTTGGCATTTGTTTTGTGATAGTGGGTTCTTTGGCTGCGCTAAGTGCCTTTATTCCGTCATAGCGAGAATTGATTTTAGATTTTAGTTGCGGCTAAAGGTTGACTTATGCTATCCATTGGCGTTGAATGGCTGCAAATTACCGTCATCAGTTTTGTTAGAGCATAGCGCGTTAAAAAAAAGGAAAAAGCGTGGTTAATGTAGCAAAGCGCTTTGAAGATAAATTGAAAAACGATGTGTTCAATGCAGAATGTTTAAAAAAATATCGCATGTTGCGTCGTTATTAAATTTGAAATTTGTTTCATTGACAGCACCTTATTCATATCTCCCGTAAAACCTTTCACTTTGTTTCTACGGTCAGTATTTCTTGATAAAACGATGAAAACAAATTCTGCAAATTAGGGTTAATTAATTAATCATCTTCACCACTAAAGTAAACCTTTAGCCAGTTAATATGTTGGCTACTGGCTTTCCTTCGAGTAAAAAAACATTTTCCTCAGTCATGAGGTGGAAAATTAAAAAAAAATTATTTTTTGTTGTAACATTATCCTGACCTCACCAACCTTCTTACGACACTCATCCCAAAGCAATGTTCAGTTGTGCCAAGCTTTTTGTTTGTACGTCCAGCAGTTTTTGAGTAGTTAAAGCAGGGGTGGGGAACCTACTTGGTACTGCGGGCCGCATGAATTGCATGACATTAATGACGGGCTGCAACAAAAACTTGACTTTTAAATTCCGCATAAACACACTCAAAATACACAAATGATTTTTATTTTAGCTTTCAATGAGATGGCTGAAAGTTCTTCTCTTTGGTGAGCCGTGCGATATCCGCTGAAGCAGAAGATGCTGCAATTTGTAATTGCTGTCCAAGGTTTTCATCCGATATTCTGGAGCGAAACCGACTCTTTGCGAGATTCAATTTAGAAAAAAATTGTTCGCAACAGTAGGTGCTTCCAAAGAGAGACATATATTTAAAAGCATGTTTCCGCAGAATGGGAAAATCATCAGCAGTTACGTAGCGTTGATAAAACTCAACCAGTGGAGTGTTAAGGTACATACGTTTCAATGTATTATTAGTCTGAAGCTCAATTCTTTCATGTTGAAAGTTATTAGGAGCGGCAACTGCAACTACATTAAAAGGAGTGGCGAAAATATCCAACTCCTTTTGTTTGCTTTTCATGTTCTGGAATCTTTCACTGAATGACTCAAAAATCTTTGCAGACTCAAGCGCATATTTAGCTGTGGTAGATGGTTTTTGTTCTCGTAAGAATGGAAAGTGTGTGGTGTTATTATTTGGAAGTTGTACTTTCCACAGCTATAATTTTGTTTCAAATGATTACACTTTTGCAAACATGGAGTTTAGAAGCTGGATAGGTCCCTGCAACTTTATATTGAGTTCTGAAAAATGTTTGTCGATATCAACCATAAATGCGAGATCACATAACCACCGGTTATCACTTAGTTCAATGACAAGATTTCCTTGCATATCCATAAATTGACCGATTTCATTTCGTAGCAAATAAAAACGTGTTAACATTTCACTGCGACTCATCCATCGAACTTCGCAATAGTAAATTAGATTGTGGTAATCCGCATTCAAGTCTTCGAGTAAATTTTTAAATAGGCGGCTATTTAGACCTCTGCTTTTGATAAAGTTGATGCACTTTATTACTGTTGACATGACGTTACGAAGTTGAAGTGACTTTGCACGCAAGTTTTGTTGGTGGATGATGCAAGGCATACAACTAAGTCATCTGCAGCAAGACCGCAACGAGTCAGATCTTTTTTAAGAAGTGCTGTTAATCCCTTTTGTGAATCAACCATGGCTGGAGTACCATCTATAGCAATTCCACCTAATTTTTCAAACGGAAGATTAAATTTTCTCATTGCCAAGAGAAGTTTCTCAAACAAGTCCTCGCCACGTGTAGTTCCATGCATGGATTCCAGTGACAACAAATCTTCTTGTATTTTAAAGTCGGAAGTTACCCCTCTAATGAAAATCGCTAGCTGGGCTGTATTTGTTATATCTGTAGTCTCATCGAGGGCCAATGCAAAAAATTCGAAATCTTGAGCTTTATCCTTCAGTGTTTTTTCAATATTATCTCCCATTTCCTGAATCCGACTTGAGACTGTTCTTCTAGATAGACTAATTTTTTCAAAAACAGCGACTTTCTCTGGTGCTATCAACTTAGCAGCTGCAACAATACATTCTTTCACGAATTCCCCTTCTATGTGTGGCTTCAGCTTTTTCGCAATTAGTTCGCTAATTTCATAACTCGTTTGAATAATATCATTATCGGTCTTGCAATACTTCTGCAAAGCAGTTTGCTATGCATTCAAACCCCTCTTAAGAAAGGCAATCTTATCCTGTCGAGCCTGCCCTGTCAACTTTTCGAGATTACTGTGGCAGGAATCATAATGGCGCTGCAGATTTGATTTTTTCATTGCTGCTACATGTTTGCCACAAACAAGACAGACGGGTTTTTCACAAATTTCGACAAAGAAATAAGAGTTTTCCCATTCCTTGTTGAACATTCTACATTCATCACCTATTTTTCTTTTTTTAGCCGAAGCCATTTTGCAAATTTAAAATTTAATTACAAAATCAAAGATACTGCGACGTGCTCAGTAACTAAATGCAGTTTGCGTCGTAGGGTAGCCTAATGCTGAAATCATTAACAGATTAGTTTTATTGTTTGTTACGTCACAAATAGAAAATTATGCCATTACAAGGCTGCATGAGCGCGATGTTGATATAAATGACAAATGTTGGCAAGGTCGTTTCAAGGAAATATTTAATCGTTTACAACTTTTGAACGCGGGCCACATTAAATAGTCTCGCGGGCCTCAGGTTCCCCACCCCTGAGTTAAAGCGTCGGCACGGACGCACAGACAAAACTCTACTTTATAGTTCTTGTAATAATTGAGCCTATTACAAGGAACGATACAAATTTACAGATCTTAAACCCTAAACGGTCGAAATTAGTTCAACCTTTTTAACGCAAAGATTGTTGCTCTCACTCTTGCTTTAAATGCAGGAAATAAACTGAACAACTTTTTCAAACAGTCTGTAACAATAATTACGTTGAAGTGTGGCAGAAAACTTAGAATTAGAAAATAACTGCTAGTCAGGCTATAAATAACAACTACCAAATGATTTAAATTGTGATACAGTTTATCTACTTACGTAGCGGGATTGGAAATTGATTTGATGTAAAAGTAATTACTCGGCTTGATGAGAGAAAGCATGAGAATTTCTATCAGTTGAATTAGAACCATAACAAAAAAAGCAATTAACTTCTTTTTTATTTTAAGCACATGGCGGTAACGCTGGATCAGTTTTCTAGTCGTTGAATTAGCAAAGCTGGCAGTTTTGTTCGAACTCGCTTTCTGCTCATCAATCATTTTTTTATTGGAAGCGGAAAAATGGCTGTCGATGGGCACAAGTAGTTCAGGTTTTTCATCAGGATTTAAGCCTGCAATGCATGTAGACATAAATTTAAAATGTTTTGATATTGATATTATTATTCATCATGGTGCGAGAATTACGAAACACAGAACATGATTACGGACAAATCTCAGAAAATGGATATTCTTGAACACTGTTGGAACTCTTGGACATAGATGTATATAAGTTAGACGTTGGAGAGTAATCAAACTGGGCCAACCAAAGCATTTCTAGCTCATGAAATTCTGATGTTGTTTCACCAAAAAAAACTTAATTTTCAATTACACTTGTCTTGAGTTGTTACAACAGAACTATAAGTTTTAGCATTTTTTATCTTGCAGATTTGCAGGACAGCAATTTAAAGCGATAAGCATGAGACTACTTATGGTCCGAACTTCCTTTAAAGATTTTGAGTTTCAGGATTCTGCTCGAATTGATTGGTATCACGTTTTCTATATTTCTAAAATAGGCTATTTTGTCATCTTACTCTTACTCCCCTCCGGGATGACGCTTTTCCAGTCAAACCACTCTTTGGTCACAGAGTAATTTCAATACCAAATACAACTATATAATTTACATGTATATCAAAACAACTTTTTATTTCTTAAAATTTAACAAGCATACTTTACCATTTTGATCAGCTTCCGAAAATATTACGATGTCTGCATCTGTAGCTGGATATCTTCCTAATTGAAGTTTCTTGTATTTCACAGAAGAAACTGAATCACCGCCATCACCTGTTTCATCAATATCTACAGTAACATCGCTGGACGTAAACCGATTGCTTGCATACTTTGCCGATGTGCTCATGCATTTTATGGCGGTGGTATTATGACCAGCAGAGAATTGCGGTTTCTGATTGTGATCCTGTAATGAATAAATACCAAAAAGTCTACTATAAGTTGTGATTTCATGACGAAAGAATAGTTTCTAGCATTCTTGGAATCGGTTTACACACAATGTAAAGCTGTGATCGAAATATTCAGCAGATGGGCCTTCAAAAAAACTCCCCCCATTGTCGAAGCAGGCTTTTTTAACCTTTGCTGCTTGAGATTTGCCTTTATGAAGATTTTGATGATGATACTGCAATGAGCAAATCAGACCGTCTAATTTTTGGATTCATTAGTAAAGAAAAGACAATGCGTGCATAAGGCTGCCTAATATAGCAGAAAAAATTAAACGATGCACATTACGTAATAATATACTCGTACTGTATGTTGTGTAGAAAAAGAGTTCTTCTACAAGTCGTGAATTTCTAATGTTTTACGATATTGGCCTTAATTTCTAATACAATTTTATTTAATTGCTATAACAATTGATAGTATACATATGGTGTTCATTTTGCAATCGCTAAGCTCGTCGAATCCTGGGTTCTTTTTAAAGTCAGGTGACATTACAAACTGAATTTGGCATTCGGAATCTTTTTGTTTGCGGCTTAACCTCATAGTGAAATAAGGATTGTTACACATCTCTGGTTTCTGCTAATGTAGTAATTATTCGTGGTGATATAGTTTGGCCTATAAAGGACCAATTTTAATGACTTCATAAATCCATGGTTTTAACCCAAATTTGACCCTCAATATCAATATTATTACCAGCCAGCTTTCGAATTTTCATGAAGCATACGAAAGCAAATCACTTCTCGAAATTAATTTTTGTTTTTTGAAATTCTTTAAATAGCTAATATGTATTAAATCATTCAATTCGTAGTTGCACAAAACTAAACAAAAAAATTCTCAAACATTTTCAACTCGCTGTCTCCTTTATTTTTAAAGACCCACCATTAGGTACCGCGGCAAATGGTAAAAAAGTATTTGTGATGACAAAATATGAGCAACGCATTAACCTTGTTTCCAAATCATACAGAGAACTTGACGGTCTACGGGCAAAAATAAAAACATGCGTTGTTACAAGTGCCGGTACTTGTTCTTAATGCTGCAGCAATAATATTTTTGCGTTCTCTGAGGCTTACCAATGGAGAAACGTTGGTATAAAACAAAGACTAACTTCAAAGTTTCTTTTAATTTGAAAAACATCGTTATACAAATTTTTAATGAAACTAATATTTGCTTTCTAAAATTGTTTAAAGCCTAGTGTTTGGTGATGTTCTACGTTCAATAATGATAGGGTTAAATATAAAATATAACTCGATTTAATATTTGAAAAAGATTCACAAACAGTTTTCTCCGCCAAAATTATGATTAATACTGTACTATAAAATATTTTTACAGGGGTTGGACATAATAAAAAAAACATCTTGAAAAATCAACAAAATTTATTTTTATAACGAAAGTTTTTGATATTTTATAAATATCTTTAGAAAAAAGTTATTTTCAATAAACATATCAAATGGCATAAATAATAAACAAAAGGCATTAAAATAGGTCAAGTTTTGATTGTTTAAAAGACGTTCAAAGATTGATGCCGAAATGTTAAGTATTCCTTTTGTTTTGTCAAACCCCTGTATGTCCACACTACCGTACAGTAGTGCACAAAAACTGCAACTTAGATAAAACTCATTACTCTCAAATTTCTGAAAATGTGTTAGAGCATCGGCAAATGATTCTTTTTCATATTTAGGTATTTGATTTTTTTGTTTCTGCAAGTTTATTGAAACGTACCATTAGCTGTGATTTAATTATATTTCCCAGTGGGCTATACTATTGTGATATTTACACACATTTGTTTAAGAAAATGAAAATTAATATTCAATGCAAATACAGGGTTCGGCAGAAAAACTTACCACTACTACATTTGGAATGCTTAAAAAACCAAAAATACCTCCAATCAAAATTTATATTGCTAAATCCCAAAGGGAAATGGCTGCCATTTGGTGTTTGTTACATCTTAAAAATTCCATTCTCCAGGTGATGTCCTCCGGCTGTCATGCATTATTGTAGGCGATTTTTGATATTTTCCATCACTTGATGATAAATTTCTTGCGGTATTTCTTCCACCGTTTGTTAAATAGCAGCTTTTACTTTGTCAATCCTTGTTGGTCGATGCTTATAGGTCTCAGCCTCTACGCAACCCCAGAGAAAGTGCTCACATAGAGAAAGATCTGGCGAACGTGGTGGCAACCTCACGTCATCACGCAAAGCGATTATAGGGGAGGTAAACGTCTCCATCAAAACATCCATTGAATTTCTTGCTGTGTGTGCAGCTGCTCCGTCCTGTTGAAATCAAACTTCAGTTTCCTTTCTTAATTCTTTAAGTTTGGTCTTCAGAAAAGCTACGCAACATGCATACGTAACCGCTCAACGTTACCGACACAACTTTGCCCACTTTCTCAAAGAAATAGGGCTTTCAAAAACTAAAGTTTACAACTGCGCACCAGGTAGTTACTCGTTCACTGTGAAGAGACCTTTCGTGAAGGTCTTTTGGATTGTTTTCAGATCAGTGGCAAAAATTTTACTTGTTTACACAACCGAACAAATGGAAGTGAGCTTTATTACTTGCAATCGAAATAGCATTTGCAGAAACATTTCGAAGAATATTCTCACAGCAAAGATACACGGGTATTAGGGTGGAGTGAAAAACTTTTTTTTCAAATCAAAAAACCAAGTTTATTAAAGTAGGTGGTTATGTCTAAAAACACCTTTCAAAGTTGTTTTGGGGTTCTGCCACTTACACCCAGGTGGCTAAACACACCCAAAAATTTTGCGCTCCCCCAAATTTATGAAAATCTCATAACTTAAAAACTAGTTAAGCTAGAAAGTTGGTTTTGGGCTAAAAATACTCAGAAAACCCAAGTTTATATCTGCTCCAAAACAACATTTTCTTCTAACTACATCACACAAGCCACAAATTGGCAAAAATGATGTTTTTGCTAATGGCGAAGTAAAACTTTTGCCTATAACGTAAATCGGCTTGTTTATTCACTTTGTATTTTATATATACATCATTGCTTTTGCAGTCCTTAGGTGGTTTTGATTAACTACTGTATTACTAGTCAAAATTAATTAGGCACCATAAGTTCAAAATGTTTTTAGGAGATTAATAAAATTGGGAGAATGTTTCTTATTCTCAAAACTATCTTGTAAACTTGGTACTCTTATACTGTGTAAAGTGTTATCATTTT